>CM014089.1:31595647-31934839 GCA_004119915.2 Collichthys lucidus | reverse complement strand
TGCAGATCGCGGGGTCTGTTAGAACTGAGAGCTGGGTTCTCCCCTCGGCCGAGGTGAAATAGGATACTTGTCTTTGTCTTCTTTAAATTCAACATCTCTTTTCTCTACATCAGGTCTACAGAATTCGGGGTGGTTTGAACCACCACAACACCGTACATGACCGGTGCTCCGTAAAAACCGGGTAAAGCACCTCCCACTTGACTTTCATAATAGTTTATGAAGCGATGAGGATCTTCTCTCAGACGCACATGGGCCATGTTTTTTATTTATTTTAATACAGGATGCTGAGTCGCGGCTGGTTTAAAGTGAAGTTTCAAAATAACCTTCCCGTAGACAAAGTCCACACAACGGTTGCGATCCGTTTTAACCTCGATATGAATAGTTTTAATGTAACTTTTAGACACGCGCACGTAATGCACCGTATTGTACCTGAGACTCACCACGTCTCCAAAAGCACCTTTAACATTCACCACGCTCAGCAGCGGTGAATAGCTGTCACCGATCGGTTGATACTGAATGATGTCTGTGTAAATAAAGAGGTTATAAATACCTCTTTTGAGATCGCACGGATAGGTAGCCGAACGGGGAGAGAGGTTCCACCACTCACCCGGTTTAAGACCCAACATGTAGGCCAAGGGGGCTTGCGCTCGGATTTTATACTGACCGGTGCCTCTGAAATCAATGCACTTGGTCACGTTGTTGTAAACAGCATCGGCTGCGGGGTCATATTTTTTGAGTTTCGGTACAAATTGTTCCAGGAGGTCTCTCGGTTTCTCATAATATCCTCCCCGACCGAACGTTTGAATGATGAGCGTTCCAGGCTGTGTACCATCATATTTTTCTTCTTTCCCCGCTGGAATTACAGATTCATCCGGGTTTTTCATAAGCTCGATATAAGCGTTCTCCTGAGGTAAAGTATACCACGTGTGAGGATAAATGATTTCGCACAGACCCACCTCCCATTCTCCGTTCAGCTCGATAGCCTTGGCTAAGTCTACCGTGTAATTTGAGCTGGTGTTATTTTTAAACACGTCTTTACTAGCGTTGGAAGGTAAGGTGACGTAAAATCCTACGTCTGTCGCCATATCCGACGGTATGATCGGTCCGCGTCGTTGAGCGCGGCTTTTATATATTTTTCAGATCCGAGGCCTTGACCCAGCTATTGAATTTATCAGGCCAGTTTTTCCAGCGCACAAAAACCTGTTTTTCACCCTTGACGGTACGTCGTTTCAATATTTCTTCAACGTGATACGTCCTGTCTTTAGGCATTTTTACTTTTTGCAACTCTGCCTCGTAAAAGGAGCCCTCGATAGGCTCGCCGTCATAATCTCGGAGTTTGTACACAGGGGGTGTACGAGGAATGCAGCCCTCCACCGTAAACACTTCGTCCGTAAAACTCTGTTCATATTTTTTATCAAACGCACCTCTGACCTTGGATAATCTGACAAGATCACCCTTTTTAAATTTCATCTGCACCGCCTGACGGTGTCGCGTAGGAAACGTACCGTACAGATTTTGAAACACTTGAGAGGCATTCTCGGAGGTCACCTGCATAGGCGCCATTTTTATACTTTTATGAAAGCTGTGATTGTAGCTTTTCACCAAATCCTGTAAAACGTCGAGGTATCGCCTTGTGTTGTTAGCCGTAAAATATCTCCACATTCTAGTTTTTAACGTACGGTTAAACCTCTCAATAACAGAGGCCTTCAGATCACTCGCTGTAGCAAAGTGTACAATGTCATGCTTCTTCATCAGAGCGTCAAAACTCTTGTTGAAAAACTCCTTACCGGCATCCGTTTGTAACTTTTCAGGGATCTGACTGTCTTTGAAGATTGAAACAAAGGCCTTCACCACCTCGTCTGCGTTTTTTCTCTTTAAAACACGCACGTATGCTTTTTTTGAAAATACATCTATGACCGTTAGTAAATATTTAAACCCGTCGTTGTGTTCCACCAAGGCCTGCATGTCACAGAGATCTGCTTGAAATTGATTTAAAGGCCTAGGGACAAAAACTCTGTTTCTGGTGAAATGTATTCTGGCTGGTTTATGCAGAGTGTAGGTATCTTGCTCTTGTAAAAAATCTTTAACATTTTCCACACTGACTCTCTTCCCCATTTCATCCTGCACACCCCTATGCAGTCTGTCTACACCTCCAAAACTAGCCGGGTGCGCCGGGTTGTAATACACTCTTTTCATGATCCGTCTCACCGCCATTCTGCCTGCACCAAACTCTCAGGGTTTAATGAAAAACACACCACTTCGGATCGCTTCTTTATCTCTTTTAATGATTGTATTGTAATAGGATACAACAATGGTTAAGATACATAAAGGATAAAACACACGCACACACACACACAAAGCGTAATACTGTTACATATTATTATTTACATAAAAGGAGACAACCCCGATGGTCATCCTCCCTTCTACATAGGTTACAAGTTTTCTACAATAATTACCCATTTAAAAAAAAAAATACTCAAAATAACTCTTCTTTCAACACTGTCAGTTCTCTTATTCCGACTATGTTCCGGTCAATCAGCTCGTCGTACACGCTGTTGATGTAATCCAGCATGTTTCTCGCGGATCTGAGCTCATGTAATATGGTCAGCGCCACGGTTCTGACTCTCCCGTCGTCCTCTCGGATGTTGCGTGCGGTCAGGAGGCGCTGGACGGAGGGAATGAAGTGAGGGTGAGTGAAAAGCATCTTCGTTATCCCCTGAAAGTTGATCCGGTAGTACTCAACATCCACAGGGTCCAGACACGGATGATGTCTCTGGCTAGGGTGGTTGGTCTGACAACCATAGCACTGCTTGGTTCGATACTTTTGAACAGTGATGTTGAGCAGATGCATGACGGCTGCCTTTACACCGGTGAAGAAGGATGATGACAGCACCCCGTCGATCTCGTCTACAGGAGACGGTGTAGCGGGTGAAGAGGGTGGCGTAGGGGGACACGGAGACTCCGTGTCCACCTCCATGTCTGCGGCAGTGTGGTCGTCGAGGATCGGAGGTGCAGAGGCCAAGCTCTGCACATGGTCCGGAGAAGGGGATGGGAGGGTCGCGGAGGCCTGAGCAGAAACTTCACACCAGGGTGCAGGCTCCTGAGGCAGGGGGGTCCATGCGGTGGTGACCCGTCTCTGGTTGTAGCGTCGGTTGAAATTTTCCATGTCTTTCAGTCAGGAATGAACCAGTCCGTGAGATGTGTCTCCTTTTTATGCATCGCACGGATGAGGGAAGGCGTGGTTTCAGAAGGACAGATTTTTTTTTACCGCCAGAATGTCATTCCATTTCCGGCAGCAGGCAAACAGAGATGTAATTTTTTCTCCAATTTCAGCCATCTTGTCCCTCCACGCAGCTCCCGGCAGATCTATCAGGGTCTGGAATACACCACACTCTGAATTAAAACACTCCAAGAGGAAGCGCTCCGCAGATCCTGTCTCTCCAGAAGGCCTGAGAGTGCCACGTAAGAACCAGCGACCGGAGGGGCAGGATCTTGATTGCCAGACCGCGTTGAAAGTAGTCTCAGTCTCGGCCTCCAATCTGGGCTGTTTAGCGGTTACAGCGCCTTCCTGATCCTCGGGGTCCTCGGACTGGGTGAGTAGGGCAGAGCGATTTGACATCACCAGTCTCAGCACTGCCCAGTCGTTGGAACTCAGCATTCCCACAGCAGACAGAGGCCCCGCTGTCTCACCCTCACTCCTCTGATACAGCCAGAGTTCACCCGTCGAGTACTTGAACACATACCCCCAATAGCCTTGCACTCCGTACGGCTCCAGAGACCACTCCTCACGCAGAGATTCGCACGCGGCTGCTTGCAGTCTGCATAGATAGACTACGCTCTTCTTCGGAGCATCAACAGTCGAATTTGATGCCTGAAAAATTGTAACCGGGGTCTCGCATATCATGGATGCGTGACGCCATTCCGCTGTGCATTCTGCCCTGCATTCTGCATGTCTTCGTTGCTGTCTCTGACGGGACTAGATCTTTTCAGCGGCATGATGATGATGAGTGTCTTCGTTTTTCAGCAAGATGGTTTTTGAGCTGCACGCAGTCGCTTTATAGGAATCGTACAGTGATTTCCACACCTCCTTTCTCCCTTTGGTTGTTTCTCTTTGTTATCCTAACTGACGCAGCAGACAACAGCAGGTCGCAGAAAGGCGTGAAACATGTCATAACATGCCTCACCTCTGTTTTCCCACAAGACACAGGAAGGTTGCCGGGGGTCAGCGGACAACTGGCTGCAGGAAAGTGTGACTCTCACAAACTCTCTATCAAGAGATCGGGGCATCATCAAAGTGTGTTCAATAACTCTATTAAGACATCAGGAGCTAACAAAAACATGTGAAACATGTCATAACATGCCTCACCTCTGTTTTCCCACAAGACACAGGAAGGTCACCACGGGTCAGCGGACAACTGGCGGGACAGGAGAGGGGGGGGCCGACAAAGTGTGACTCTCTATCAAGACATCAAGGAGTAGTAAAAACGTGTGAAACATAGCATCCTCACAGCTGTTGCCCCAACAACTGTTGCCATCTCCCTTCTACTATATTCCCTTCTAAAATATTACCTTCTAAAACATTACCTTCTATTATGTGTGTGTGTGTGTGTGTGTGTGTGTGTGCGTGTGTGTGTGTGTGTTTGTTATTGACCCCCAGCGGGGTGGGTTATTCACACCTACGGCTTGGGGAGCTCCCTTCCGGAAGGGGAGGGGAGGGCTAGGGGGGACTTCCTTCCGGTAGCATTGACAGCTGTCAGGGGGCAGGGACTTAGAGGGGGGAGCTCCCTTCCGGAAGGGGAAGGGCTAGGGGGGACTTCCTTCCGGTACAGTGACAGCTGTCAGGGGGCAGGGACTTAGAGGGGGAGCTCCCTTCCGGAAGGGGAAGGGCTAGGGGGGACTTCCTTCCGGTACAGGGACAGCTGTCAGGGGGCGGGGCTTAGGGGCAATAAAACTGTCACTTTGAGTTTGATGACAAGTGTGAAGTATAACTCTCTACCCAGCCTTGATCCTGGTGTGCTAGCCAATTTTAGACCCATTTCCAAACTGCCTTTCATTTCAAAAATCCTGGAAAAAGTTGTTTTTACTCAATTGAAATCATTTCTGGATGAGCATGAGGTCCTGGAGGTCTTCCAGTCTGGTTTTAAAACACTACATAGCACAGAGTCAGCTCTATTAAGAGTTTGTAATGACATCCTTATGGCGAATGACTCGGGAGATTATGTGACCCTTCTACTCCTTGACTTAAGCTCAGCTTTTGATACTGTGGATCACAGCATTTTAGTGTCTCGGTTGCAGCGAGTAGGAATCTCTGGTACCGCACTGGACTGGTTCAGGTCCTACCTGGGTGATAGGACTATGTGCGTAAGCCTTGGTGGTTCTGAGTCCCGCTCTGCTCCGCTGTCATATGGGGTTCCACAGGGTTCAATTTTAGGGCCCCTGCTTTTCTCGCTGTACTTGCTGCCCCAGGGTTCCATCCTGAGAAAACATGGTATCTCTTTTCATTGTTATGCTGATGATACCCAGATCTATGTGCCACTAAAGAAGAAGGACACCTTCTCTTTGAAACCACTTCTGTTATGTCTTGAAGACATTAAAGCCTGGATGTCCTTGAACTTCCTAAAATTTAATGAAAATAAAACAGAAGTAATGGTGTTCAGTCCCAGTGGCTCTTGTGAACCACTTCCTGTTGACTTGGGCCCCTTGGTGCCTTACAGGAAGCAAACAATTACAAACTTGGGTTTTAAAATGGACAGTGATTTTAAACTTGACCGGCAAATCAGTGCAATAGTCAAGTCCAGCTTTTTTCATCTCAGGCAGCTGGCAAAGGTGAAGCCCTTACTCGCACAAAAGCACTTTGAAACAGTAATCCATGCCTTCATTACATCACGGCTGGATTACTGTAACGCACTTTATCTTGGAGTCAGCCAGTCCTCCCTCGCACGTCTCCAGTTAGTTCAGAATGCTGCTGCTCGCCTCCTAACTGGAACGCGTAAGAGGGAACACATTACTCCAATTTTAGCCTCTCTCCACTGGCTGCCTGTGCACTTTAGAGTCCATTTTAAGATTCTTTTATTTGTTTTTAAATGCTTAAATGGTCTCGCCCCGCCTTACCTCTCTGAGCTGCTCCGCCCATACACTCCTGCCCGGTGCCTCAGGTCAGCTGATCAGTTGCTCCTGGAGTTACCAAGGGCTAAACGGAAGCTCAGAGGGGATAGGGCCTTTTCCACTGCTGGTCCTAAATTATGGAACGACCTCCCTCTACGCATCAGACAAGCCCCTTCACTGTCCATTTTTAAAACACGTCTTAAGACCCATTTTTATTCCTTGGCTTTTAACCCAGCATGAGACTCTGTTTCTGTTTTTGTTTTACTATTATTTTTATATTGTTTTATCGTTTATCGTTTCTTTGTTTTATATGTCTTATTCAATGTTTTATTTTATGTACAGCACTTTGTCAGCTGTGGCTGCTTTTAAAGGGCTTTATAAATAAAGTTGAGTTGAGTTGAGGTTATCTCTAAATGTGTTGACATTTCTTCTGTTGTTGTTAAGGACTTGGCTCTTTCTAAACATTTCTGTGTGTTCTTTGACTTACAGATAATTCCAAACATGTGTCTGTTAGGAAAAGGTACATAAATGAGAATACTAGTGCTAAGTTTATGGAGGCTATAGCAATGTCACCAACTGTGAGCGCAGATACAGTTGATGAACTCCTGGATAATTTCAACTGGAAAATCTCAAATGTCATGGATGCTGTTGCACCTATTAAAACTAAGATGGCCTTGAGTAGACAGAGATCACCATGGAGGAACACTATGACAGTAAAGGCATTAAAAACAGAATGCAGGAAAGCAGAGCGTAAATGAAGAAAAACTAAACTCCAAATTCACCACGACCTCTACAAACAAAGTCTCTGTAATTTCAACCATGAGTTAATCAAGGCTAGACAGCAACACTTCTCTAAAATTATTAATAAGAACATCAACAACACTCGCACTCTGCTTGCTATATATAGTTGATTAGCTTACAAACCCTGTAAAAGAGAGTTTTAGAAATCTCTAAAAAAAAAGTACAATGAATTTTCTCGCTTTTTCAATGATAAAAATCATTGATAAAATGATGCAATGAAAGCAAACCGCCCAGGAATGAATCAACTGTGATGTCAGAATTTAACACAGTTCAGCATCTTAAATCATCAACATGCTGTCTTGACACAATGCCATCTGACTTTTTTAAAGTTATTGTAAAATCTGTCCAAACCGATCTGCACAAAATAATAAATTGCTCACTTCAATCAGGTATGTTTCCTAAACCCCTAAAAGTAGCTGCTGTCAAGCCACTCTTAAAAAAGCGAACACTGGATAACTATAATAACCAACTAATGTTAACCAACTATAGACCTGTCTCAAATCTTCCTTTTATAGCCAAGATTGATGAGAAAGTGTTTTTTAATCAACTAAGTAATTTCTTGAATGCCACCACAGTACACAAACAGCTCTTATTAGAGTGTTAAATGACATAAGGTTGAACACTGACTCAGGCAAGGTATCAGTACTGGTCCTGCTGGATCGTTTGACACTGTGGATCACAACACACTCAACAAAAATTTAAAAAAGAAGAGCCCCCACATCTGGCTACCTGGCCTGCCTATCAATCAGCATGTGGGCCTGCTGCAGCATCCGATTGTCAGTCAGAGGTTGCGTTCACTGCCTTTAATCAAAATCCAAACTTGTTCTGGAAAAGGGGTTTGGGGTGTCAACAGTTTTACACACATATTACAGACACCGAGTTCAGGCTCAGTGAACAAGCAAGATGGCACCAGTGTGTGTGGCGGGCCGTCAGCTGCGGCGACTGTTGTGTGTGTTTCTGCTGTTTGTAACACTTGTTGCACAAACCATCAACTCTCTGCTTGTTTATGATCGCCAAACGTTGCTAGATCTAAGAACCTCTGCCAATAATCTTGTCAACTTCGATCATTTTGGACAAAAAACTCTGCCCCCTTTTCTATGGGACATCCTGACAAACCTCTGCCGTACTCCAGCGCCACCACTGCGGCGTAAACAGCACCGCCGCCGGGGGAAGCGTAGTGGCTGTCTGGTGAGGCGGACGTCCCGATCCAGGTCGATATGGAGCGGGGCCTCGCCTTTGCTTCTGCCGATGTTCGCTGGACCCTGTCGCTGCCTGGTTGGTACCGGTGGCGGGCTCGGATGGGATGTTCCAGCCCCGTGGACCCTGCTCTCCTCGTCTCCGCTGGCGCGGAGTGAATCTAGGGAACCTGCGGCCACTGAGTCGGGCCTCTCCGTCAGCTGTTCGCCCTGTCCCGCCAGCTCCTGCCAGATTTGGCCTGGTAAACGCCAGATCCCTCGCTAGCAAATCATTTATTCTTAAGGATTTCTTCACATCACGGGAACTGGATTTCCTTTTTATTTCCGAGACCTGGCTGAGTGTTGGTGAGTCCAGTGTCTTCACAGAACTTTTACCCGATGACTGCTGCTTTTTTAACTCTCCTCGGATGTCTGGTCGAGGAGGAGGAATTGCGACTGTTTATAAGCGTGTTTTTAATTGTAAACAAATATCGCTGCCATCCTCCTTCACCAGCTTTGAACTCAGTCTGTTTGAGCTGGGACACCCTCACACACGGTGCTGTGTGCTGTGGTTTACCGGCCTCCCAGATACAACAAAGACTTTTTAACTGACTTTTCTATGTTCTTAGCTGATATTATGCCGAAATATGACCGGGTCCTTATTGTTGGTGACTGTAATATTCATGTGTGTTGCCCTGAAAACCCTTTGGCTCGAGACTTTTTAAACATCATTGACTCTTTTAATCTCGTGCAGTCTGTACTTGGGCCTACACATGAACGTGGTCACACACTTGATCTTGTTTTATCTTATGGTTTGCCTGTTCTTAACCTGGAGATCTGTGACGCTTTTTTCTCTGATCATATGCCTGTACTGTTTGAAGCTGCTGTTTGCTGTCACACAGTTAAACCTCGCGCTCCTGTTCGCAAATGTCGAGTCATTAACTCTTCCACTGCTGCTCACTTTTCCGCACTTTTCAGCCAGAACTGCGTCATTCCTGAGCCTGTGTATGAGGATACAGAGGCTCTTAACTCATGGTTTCGTGACACCTGTCAAACTGCCATAGACATTGCGGCTCCTTTAAAGACCAGGCAGCAAAAAGCCAAATCAGAGCCCTGGCTGAATGACACAACCCGCACTGCCAGACAGCAGTGTCGAAGAGCTGAGCGAAAGTGGAAGAAGGACAAACTCCAAGTGTCTTTTCAAATCCTGAGGGATTGTTGGCGTCATTATCAGTCCACTGTGAAAGAGGCTAAAAGAAGATACTTCTCTGATATAGTTTTGTTAAACTTCATAAACGTCATAATCCTCGTGTATTGTTTAAAGTCATCAACTCCGCTCTGAATGCACCACAGACTGGAATCGAGGCCTCCCCTGCTGTGTGCGAGAACTTTTTGAACCACTTTATCGATAAGGTCACTTTTACTAGAGCACGTATTTCTCTTCCTGTTTCGGACCCCTCAGTATTTGTCCCCTGCTCTATGGTGTTAGACACGTTTGACCCTGTGACCCTGCCCCTTTTGCAGGAGATTGTGGGTCATCTGAAGCCCTCAGGTTCTCTGTATGATGCTGTCCCACCCCGACTTTTTAAGGAGGTGTTTCCCATCATTGGACCATCATGTCTCACGGTCATTAATAGCAGCCTGTCCTCTGGTGTGGTCCCTGTACATTTTAAACATGCAGTTGTGCAGCCTCTGTTAAAAAAACCTGGGCTTGATCCTTCTGTCCTGTCTAATTTCAGGCCTATCTCTAAACTGCCCTTCTTTTCTAAAATCTTAGAGAAGATTGTTTATTCCCAGCTTATGGACTTTTTAAACGAGCATAATATTCTTGAGATTTTCCAATCCGGTTTTAAAACATTGCACAGCACAAAATCAGCGCTTTTAAGAGTTTTTAATGATATCTTTTTAGCTACTGACTCTGGTCACTGTGTTGTCCTTGTACTTTTAGACTTGACTGCAGCTTTTGATACAGTGGACCACGAAATCTTGATTACTCGTCTGGAGCAGTGGGTGGGCATCAGTGGCACGGCACTCCAATGGTTTAGGTCCTATCTGTCACATCGGACTTTCTGTGTCAGCCTCGATGACTCTGTGTCCTCCACTGCTCCTCTGTCGTGTGGGGTCCCACAGGGCTCTGTGCTTGGCCCTCTTTTATTCTGCCTTTATATACTCCCACTTGGCTCCATCCTAAGGAAACACAGCATATCCTTCCACTGCTATGCGGATGATAGCCAAATCTATGTCCCTCTCAAAAAGGCTGACTCGTACTCTGTCAAACCGCTTCTAATGTGTCTAGAGGATATCAAAGCATGGATGGCTTTAAATTTTCTGAATTTTAATGAGAGAAAGACAGAAGTGATAGTCTTTGGTGGCACTTCTGGGACCCCCCCCCCCTCTAGTTGATCTGGGTGCCTTGGCTCAGTATCGCATCCCATGTGTTAAAAATCTAGGGGTTAAGGTAGACGCCGATCTTAAATTCGATAGCCAGATTAAAGCTGTGGTGAAGTCCAGCTTTTTCCAGTTAAGGCAGCTAACAAAAATAAAACCAGTCCTTCAGAGACAGCACCTGGAGACAGTAATTCACGCCTTTGTGTCCACCCGGCTTGATTACTGTAATGCACTTTATTTGGGGGTTAGTGGGTCCTCGATTAGCCGTCTTCAACTGGTCCAAAATGCTGCTGCACGTCTTTTAACTGGGACAAGCAAATTTGAGCACATTACACCGATTTTAGCTTCACTCCACTGGCTGCCTGTTCATTTTAGGATTCATTTTAAAGTTCTTTTATTTGCTTTTAAGGCCTTGAATGGCCTTGCCCCACCGTACCTCTCTGAGCTGCTGCTCCCCTACACCCCTAGCCGTTCCCTCAGGTCAGCGGACCAGCTGCTCCTGACTGTCCCTAAGGCTCGGCTTAAGTCCAGAGGGGATCGAGCATTTGCCGTTGCAGCCCCCAAGCTTTGGAACGAACTCCCGCTGCACGTGAGACAGGCCTCTTCTCTATCTCGTTTTAAGTCACTTCTTAAAACCCACCTCTTCGCCTTGGCTTTTAACACCATGTAGTTGGTTGATTTTATGTGCATACATGCATTTTGTTATTTTATACTTATACTTGTCTGCTTTTAGTTATTTTATCTAGTGCCTTTTACTCTATTTATTTTATTTTTATTTATTTTATAATACCATATTTTTTTTTTTTGCTTTTACCTTTCTCTTATCTACTTGATGTTGTGTTGTGTTACCATAGTGTTACTTAATGTGTTTTTATCGTACTGTGCAGCACTTTGGAAACCCTGTGTTTTACTAAAATCGTACTATATAAATAAAGTGGATTGGATTGGACAAATGTTGTACAAAAAATATAAGTCTGAGAAACAACCAATGAAGGAATGGTGTGGAAATCCCATTCTACGATTCCTTTAAATACTCAAGTGTGCATCCGAGAACGACTCAAAAAAGATCTTGGTGAACTCATCATGCCTCTGCAAAGATCTAAATGCGTCATTACCAACAGTGTCGACAGGGACAATGATGTTTCTGACTTGAAAAGAAATGCAGAATTTACAGCAGAAAAGAGTCATTGCATTTCTGATATGTGAGACGCCTGTTACAATCTTTCAAGAATTAGGATTGAGCGCAAAAAAGAACGTAGTCTGTCGACTACATCAGTACTCTGCATGAGGAATGGTCTCTGGAGCCGTACGGAGTGCAAGGCCATTGGGGCTATGTGTTCAAGTACGAAACTAGTGAGCTCTGGCTGTATCAGAGGAATGAGGGTGAAACAGTGGGAACTCTGCTGTAGGGATGCTGAGTTCCAACGATTGGGCAGTGCTGAGACTGGTGATGCCAAATCACTTAAACTTAACCGGCCGGACCGGGCATCCCCCGGATCAAGAAGTCCCTGTAGCCGCTAAACAGCCCATGTTGAAGGCTGAGACCACCTTTCAACACCGTCTAGCAATTGAGAACTTGTCCCTCCAGTCACTGGTTCTCTTCTGGTCGTCTAAAGAGAGAGGACCTACGGAGCATGTTCTCTTGGAGAGTTTTCTCCAAGAAAGAAAAACTGACCTTTTGAAACCACGCCCCCTCATCCATGCAACGCTTAAGGAGACACAACAGCAGACGTACCAAGAACATGAAGATGCTTTTCACCCCTCACTTCATTCTTTCCATCCAACGTCTCCTGACCATGCGCAAAATCCAAGAGGATGACGACAGCGTCAAAACCATGGTGCAGACTCGACTTGAACTTTTGGACTACTGTCTGCTCATGAGTTCCACACATCCATTACCTGCCATACTCACCTGGATCTACCTCTGTCACCATCTTCTGGTTTGCTGTGTGTATATAGGGCTGGGTATCGATACCTTTCAGGTATCGGCCAAAACAACCCAGTACCGAGTTACGAAACTGGGCCTGTCAAACGATACCTGCAATCGGTTCTTTTTGTACCCAGATAGTGGTGACTCCGAAACCACTCCATGTCTGACTCTGCACTGGGGGAGCTGGTCGCAGAGGAGGACCTGGCCCTTAAAACCATCCAGGTAGCGCCACTCCTTGACTGGTCAGAAGAGAGAGATGGGGAATGACATGCGGGAAAGAGCCACAGGTCCGATTCCGCAGCAAGAACTGAGCCTTCACACATGGGGCCGCTGCTCTAACAACTGAGCTAAACGTCGTCCCAACATGTTAAGATTTCTTAAAAAGAACTAAAAATATTATTCATTAAATATTTGAGCACTTTCAAAATGTATTGGCCTAAAAATCTTTTAAATGGGGAGTTAAAAGTAAACCCTAAGAGGTTGTTGCAGAATGGCAGTGAGACGGGTCATGAAAAGAGTGTATTACAGCCCATTTAGCTAGTTTTGGAGGTGTAGACCTGCTTCACCGGGGTGTGCAGGGTGAAATGGGCCAACAAGGTGATAGATTTCGTTGAAAATCCAGATGAGTGTACAGAGGGAATAGTGAAAACAACTCGGTACACAAAATTGAGAGAGGCTAACAGTGAGATCCTTCATGGCAACTGCTCTCATCACATTCAGTATATTTGAAATAGCCACCTTTTCATGTGCTTTTTTTTTTTTTAACCAGGGACTATTTTCTGGCATTAAAGGGGTTAAAAGTCTGGAATTAATTAAATCAATGGTTTGGATCAATAGAGGAGAAGTTGGATTAGAAGATGCTTGCAAAAAAACTGGAAGGAAATTCTCAAGTATGCCTTTTTTGGTCTTTAGTTTCTGTCATTAGGTCTGAAATTAAGTAAATCATTGGTTTGGATCAATAGAGGAGAAGTGGATTAGAAGATGCTTGCAAAAAACATGTTGGGCACTTTTGTCCAATGTGGTAAAAGTTGATTTTCTCAGAGTTGGGAGGTGTCATACAGGATTGGTTTGGAATTCAAAAAATGATTACACTTGTGATAATTAACCAAAAGTATCTATATCAGACACAAAGGTTAAAGACTTTTTTTTTTTTTTTTAGTTCTTTAAGCCTTCTGTTACAGATGCTGTCTTATGGTGATTGGGCTACAGTCAAAAAGTACAGTAAGGGTCTTAGTTTGGGTCAAGAATCGACTTGTGTCTTCACAGGCAGCCCGTCAGATCCTCCAGCTAAGTGCAGGTGAATTTTTTTTGGTCATGGACTTTTTTGTCCCATAACCCTCAGGATCAGAATTTTAAAATGACTGCCTTACTTCATCCAAGCTCGGCAGGGATAGGGCGTTACAAGAAGCTTGCTAGTGCAGCTTAACAATCCTGTCACATTCAAAGACAGAAACTCTTTTTGCCTTTGCCATTAGGGGGTCATGACAGCGTGAATGCCCTCTAGAAAATGACATGAAAGTCAGATTTCTGAGCAACTTTTGGACTTTTAAAGGCTGTGGTCTTTGTGTATGAGGAGGAAGATTTTGAACTGAATACGCTATGGAACAGGGAGCCGGTGGATATTCTGGAGGACAGGAGTGATGTGATCATGGGTGTGAGTGTGGGTGAGCAGACGAGCAGCAGAGTTTTGGATGTACTGTAGTTTATTAAAAGTTTTGGATGGTGTTACGCCCACTGCTGCATGTCCTGGCGTCTGTCATGAAACAGGCAACCTACCCTAGCAACCTGCCGTAACTAACGTATACAATCTCCATTTTTTATGTTTTGGATGCTGTGGAAATCATTAGCTGAAGATTGCTAGCTATCGATGCAAAATGACGCTGTCAAAAGCCATGAAAAGAAAAGTTGATTCCAAATACAGGACCAGTCTGCATTTATTAATGCCAAGCCGACGTGTCTCATTTGCAACGAGGCTGTTGCAGTTTGTTAAGAATACAATATTAGAAGACACCACGAGACAAAGCATGGCCACTTCAAAATCGCATATCCTCTCAGGACAGGGGCGCAAACACAGAAAATTGAATCCTTGGAGGCTGGATAATGCACACAGCAGCATCTTTCTTAATTCACAAGCAGTGCAGTAGCTCAGCAGGAGCAGTGCAGATCTGTTTCCCCATGCCGCTGATGCGCATTCACATTTTTTAATTAGGCTATTTGATATTTGAGCCGACCTTGTTTTTTTTATTTTTTACAAGAGGGACACAGAACACTTTTATTTTCCACAGGTTACAGCACACGCACGTGCCAATTCGTGTTCCAACCTGTGCATCAAGTAAAGAGGCTGCGAGGACGTTCTGGCTGCTGTCACGTTACTTATCAGCTACTTCTCAATAAATGTTGTGGAATTGTTGTATTTTTGACAGAAAAGATAAGATTTAAAAGATATATTTTATTTTTTTTAATTATTTTTTATAAATCAATGTCATCTAGCGGGCCAGATATAATTGATGGCGGGTCGCTAATTGCCAACCCCTGGTCTATGGTGAGAGCGGAACATCACTGCTCCTCGCCGTGGTTTTTACACAGACTGCTTAGGGGCTTTTCTAGTCGGACCCTCACTGATTACGTCATCGTGGGGGATTACATTCACCGTCACTGACCTGCGAAAGACCTGTCACGGAAACACGGGAACTTTTGAGTTGCTACATCTGTATGTACACACAAGAGAACAATGCCACCTAGTGGCAAAATGAGCACAGAGCGTAAGTAAGTAACAAAAAAAACAAAATTCAAAAGCCAAAAAGAAAAACACATACCTGCAGAAGACATCAACATAGATTATAAATCTTCTGTCTCCTCCTTCCTACACCTCTGCTCCTAAACATGCACACATTATGTTAGCACTACTAGCAAGAGCAAACTAGCAAACTAATGCTACATGAGTTACAGATTGCACGAACAAATCGCGCCAAAAACGCAAAACTAAAAACATCCATAACTCTTATATTAACGGAATATAATACAAAGCAACTCAAAACAACTTGGTAACAGAAATAATATAACAGAATAATATTCACCGAATATTTCAACATAAATTACTACGTAAAAAAAAACAACAACACAATATTACTGCTGTATTTTCCACACAACTTACCCTCATCAGAACATAACAGGACTGTGAGGGCAGAGGGGAGGGGCTACAGAAGCCCAGAAGGAACGAAAAGGGCAGACTGCAGGAGGGTAATTAACACTTAGAAAATGTAAAAAAAAAGTGGTAAATGAAAATAACTCAGAGATCAAATTCAAATTCAATAATCATATGATAAATAAAACTTACAAATAGGAAATATGAACCAATAAAGTACATTTATAACTCTGTTACACACCCACAGGCACTTTAATAACCTTAATAATCAGATGCATTCTTCAACCAAATCAGATTAAAGTCACCCACAACAATTACTTCAACATTAACATACTGAGAGAGGAGAACTGCTATTATGTCCATAGAACTTGTGTCAGCAGATGGAGATCTGTAGACCCCTGACACAAATACTGAAACCTCAACAAACATTTTGGTATGGTGACAGAAACATGATTAACTTATAACCAGCCCACCCCCCCTTTGGTCTATTTTATGTTAGCCCTAATCCTTTAGTGTATTCTCCAGCAGTAATATATCTAACTTCTAAAGTAGACTTCTGATTTAAATGAAGTAGCCCTAGGTCTCTTGCTGTTCCTAAATATAAATGGGTGGTGAAGGCTGGAGAAGTGACCAAAACCTAACAAAATTAGAGACTTTCACTTGACTGATAGAACCACATTCCTGATTTTGAATAAATATATTTGTACAGAGAACCTTTCCATCCCTTTCTGGGTATGTTTCAGTTATCTTTGCGTAAGGCCATGATGCCTGAGGATATTGAGGATCAACCTGACCTGAATCCAAATTCTCCTTGTCAGTTTCTTGTCAGTTTCTGTCTGGCTTGTTTTGTAAGGTAACAGCAGATAAAGGCTGTCCAAAAGAGATCAACCATGTTCTGACCGTGATGCCTTCCCTTGCCAAGGAATTCACTTGCACAGGAGATTGCCTGAAGAAGAGGGGAGTTGGGCCACCCCCCAACAACATATTTGGTGTGACTAGATCTGGATCAGCAAGGTCAGATGGGATCCTTTAGCCTCCACAAGGACTGTGTGTAGGACTGTTTCTGTTGTTGGTTAGTTTGCAAATGTTCCCAGCTTCCACCAATATGTGGGACAGACAATCGTAAAATAATATTGTACAGTACACATAAGAATACCTCAGGTTCTTTCTCAGAGTGAAACATTGTTGTGCCTGTGCCTGTTAAGCCATTCACATAAAGCCTCTCAGATTTTCCCACTAAAAGGAAAAGGCAGAGCTCTGTCTCATCAGAGCAAGAACAGCTCTCTGTTATTTCACATGCAAATTAATTTTCTGGCAGCAGGAATATAGGCCAAGCTTGTGAAGTCGTACCTTGTTCTGTTAGGATTGTAACAGCCAGGGTGTTGACGTCACTGCTGTTCACCTTATAGTTGCAGACTTTTGGGATATAAGTGCCTCATTTTCTCTGCATGTTTTTCTTCCAGTCCCTTCTACATCACTAACTATTCACACATATACAATTTTCTTTCAGTTCTTAATGTGGTCAACTTCAAACTTCAACCCGATTTGTGTTTCCAAATGTCAGTAGTTCAGGCATCTGTCTATGAGCAGCCTACCTAGGTTATGGTTTCTCTTTTGTCTGTCTTCTTTCAGAACTGTTGTTGGTGACAAGAAAAGTGAGTTCGAGTTACAATGCTTCTGTCTTCATCTTTCCCAGCTACATCAACTCAACTACTGAGCATCGTCGTGCATAACAAGTTTCAGCCAGCCTTTCCGGGAGCTCCAGTGGATCAAGGTGGACAAAAACGACACCAGAGGACCTCAGGCCCCGGCTGCAGACTGGCAAGATAATCTTAAAACATACAGGAAGGCTCTCCGTAATGCTAGAGCAGCCTATTACTCTTCATTAATAGAGGAAAAGAAGAACAACCCCAGGTTTTTCTTCAGCACTATAGCCAGGCTAACAGAGAACCACAGCTCTATTAAGCCATCTATTCCTTTAGGTCTAACTATTAATAGGTTTATGAGCTTCTTAAATGATAAAATTATAACTATTAGAGACAAAGTGCCCTCAACAGGCATTGATCTGCATTCTAATACAGCAGTTTTGCAAAAAGCTGTAAAACCATGTATATATTTAGACTGTTTTTCTCCCATCGCCCTTCATCAAATAACTTCAATAATTTGGGGATATGTACCACAGTCCTTTAAGGTAGCTGTAATTAAACCTCTTCTTAAAAAGCCTACTCTAGACCCAGAGGTCTTAGCAAACTACAGACCGATATCAAACCTTCCCTTTGTGTCTAAGATACTTGAGAAGGCTGTAGCTAATCAACTGTGTGACTTTCTCCATAACAATAGTTATGGAGGATTTTCAGTCAGGATTTAGAGTGCATCATAGCACAGAGACCACATTAGTCAAAGTTACAAATGACCTCCTAATGGCATCAGACAAAGGACTCATCTCTGTACTTGTCCTGTTAGATCTTAGTGCTGCATTTGACACCATTGACCATCAAATTCTTTTACAGAGACTGGAACATCAAATTGGCATCAAAGATCAATCTCAGTTTCATGTCACATCAATGATGAATCCTCCATGCATACCAAAGTTTGTCACAGAGTTCCACAAGGTTCTGTGTTAGGACCACTTCTGTTCAGTTTAGTATATAAACTGAACAGAAGTGGTGTATGCTTCCTGTAGGGAACATTATTAGGAAACACTATCAATTTTCATTGTTATGCTGACGACACCCAATTATATTTATCGATCAAGCCTGATGAAACTAATCAGTTAACTGAACTAGAGAATTAGTTACTTTAGATGGGATCACCCTGGCCTCCAGCTCCACTGTAAAGAATCTTGGAGTTGTTTTTTTAAATCAGGATTTGTCCTTTAACGTCCACATAAAACAAATTTTAAGGACTGCATTCTTCCACTTACGTAACATTGCCAAAATCAAATCAAATTTTGTATAGCCCAAAGTCACCAAGTACATTTGCCAATCAGACGCATCGTGTCTCAAGCGGATACAGAAAAACTAGTCCACGCATTTGTTACTTCAAGGCTGGACTATTGTAACTCTTTGTTATCAGGCTGCTCTAATAAGTCTCTTAGGACTTTGCAGCTAATTCAGAATGCTGCTGCACGTGTTCTGACAGGAACCAAGATCTCTCCTATCTTGGTTTCCTTACATTGGCAACCTGTTAAATCTACAATATAAATTACAACTATCCTCCTTCAAAGCTCTTCATGGTATCATGGCTTCATGATATCTAAAAGAGCTCCTAGGCTGTATACTGTACAATAAACACATTTTCTGGCCCTGAACATTTTGCTTTCTATTTGTTTACAGTACTGACTGCTCAATAGATTTTGACTGGTTGCAGGTTGATATCAACAAAGAACAAGAATTACAGTATCACAGAGACAAAGGACAAGTTTATGAGATGCAGAGTACAGTACTGTAAAAATAGAGGTGCAAGGAGGAGGTAGAACAAAAAAAAATTGCAAAGAGCAAAGCAGAGTAGTAATTTCTATGTTTATGATTTGAGAGCAGTGTTTGATTTTGAGCACAGGTAAAACAGTTTTGAGGTAAACGTTTCATTTTGCATGAGTTGGAGGTTTTGTAAATGGTGCTTAAAGATGAGGTTTAGTGTTTAATGTTTTAAGAAAATGGAGCAAGGTTTCTGAAATAGTGTTTTAGCAATTGAGAAAAACTGTGAAAAAATAAATAAAACAAGCCTTCCTGTACTGAGGTTCAAAACCTATTTTAGCTCTCATCACTGCAAGTGTCCCATTCGGCTAAAGTGGTAGTTTGATGCTGGAGTTTTTCTTGGCCCCCCTAGGTAGACTCAAGGACATCCACAGATTAACTTTTTGCATTGGTTGCACTGGTGCACCTAACTTTTATTTATTAATTTTTTTAGGTGCACCACCCTTTTTATCGCTTTCCATAACTTTCATATAATGTAAATGATTTTAAAACAAGAATAAGTAACTTACCTTGTGCATGTGCATGCTCCACCTCGATGTGTCCAATTAAAATGTGGCTGTAGACGATCACAAGCTCACACACACCTGATTCAAATGAGTGGCTCATTATCAAGCCACTGCAGAGCTTGATGACAGGCTGATCATTTGAATCAGGTGTGGTGGAGGAGGAAACATCTAAAACATGCAGGGCAGTGGTCCCCAAGGACCAGGGTTGAGAAACACTGCTTTAGACCCCGATATGATCCTATCATGAGTGTGAATTTGGTCACATGAGAACACAGAAAAATAAATGTATGTTTTCATCGGGCAGCGTCAGGTGCACCAGTGCGACCTAGAAAAATTATTAGCAGTTTGATGTACAGTAAGTATGGTCAGAAGAATCAACTAAAGAGAAGGAACTCACATTCTAACAAGATGGAACTGCTTTCATTAGTGAAGAAAAGCTCTAGCATTAAAGATGAATATTTAAGCAAAGATTCTTATTTTGTTTGTTGAATTTCATGTGTTCTATTTGTCTAAACAAACCTCTCTTTGAATCTAACTCAGGTGTCTCTAAGATCAAAACATATTCAAAAGTAACTATTCAAACTATTCAGGGGAATATGAATCTAAAATTCACATTTCAGTTTAAGGAAGTTAACAAATGCAGACTAAGGTGTAGTGAATAAATTTAACTTTAATGACTTACTTACAGAAGAAAAGCAGCTGGTGAGTCCACGCAAAAAACAAACTAATTTAATAAATCCAAAAGAAGTCTAACAAACAGAAGTCCAAGAAACAAAATCCATAACTGAGAACATAAGAGGGAAAACAAGACTGAGGAACTAGTGATGTCAGTCATGACCAATCCGTTCAATAAACAAGTGCAATTTTCTTCATGCATGCATACTGCGCTTTATACAATAAGTGTCTATTCTCTCTCTGTACAGTCTCTCGAAGACTAAATTCTTTATAAAGTTTAGATTTACATACTGCATATCTCACTGTTACTTGGTTTTTATTTTTACTGTTACTGGTTTTTATCTAACTGTTATAATATATATATATATATATATATATATATATATATACTATATTTTAACCTGGGACTTATAAGGATATTTCTGCTTTACTTGCAAGTCGTCACAGTCATGTTGTCTCTAAAAGACATTTAAAACGAATTTTGAAGTTGTATAGTCTGTTTCGGCACAAGGGATACATCACTTTGGATCGCATAGTTAATTTTATTTATGAACAATTACAAACATCTGGCCAACTCTGTGGGTATAGGTGGATGTACACAAAATGCAAGGATAATGGATTACATGTCAAGAAAGAAGAGATACGCTTAATTCTAAAAGAACTTGACCCAAGGGGTGTTTATATTTGGCACTTGGACTCTTATGACAATCTAAAGCCATTTGGTATCTCTATCAATGGCTGCATTGACTGCTTTTCCTGAAAATTATCTGGATGAATGCATTTACCACCAGCAGTGACCCAAAAATCATCAGAGGCTACTACATGGAGGCAGTCCAGAGTGGTTTGGTGGTTTTCCAAGGATTGTCAGAGGCGACCGGAGCACAGAGAATGTTAAAGTCAGAGACTTTCAGCGTTTTCTCCGTCACAACATTCACGACAGCTCCGGCATTGACAGCTACATTGAAGGGGCAAGCACAGCAAATCAGCGAATAGAGAGTTGGTGGGGCTTGCTCAGAAGGGAATCAATGGAATTCTACATCTCTCTGTTTAATGATCTGAAGGACAGTGGCTTGTTCGATGGTGCATATTTGGACAGAAGTCTAATTCAGTTCTGCTTCATGGGAATTATTCAGGTAAAAATATATCATATCATATTGTTATGTATAAAATTATATAAATTGTGTCCCACACATGATTTTGTGTTGTTACATTCTCCAATGAGCAGCTGTCCACCTGTCTTAATCACTGTCATCATTGTGGTGTCCTGCAATAATAATTTATTGTTTGTGTTCACAAGCACAACAATAGGCCTAATGCGTTTTTAGACAAGGTTAGCAGAAATTAACATAAACAAACAAAATATTGCAAAGCAGAGAGCAGGATCAACAACCTTCTCTGTGTTGACGTTTGTCCTGCTCTGGATCAGAACAGACACGCCTATCCTATCATTTCTCCTTTCGTCATTGGAGGTCAGCATTGAACATGATTTAATTCAAAATCACAAATTGCATATCAATTAACTTGTTTTCTTACTTTCTAATTTACTGTTATTCTAGGATTAGAATTAGATGAGACCATCCATGTGTGGGATTCACATGATCAGACCATCGAAGAATGACAGGGTACCCAGTGGTCGACCTCGAATCATGTACATGTTCCCAGAACTCTACACATGTGATGACCACGTTTCCCCAGTGGACAGAGCTGATGTACAGTTGTGTCAGAGTAACTGCACATTTTGACCAGCAGTGCCATGTGACACAGACATCTACAACATCTGCAACATTCTGATGGTGGAGTCACAGCTGCATCTTCCAGCTGATACTTATCAAGCACTGGATTTGTACCTGCATTTGAGAAGTGAGATAAAATCTGCCCTCCAATTTGAGATGAAACATTTGTATCCATCTAAACTGAACATATGATCAGACAATTCTTTTGCAGTCCGCCATGCTTTATTCACCAAACATTGTCAGTTGGCATGTTTTCCCGGAAACTACTTAGATGCTGACAGAGTATTAGCTCTTCTACGTAATTTTTGCTGGAATTACAGACTTAAGCATATAAGAGTATAGTCATAGATGTTTTACTTTGCCTTCAAATCAGTCATCAACAGGAAGCAAACAAAACCACAACAAATAAAAACAACATAGCAGGATATGGAAGAGGAATTACATTTTTATTTAACAATGTGCTCTTGACAGTTACTGTCTGTGTGTTTACCATATGAGGCTTCAACAAAAACAGCCATGGGTAGCCATTTGAAATGGTACTGTATGTGCATCGAACAGGTATTATTTTGTTGAATGCTGAACTTCTTTCCTAATAACAATTGCATAAAACATGCACATGATAATATGAAAATGAAAAGGGATGTTCACCCATAAGAGCAGACTTTTCTGACTTTTCTGACATATCAAAATGATTAAACTTAAACTGTCTTCTGGACTTAAACAAAATGTAAAACTCAGTGTGCTGACAAATATTACAGCAAAAATCATTAACAATATTAAAATAACAAATAAAAAAAGTCAAAACAGTTTCTTTTTTTAGTTTAAATTGTAATAAAGCAATCAGTCATCAGATTATGCATCTGATTTTATCTCCTCTCCTAGTGGAACATTTTTTTCTTAGTTGTAATACATGAATGAACAAATAATGTTTTTTTCAATGCAAATCTGTAGTTTGTTTCAGACAAATGCCATAACAATGCCAGTAAAAGAGGAACATGTGTAAGATGCCTTACATTCACAATATTACATTACACAATATCCATTGTAAAGCAATTGCCAGACAGGACATTGTCAAACTCTTGACGAAACTCAGGGTATGAGCTGTAGGTGCATGGTAACTCAAGAACTGCTCCACATGTGTGTGCTACAGGTCTGCGATTTAAACCACACTATCTATTAAAAGTTACTTAGATTGTGTCTGTGCACAGCACAGTGGACGCCAGGGACGGATTGGCAATCTGGCATACCGGGCATTTGCCCGGTGGGCCGACGTGCTATTTGGGCCGATAAATCCTGATTTTTTTTATTTTTTTATTATTATTATTTTTAATATTGGTCTGACCGGCCCACAACGAGTAGATCACGCAGCCTAAACACACTGTTAAACAACCACTCTGTACGCTTTGGTCCGCCTACAGGCACAAAAAAAAAAGGCTGTGCAAGACTTTGTTTTCTTACCACCGGCCCTTACACGCTGACTGACAGGGGACCAGCCCAATCACATCATGAAACACCTCCCCCCTTTGGCTTGATGCGCCGGTGTGCAGTTTATTGATGGGTGAAACGCTATCAGATAAAGATGGAGAGAAAACGCAAAGGTGGCCCAGAAAAACTCCGTGATTAAAAGAAACTTGCTCTTCGGGCAGATGCTGCGAAGTGTGTTAAAATCACTGATATGTTTGCCACAGCAGGGCCTCCATCAGCTCCCATCGCTGATGACAGTGGTGCCGGTGGCAGTGGCACTCAACATGTTGTTGAACCTGCGGTAAGCTGGACTACTGTCAGAACATGTATGAAATGCAACGAGTAGGATAAAGCCACCCAACCCCTTAATAGGTATGATAAAACATACTGTCAAGAATAACGGGGCGTTATTTAGCAAACTGGCTTTTATTGCCAACAGTCTTGTTACAGAACTTGGTTATTGTAGGCCATAACCACGGCAAGAACACATAACAGGTCCCACTCTCCAGCCTCACTCGTGCAGTCTCTCTCCACACACGCTCACATACACGCGCTCTCCCTCACCTGCTCCCCCGCCCCCTTGCTCTCATACAGGTGCATTTATGGACCATGGGAAACCACAGAACTCACATTGTAACACACAACACATTACTGCAGGGTCGCTACAATACATTGTAGGCTACACTGGCTGGAAGAGAAAATAAGCCTAGCTCAGTAGCCTACTTTTTATGTCTTTTATTCTAAATAAAAAATAGTCTTTAATGTGAGAAAACGTGTTCACCATTCACCAACAATAACAATAAGTCTAATTTCTTATTAGACTATTATTGTCTGTGGGGTGAGTACTAGGCTGGCCTATTGGCTAAGTTGCTTTTTTGTCCTGCAGATATAGCAGTTCTTTATGTAGCCTAGGTGGTAGGGACAATGTAGGCTACATAACTGATAGAAAATCTCACTTTTAAAATTATATCATTTTGTCAATGTTATGTGAATGCAGCTGCAGGTATCTGTACATTCCAGTATTTCTAGCCTAGGCATATTTAAAGCCACCACCACTCACCAAAAATGTGAGCGAAAACTGAAGAGTCAGCACTCTCATTTTCTTTATTCATCTAGGAGTCCTCGGGTAAGCTCTTATTTAGGCCTGGGAAAAAAAATGGGCTGTTTTATGTAGCTAGGTGGCTAAAGACAATGTAAGTTAGCCTACAAAGAAAGAAAATAGCACTTTTTAAAATGACATAATTTTGTTCATTGCTAGTGTTATGTCAATGCAGCTGTGTGTTTGTTTATATAAATATATTATAAACAGGCTGTATTTCAGTCAGTCATTGTAATTGTACAATATGGTTGTGTTGATTGTCCTGTACACGTGACATCCATTGCACGTCTGTCTGTCCTGGGAGAGGGATCCCTCCTCTGTGGCTCTTCCTGAGGTTTCTTCCACATTTTTTCCTGTTAAAGTTTTTTGTGGGCAAGTTTTTCCTCACTCGAACCGAGGGTCTAAGGACAGAGGGGGTCACTCCCTGTACAGATTGTAAAGCCTCAATGGAAAATGGACTTTGGGCTATACAAATAAAATTGATTTAATATGATTTGATTATTTATGTCCTGTTGAGCTAGGTTGTTTTAAAGACTTGCACAGTTGCACTGAAAAAACTGAAAAAGTGTGTTATCAAATGTTGTGGGCCAGTCTGGTCCAAAATGCCAGGGCCGATTTTTTGTCCCAGTCCGTCCCTGGTGGACGCTGTGCAGAAGCGTAAGAAGATCTCCAGTTTTCTTTGCTTGATGCTTCTCACTAGGGCTGCACGATATGGCCTATAACCAATATCTCGATTTTTTAAGCTATATCTCGATATTTTTATTTCTCCTGTAAATCACAATGAATGTTAAATTCAACCCTTTGATGCAAAAAATAACATCAGTATGATGATTCAAGGAGACCCTTCTATTAGAGTTTTTGTTCATTTGCATGCAAAAAGTGGAAAATCACAATCAAATTAATTACGTACACGAGACCCGCGATAAACTGTGTATAAAAAAAACAACAACAGCTGAAAGAGATTATAAAAAGCATCTGTTGTGTCATAAATGATTGTGTTTTTTTGGGGGGGGGGGTTTATACTTTATAAATCCCACGGACGGGGAATTTCTTTTTACACTCTATTTTTATTTATTTTTTACATGCATTTTAACCAAGATACACACACGTGCAGTACAAGGCATAGACATGCAATTTTTGGAGAGAGATAGTGGAGTGATAGGTAGCTCCCGTGAGAAGCGCCCAGCAAGCAGTAGGGGGGAATTTTTGATTGACTGCTCACCTGGTGCCACCGGTTATGACGTAACGTTGGTGTGAAGTTGTGATAAGCTACATGAACTGCGTATTGTGTTTTATTTTGAAAGGGAGCGGAAGTTTATTACGTTGATTCTGTGTCGGATTTCCTGTCTGGTGCGCAGTGCTCTGTTGAAATTTACGAGGTTTAGCAGCGGCTCACGTCAAAAATAGAAATGCTCGCGCCGTGGCTCAGAGACGCTCCGCGGCGTGAGCATTTCTATTTTTGCCGCATAAACGCACGTCAGCCTTTCATAGTTTGGAGACGCACGTATAGTATTACCTGTCAAAAAATGCAATACTGGGGCTTACTTTTTAATGGTTTTCCTGCATTGAGCCACTGGGTGCTGGATCTAAATCAGTGGAGCTCTCTAGATCATCCACTCGATGATCAGTTCCCCAGTGATGACGTCTCCTGGTTTTGTTCCTCAAGGATTGTATCTGCATTGTCCTAGTCTATAAAGAAATCCCCAGATCAGAAAATTATAAGCTTATACAGCCATGATTGTCCAATTGTTCAAAATAAGTCGATCTGAACTTATTGTGATTAAACATGCACATAAGTGGAGTGAGTATAAGTGGAGCAAAGAAAATTGTATTTACATCTCTTGACCTCTTGCAACTCAACTATCACCCCTGATTCAGCAGATAAATATGATAAAATATCTAAATAATACATATTTTGCAGGCTTCGTGTTCCTAATAAATTTAACACTTGAGCGCATACAATGGATTTATCCCCAAAAATTACTGATTCTACTTGTTGAATTTCACAAGAAGAAAGACATAAACAACACGGCGGTTAAACTAAGATTATTTTGACTATATCCACAAAGACTGAACTGCACCTGCTAATTGCACCAGAATTGTACAGCATTTGCACCCACGATCTGTCCTGTTTAATGCCATCTAATTGAGAAAGCCAGAACACAGATTGGTCTATAATGAACATTGAAAAGAGCACAAATGCCCTACATTGCATTTAGAAGTGTGCACAAACAAAGCTTTCCACAATCACAAACCAACTATCATGTATTTGTACTTAGTACAGTAGTACAGTATTCTACATCTATAACAATCTACTGAGATTTTCTTTCATAAGTACAGCTAATAATATGACTCAGGCAAGTTTGATAAATGTTAGATTAATGTCTGAATCATACAATACTGTTGTTCAGATGTCACTGAATGTATGGATTTCACACAAAACATCACTACTGATATTCTGTTTGTTGGCCACAGCTGGCTATACGTGCGTCTCCAAACTATGACAGGCTGACGTGCGTTTACGCACAGGGCTGAGGTAGCTTCATTAACAGTTAATATCAATCAATATAAATTTGGTATCAACAGTATTGATAACAGAAATGTGGCAGAAGATAAATTACCTCCACCGGCCTCCCATCTGTGGGCTCGAAGTCAGATGCATCAGAGAGAAGTGTTACGTCTTTAGCCTTGGAGGTTGTGTAGATATGCAGCATTCGTAGCTTAGTCTGCTCGTACAGCTGGCTCACTGTGATTTCAGGGGATACTGCATTGTGACTGTAATCACAAATATCAAACTCAAAGTCTTCCACCGGTCCTTTGGATGAATATCCATTTGGAAAAAACAAGCCCTCACCCGTCTCCAGCATTTCACCTATAGTTATTGATTTCTGGACTGACAGGTGCCGTGTTCCACCTCCATTTCTTGTTTTGATCTGGTGATAAGTGTCGTTATCAAAGTGAAGCCATCCCATTTCAACCTGCCAGGTGGCTTTGAGTGCATGTTTATGGCCAACAATAATACCAGAGCATTCTGTGCCTCTGTTGACAGGAGTTTTCCGATGTTCCCCGAGCCTGTCTCTTACTCTCTGCATGAGAGTGGACTTCACTGTCTCCACTCCTCTTAACTTTTCGTTTGTCACAGTTCTTTGACGACAAAATGCTCTGAGTGCAAGTCTGTCCCCATATTGTTTGATATATTGTCCTAACTCCTCATCTGTCATAACATCTATGACGTCGATGTCTGTAATAAGCAAGGCACACGTCAAAAACGTTTGAAAAGTTACATTAACGTAGCAGGTAGAGAAAGCTAGCATCATTAGGCTCGATGTTAAATGCTTACTTTATGTCAGTAAAGTTAACATTTATCTTTACTTTATCATCTTTTAGTTGACTGATGACACTATCAGGTATATTTCGCGTTTTCAGGAAAGAGAATAAGTCCATTTATGCTGCCATTCTTTTAAAGATCTGAGCCTAGAGGCATATGCACAGGAAGCACAACTGCCTGTGCTTAACCCAAGGTTTCTCGTGAGCATGAGATACTTTCTCGTGAGCATGAGCACGACCAAATATAAAAACGCTCACTCTAGTATTTCCTAAGATATTACCCTCACAAGAAAAGGACAGACGTACAGGCAACCTGAACACATCATGCCTCCAGCTATGGCTGTCACTGGTGTGAAGACAAAAAAAACACCTTGGCATTCCAGCAACTCACACTTTGTTAATGACTTCAGTCTGTGTGTTTGTGGAGATGTGGGAGGACAAGGAGAGAAGAAAGAACCCTCTCCACTTATTTAGACACATAGCATATCTCACCATGAAGTCTGTTCATTTTGCAGGAACATAAATTGCCTCCTTTCACAGACATGTTGGTCACAGCAAGCATTTTCTATAACGAGATGACAAAGAAAACGTGTGTATGTGTGTGTGTGTGTATGTATATATATATATATATATATATATATATATATATATATATATATACTTTCAAGTATGCAGTGGGGCATCTGGCAATAGTGGATCTGAGTGTTCAGCAGTCACATGAAATAGAGTAAAATCTCAGTACGTAACGTGTCATCTTTACCTGCCTGTGCTACGTTTTTCATCACTGTGAAAAGATACTGAGTTTTGAGCAAGTGAGTTCCAAACACTTTATAACATTTATAACAAGAATATTCTCCTTCCTCACTTTGTCAAACTAAACCCAGTTTGAATTGATGCATAGCAAACCTTTCAGAGTCTTACATTTGGTGAATAATCACAATCAACGTGAAGCAACGTGTCAACATTTGGTTCAGTTCCAAATGGTTTTTGTGTTGTAAACTGTAAATTAGTACAAAGTTACCATGCATTCAGTGACTTATTCTGTGGGCTTAAGCCTGTTATTACATTTTGTCAAATAAATTAAACTTGTAGTATATTTTGTCATACGAATATATTACATCTTTTGCCAAGTTTGCCTTGTAAATGGTGTTGTTGCTGGAATGATACCTTTTCAGGTGGCAGAAAAGCTTTGTGTTGCTTGGCACTGATCGGCAGCATAATTTGCAAACTGCAAGATACCTAGACCACTTCCATATAATTAACATTTGAAGGAAAACGTCAAAAAAACATCACAAGCTCTGTACAAGTGACACCCAAACTAGGTTCATATTAAGTTGCGGGAGCAAGGTAGTGCATGCAGAGTGCCCTGAGTTTATGTTCTGTTTTCTCAACGTGTTTGACATATTGATCATACAATCTCCCTTTTGATACACTTAGATTATGATCACTGTCATCATTCACTCTAGTTAACAGTTGTTATTTTCAACGATAATGACAACATTTGCAGTCTGTGTTAGCCACTGACATTTGACAATTTGTTTGTACTGAAGAACAAGTCTTTAAAATAAAATTTACCACCAGATCAGCCAAATTTAGTTCAACAGCAATAACTGGGTTTAGGCATACTTCTAGAACAATATGTGGAATCAGATATTTAATCCTACAATATCAGGATTTGGACCTGAATTCATCAACCTGATGAAACACACATGTACATTGGTTTTCAGGTGAAAAAAAGGTTTGAGGGTTTAGTTCCACTTTTAGTAATCTGAATGGTCCTCTATTAATTTAGGTGTGAGCATATCAACATAAGACTGCAGATGACTCACAGAGCAGTATCCACACCATGTCAGCCTGAGAATGATGCAACAAGCCCAAGTCTTCAGGTAATGGCCTGACATTTTTCTGTGTTTTTACCTTGTATTTGTGTGTTTATGTAAGACATATTGTTTACTGTACACTGTGTCTACATGCTTATCCGCCACATGAAGTAAAAGGGTTAGATGTACTGCTTATCACCTCCCTCTTCTCTATCTTGTTTCAAATGCATCAGTCCGGGTGCCAACACATTGGGATTAATGAAGTACTTCATTTTGTATCTTTTTATTCATGTCTAGTTTCTATTCTGGTCTTTGATTAGATTTATTTATTTTGCTATGGGCTGCTAGAGACTGATCATCAACTAATAGTATGTGTAGAAAAGTCAAAAGGTAGACTAGACTGAAATACAAATCAGAATCGCATGTATATTATTGATAATGGACTGGTATGTTCTTGGCCATGTCTCTGTAAAAGTCATTTTTACACCCAGGAGCAAGACAGTTGTGGCCTTCCCTTCTTTTCTTCTGTCTTACACACTGTTGTGTGTAACTCTAAAACCATTCCTGGATAGTGTTTGTAGAGAGTCAGTTAAAGAACAACATATTTTGAAAGAAAGAGAAACATGAGAAAGGCCAGGGCAGAACAGCGTGACTGACCAAGAAGAGAAAAGCTGATGAAGATCATCATCTTTTTGCAAACATTTGAATGGCTCCTTTAGTGAATCTTAACACCCTTGAATTTGAATTGCTTAACTTAAATAAATGCATTTAAAAACTGCATTTGAATCACATAGTTTTAATTTGTATTGTTCAATCTGAATCTGTCAATTTGAAATTAAATTCAGTAGTTTCAAATTCAGTTCTCACAATTCAATTTCAGTTTTCTGTGGCAAACATACGGGGAGTTAAGGCATGAGCAATCGAGCACAGGTACACAGGACGCCTCTTCGGCCAATCAGCACCTACAATGCAACCCGCCATGATGCGGAGGAAGAACTGCTTGACCCATAGACTGGCACTGGCCTGACCATGGATGAGGCTGGGACAAATACAGAAATGGAAGTTTTTTGTCTTTTTTTAAAGTGTTGTCAATGTTATAGCTATTTTGTAGAATTGTTTTGTCAGCGAGCATAGACAAATTATAATGTTTACAATGACATTAGACTACTAGCATTAACGTTAGCATTGTTTCACCTGAGTGTTGGCGCTGTGCATGACAAGTAGCAGATGGGGTGACCATTAGACTATTAACTTTATACTTGTGAAACTGTCAGTTATTTTTGAATTAAAATCAAACGTTTGCGACAAGCCAAAATGACTGTATCTTTGATTTTAAAAAAGGGGGCTAGCTTGTAGGGCTGGAACAACGAATTGATAAAATCGATAAAAATCAATAATTAAAAAAAGATGGCAACAAAATTAGTTAGTGAACTTAGTTACTGTCGGCCGTAACCACGGCAAAACAACAACGGAACAATCACAGTCCCCCCTACCCTTACAAAGACCCTCGCCCCTAAGGGGTCACATAAAAAGTCCCTGAGGACGCCGTGGTGTGAACATACCTGGCCATTTTAAAAAATAGTCCACGGCAGCTAAAACATAACGGTTGCCCCTGTCTGTGCGAGGAAATGGGCCCATTGCGTCCACCGCCACCTCTCCGTGGGAGCCCCCACTGCTAGCTGCTAGAGCTGGGCGCGAGACTGCTCCAGGGGACCCTTGTGTGCCGTGCAGAGGTCACAGCAGAGGTCACATCTCTCCTCATCTGACCCCAGTAGAAACACTGCCAGACGCAACGGAGGGCTTTTGAGACTCCAAAGTGTCCTGCCCCAATAGTACCATGAGAGGCTTTCAGCACCGTCTCTCTCAGTGCTCTGGGGACCACCACCTGCCACCTCTCTTCCCCTGTTCCCACCTCTATTCTATTCTATTCTATTCTATTCTATTCTATTCTATTCTATTCTATTCTATTCTATTCTATTCTATACCTAGGATAAATACAGTAGATAGTTCTGTATGCTCTCCTTCTGTCCCGTTGCTCATCAGTCTGCATCTTTCTCCCTCCCAACTAGGCTGTGAGGGCTTCTGTTTAAAAATGCATCAGTCTGTGTTGCAGGCCTGATTTGTCATTGTAATGCCACATAATCTTTCTTCAATTAGACCATACGGGCCCACTCTCGTGCTGTGAGAGAACAGCGACACATTTTCAGGATAATACCAATTAGCCGTGTCTAATTCTCCAGATTTCAACCTCTTAAGCTTCTCCAAAGGAAATACGTCTCAATGTACTTTGTAATTTGCTGAAATTGTTGCTGGACAGGAGGTTTTTAAAAGTAGAGAGGGACACTCACACACTGATCTGGTAGGAACTGGCAGGACATTTCACCAACGGGGAACAACAGACAGGCCATCGGTGGCAGGCCGGCAGGCGTCGATCAGTGGAGGAACTCAGCAGGCATGGGATAACACATGGTCTGATTGAAAAGCAGGCGCACTGCTGCGTTCTGGATCATCTGAAGGAGTTTCACTGTCCCTCGTCACGGTCACTGCCAAAAAGGCATTCAAGGTTTGAAATTTGAGTTTTGTTCGATACTATCTGTAGGTACAGGTGGCGCTGTATAATTATCAGATTGCAGATAATAAGACACTGTTGATGTCAGGTGTCGTTTGAAGGGCTCAGTGTTTGTGGTTTGTGATTTGATGCAGAGACTCACAAATATTGTTCTATGTTGCACGGAAAATAAAGCATCATTGTAGCATCATGACCGACGTGTAGACTTGTAACACACAGCCAGGAAAGATGAACGTCTAGCGTGTCAATTAGGTTGATCCTGGGTCAAACCCTCAGTAGCTCAGTAATACACTAAGCTCCTTTGACACTATCAGTAAAATAGTCTTCTTCTTCTACTATTGTATCAACTGCTGTGCCAAGTGAGGATTGCAATAATCCTTTCTTCTTTGACAAGATCTAGGATGTCTACATCTCCATAATTAATAATCTGTTCAACATGAAAACCCTTCAATGATTGTTTGACATCTCTGAGAGCTGCTTTTTTCAATGCGCTGGAATGACAAATGCTGTTTTAGTCGTCTTGCACCGAGTCAGACTGGGCTTAGCTTTTAAATGGACCAGCAAAACCAAACTCCGACACAACCTCATTAGCACGTATAAAGCTAGCTAATTAACATATTACTGTACCTTTTTGTTTAGCCTTGTTTCCAACTATGAAAAAGACAAATTGTCGTTGTATGTCGGGGATTATGTACCAGACTGCTGGTTTCCTGGCAACGTCACAGTGGCGATATGACTCCAAGAAGTTAGGTCTTTAATTTCCAGCAGCGTGTTTCTGTTCCAGAGCTACATTTTATCTTGTACTCAGTTCTTACCTCTCAAATGCTCGTTTCAGCAAACACAGTTGTATTCATTTTGAATGAATGATTTCACAAACCTTGTCACATTTATCATCATCATCATCATCATCATCATCATCATCATCTTTCCGGAAGATCATTGAATTCTGTGGACTACTCTCATTTGTTAATCAAACAGACCCAGGGCTGCCAAGATTCAGTGAACAATCATGGTCTTAAGGACAGATGAAGCCAGAATGATGAGCCTCACTTAAGGTCAAAAAGGTTGTTATTAAACTGTGACTGCCTTCTGATCCTATACAAACTATCTGAAGCTGTCACAAAATAATCCACAAAGCAACACCAATGACAAGTTCATGGAAGAAGAGAGGAAGTACCTGGTTTCATTTATGAGGTACCATCAAACAAGAACCACACAGACAGAAACAGGTCATTGAAATGGACTACATTTCAAATATCTGCTGTGTTATATCAACATCTGCATGTGAACAAACCTTTTCTGAAGCTTACTGAAGCTGAAGCTTAAAACCTGCAATCACATTTGGAAAGTGAGTAGCTTTTAATGAGGAAGAAATGCACAGAAATAGTTAAGTGATAAGCATCCTAAAGAATGATCAAAGATTCAACAGAGGAAAAAAAAATTGTAAAATAGCACAAGACAAGCCTAGGATCACAAAAATTCTAATACACAAAATCCAGATCTTACAACAATGAAATTCTAAGGGAGTTTCTGTCCAGCCTTTAAAACTAAGGAGAGACTCGCCCTAAAGGCATCAACCGAACTGCCTTTAACAACTGATAGCAGATCCATTTAATTTAATTTTTAAATCCGTCCTCAAATGCTACAGAAAAAGCAGTAAAGATGTAGTGTAGCAGTAGTGCTCAGTGTTTAGCATCCACCTGTTTCTGTAAGTTGTTATTCAACCAGTGCAGATGAAGGCTTTGTCCAGAGGTTGTCTGACACCTTTATAGGGCACTCATTGAAATACTATGAAATTCAAAAAATCAACTTTAGAGTGTTATTGGGGGCCATAACCAGAGCTTGTTTTTGTTTTCAACATTTTCAAAAATCTCCATTGTCTTGCAGAAAACCAATGTAAACAAAGTTACCGTATTTGGTCCCTTGCCCTTCAGTGGTAAAGAAATCCATTAAGTTTATATGTAAAATATACAACAAAAACACCTATAAGTTGAAAGGAAGATGCACGTTTCACATTAGAACTTCACTTTGAGAACATACGTGCTGATACAGACTCCTTTCTAAAAAAATTGTATAACATTATACGCACATATTATAAGACACGTATAATATACTGTTGTATACTTGGTCCTTTTATATGACCACTATAAAGGAGGAAACAGGAGACTCAGGGAAGTTGCACGGCTGTTGTATTTAACCTTCAACTCAGGACATAGAACTACAGAACGTCACTATGCAACACATAACATGAGGGGGCGTAACCGCATCCCTGAAGGGACAAACTAGGGCAGTCAATACATAACATATACGTAACACAACTTTATGTTCTGTATAACAGTATAAAACACAGTACAACTTTATATACTGTATAACATGGACAGTACATCTTTATGTAATGTATAACAGTGTCATATAACTTTATAAACTGTATAGCACACACAGTACAACTTTCGACACCATTAGGACAGCTCATTTATGGTACCTAATAAAACAGTTGCGCTCACTGTTCATGCAAAGGTGGAAATTGCAGACCCTGCAGACCACATTTGACCTCACAATGTTGCCTTTCCTGCTGCAGTACTTGCAGGCCTGGTGTTTGGCATGTACAGGGGCATGAAAGAAGGACAGGTCAAAGCGCACAGCCTTGGTGTGTGGCTGTGGTGTTTCTTCTGGAGCTCGATTTGGCAGACGTCTGGTCGCTGGCGCCCCTGAACACCTGTGTTCTAAGATCTGTCAGAGACTGGCTATTCACTCCAAGGGCCTTATTGTCCCGTCGGTACACAACCCAGGCATTTGTTATACTGACATCAATGACATATGCAAACAGACGCACCTCTTGGACTTCATGAGGGTGTGGCAGAGGTGTACCAGCATGTCACTCTTATCAATGCCCCCCATGTTGGCATTATAAGTCCTGATGACTGCTGGACAGCTCACAGGCTCCTTCATCTTGGTCTCACTGCAGTACCTGATGACTGAGGATATCAGCTCCACCCCCATGTCTGTTGACAGCAGAGTAACTGTTCTGTTGTCCTTCCATGAAGCCATCCTCAGAGGCCCTTGCAAACAACTTAAAACCCCACTTGTCTGCCTTGTTTTTGATATACTGCCTCAGGTTGCTAGCTGTCTTTCCTTTATAGGCAACCATCACCTCATCTACAAACCGTTTGGGGGTCTATGGCTGACGCCTGAAGACATTATTGAGAAAGCTGAACAGTGACCGGACTTTGAAGAAATTGTCGCTGGTGCCAAGGATCTGAGTGTTGTCATTGAAGTGGATAACCCTTTTCATCAAACTGAACCTCTCAGGTTAGCAACTTAAGGGACCCTGGTTTCCATGGCCCAGTAATCGTCAGCAGAGGGGAGCTCAACAACACCCATATAGATGAGGATGGCCAGAAAGAGCATTATTTCATTTTCAGTGGTGGAGAAAGTGGTGTTGATGTCCTTCTGAGCGGCATATAAGTTTGTTTGGTATGTTATATGACTGATGATTTGGGCATCAAAGTACCTGATAAAGTACTGAAAAGGCATGTCAGTGTAGTCTGGGGCAGAGTGCTGGTATTCAGGAGGGGCTGTATTGTTCAGGTCAACTTTTAAAAATCACAAATTTTTACTACTTATAGCTTTAATATTTCTAATAATCGGTTAAAATTATTCCTGAATCACTGTATAGTATTATAAAAAAAAACCTTTGGCAACATTAAAACATAATGCCCTTAGTTGTATTGCTTAGTTGTAGTTTTTAGAAAGAAAATGCTATAAGCATGCATTGTTAGGTGCATCGGGCATATGTCCAAAAATGGACACACTTAATGAACTCCCGTTTTTGCAAAGGGTGCAGAAATGACCAAAAATTGCCCTATTGCCACTTGCCCTATAAACGGTTAAGACTCAGACAAGACAAACAGGTTTTTATGTTTGAAAACATATGGTCAGCTGGTTTAGTCAAGTTTTTTTCACGTATCTGCCGAGTATGCTTTGTTAGTTTACAGAGTTCAAGCAGGGAGGCAAAGAATGTGCACACAGAATGTGCAATGGAATAGCTGCCATGATAAGAGCTGTTCTAATTCTCAAACTTTTATGTAAAGAAGCTTCAGTGCTTAAAGGAGGTTGAGCGACCCTATCAGCGTAACAAACACTTCATTTGACTTCTGTGACAGGTGGACATTATTCATTTATTATTTGAATTTTGACGTTGATAATAAAGTCAGATTTTTCCCTAGGTTGTCCACGTTTATATATTTCGTGCATAGTTAGAGCACATGGGGAGTATCTAGTAAGCGTCTCAGATAAGCGTTTTGTAGTCCGTCTTCTGAACTTTGTAGTTTTACTACAGATCACGTTAATAACATTCACCGTCGCGTAATGAGTCTAGTGTAAGAGCAGTCGGCTTCTCTGAACAGTGCGGTCGTCTTCTCCTAACTCCTTACGAATTCTCATTCACATCCTTCCTTGACCTTGTGACGTTTTTCCATCGAGGTCAAGGAAAAGTGGTTAGGAAAGGACTTAGGAGGTACGTTTTTTAACTGAAGACTGAACCAGTGCTATTCGGGATAGAACAGACAATTAAAAGTGGGAAAGTGCAGTCCCAAAATGATGGCGCTTTACTTCCAAGGGTATAAAATATCAGTGTGCAGCTTTGTTTATTAAATGCTTCTTTTAAATGCATAGTGAATGTATTCAGTGAATTCTTTTCTAAAAGATACAGTAGAGAAACACTGTTTTATTTATCACTTGTTTTGTCAGGTAGAGGGACCCAGTCACACAAACCACTGTTTGTGAAGTTCAGCTGTCCATCATTTTCCTGCTGCCCTGGAGAGCTGACAAAACATGTCTCTAATGGGAAATCAGTGCACAAGTACCCTCAGGACCATTGCTGAGTCCGTGCAGGGAAGATGACGTTCAACATTAGGTCATCAAAAAAAATGTCCCAAGCAGCGTGTGTGAATAGCCTGTTGTGCAGTTTAACATTATAGTGGATATTAATAAACAGTATGTACCATACCAGTTGGTATAATATATAGTAGTAGCGGTTCGATCCTCCAGTCTGCATGTCGAAGTGTCCTTAAGCGAGATACTGAACCCCAAATTGCTCCTGAAGGCTGAATCATCGGTGTGTGAATGTGTATAAAACTGATGAGCAGTTGGCACCTTGTATGGCAGTCAGTGCCATCAGTGTATGAATGTGTGTGGATGGGTGAAAGAGATATGTAGTGTAAAAGAGTTTTGAGTGGTCAGAAGACTAGAAAGGCGCTATATAAGTACAGTCCATTTACCATATACTGTAGCAGCAGTATATAGTAATAGTCTTTGATTCTCAGGGTGTAGCTAACTGAACCGACTCAGCCCCAGGATGCCAGGAGCGAAAACTCGTCAAGAAAACCACCTTGTTACTTAATGGGGGTGTACCACACATGTGCTATTGGCTAATTTACAGGACAGACACACACACACCCCACACCCCAACTCCTCCATTACCATTTTTACACTTTTCATTTGCACACTAGCAATTCTCTCTGTTGTTGCTTTTCTCTGCAGCCAGCCAGCCAGAAATAAACCTACACAAAATACCACTGGAGGCTGTCAAACAAACTTTGTTTCAGATGCCAATACTGTCCCATCCAAACTAGTAAATTATAAATAGCCGGTAAAAAGTGTGAAATACTGCATGAAATATTTATCACACCATACATTGTTGCATGTCTTTATGGATGTTACATTATTGTAAAGAGAAAAACGATAGATAGAAAGATAGACAGGGATGCAGGAAGCTTTAAGTGGTGCTATAAGGACGGCAGCAGGGGAGCTGTCTGTGAGAGCACACTGAAAGCAGGAAATGGCAACCAGGGGGGTCCAAGGAAGATACAAGAGAACATCAGACTGTGCTGTGGTTAGAGTGATTGGACAGAATGAAGATGAGGAAAACAAATTACACTTACTGAAAAATCACCCCAAAGGTTACACTGAAATTCAGTTAAACGCATGTTAAAACATATTATGTTTTGTAGTATATTGTATTCTCTAATTAAGCAATATTACACGAGAGGATGTGCTTTAATGTCATTATTGGCACAACAGTAAGGTCAGCTGTTAGTGTAACTGACGTGCCAATAATAAGTCAAACCTCACTTTTGAGTGTTAGATTGTGATTATACAACAATTAACAACTAAAATAGAATATAGAGTCAAAAGATATTCATGTTTTGGGGCAATTTGCTCTCTTTTCTTTGCTTGCCATTTCTGTTCTGATCTCCGTTTCTTTGGAGATAGACAGGGTCTGACTAATACCTGGAAAACACTCAGTCACAGCAGTAGACTCCTATATGTAATGGAACTCAGTTCACTACTCCAGCAAGTAGCCTGAGCCTTAGTAACAACCTAGCAACGGAGACGCTTTCTAGTCCTGTCAAAGCTTATGGAGATCATGGAGTTTCCCAAACTGAATAAATAGTGCACATATAAACACTAAACTGCTTTGCTAGTTCTGTCGTGTAGTGACTAAGATATCTGCTGAAAAAGAGATTTTTTCATGGACACATTTGGCTCCTCAGTCCATGAAGTCAGCGACTCACCGGCACAGCTGATGGAGGAGGATCCAAACATTTCAGTAACTCCACAGCGTTGTAAAGTCTAAAGGTCAAAATGTGTTGAAAAAAGATCGATGTCATCAAAATGAACATGTTTTTATCTAACCAAATATTCCTCTTCAATCCATATTAGTCCAACTTTAGTCTTTATATCTTAATATTTTCTCTGCGCTCCCTGAACTGATCTCCGACATGCTGCACACAAACGAGGTACACACCTGTATTAACCAGGTACACGTCTATATTAACGAGGTACACACCTGTATTAACGAGGTACACACCTGTATTAACGAGGTACACGCCTGTATTAACGAGGTACACACCTGTATTAACGAGGTACACACCTGTATTAATGAGGTACACACCTGTATTAACAAGGTACACGCCTGTATTAACGAGGTACACACCTGTATTAATGAGGTACACGTCTGTATTAACAAGGTACACGCCTGTATTAACAAGGTACACACCTGTATTAATGAGGTACACACCTGTATTAATGAGGTACACACCTGTATTAATGAGGTACACACCTGTATTAACGAGGTACACACCTGTATTAATGAGGTTCACACCTATATTAACGAGGTACACATCTGTATTAACAAGGTTTATACCTGTATTATCGAGGTACCCGCCTGTATCAACAAGGTACACGCCTTTATAAACGAGGTACACGCCTGTATTAACGAAGTTTATACCTGTATTAACGAGGTACACGCCTGTATTAACAAGGTACACGCCTGTATTAATGAGGTTCACACTTGTATTAACGAGGTACACACCTCTATTAATGAGGTTCACGCCTGTATTAACGAGGTACACGCCTTTATTAACGAGGTACACGCCTGTATTAACGAGGTACACGCCTGTATTAACGAGGTGGTCTAACAGCTCCATAACACAGAATATTCATTAAAAAAGCTGAAATTGTGAATTCAGATATATTACTTTATTAAAGCTGACTTCCAATGAACTTATTCATATTTGTTTACATGTTCTAGATTTTCAGGACGTGACAATGTGGAGATGGCAGAGTAATATTTTTAGTGAGTGTGCTGTCATACTGATTCAAGCACATTCTAAACATCTAGTTGCCCAATCAGGTAGCTTGGTTGGACCTACTCGTTGTTATAATAACTGAATAAAAATCTATTTCATTCATTTATTTGAAATGTGATGATGGCAGAATAGAACCATGCATCATGTGATGTTGTCAACTGAAAACTATCTTCTCCTCTCTGCATAACTTTCTTGACTGTGTGTTGCGATAAATTGCACTTTTCTCATTCACATTTATTCAGCATTTCTACACAGCCAAAACAAGCCAAGTTCTGATTTCACATACAGTTGAATCAACACATTTACAACTCAGCTGTTCAGACTGAAAGTGCACATGGGCACTCCAATTGGTTTGGCATATTAACAATTTCAATATAGTTGTATTTAGGCGATTTCGCTGCAAAACATTGACAAAATTGAAAAGCAGAGGCTCTTTGTGCAGATCTTTCCTTTTAATGTAAAGTAAGGCGAACAGAAGAATATGGAACTGCAGGTGACAGAGGATGCAGATGCAGCGTGGTGCGTCTGTTCTGCAGTCAGGTTCAGTTTTTCTGTCACAGCACAGTCTGTCAGAAGCCAAAATGTAATTTCAGTAATATTAAAGTGAGCTCTCTGCAGTTTATCTACACTGCAGATCTGACGGCAGCCATGTGGGAAATCAGATCAAAGAATTGCTCAAACTGCAAGACCTGCCAGAAATGTATCAGAACATCCACCTGAGCCAATTGTCTGACTGTCTGACGGACAATTAAACCTCAATGATTATTTACACTACAGTGTCTGTCCAGAATCAGGTATGATTCGTTTGCTGTTGTTCACTTTTCTTTTAGCTTTATTGATCTACACACACTCAATGCAATGCAATGATCGTCTCTAACTTTGTCTGTCTTATTTTTGCTGTTGCAAGTAGTGCACTGTAGGTCTGACATGGAAAGCATCTGCCTGCTGCTGCTACAAACTAGGTTAATGATTAAAGGAGAGTTTTCAGGTTGCACTAAAAGCGACATCTTATTTTATGTACTGTAGAACATTTGATTCATTTTTCTATAGAAATGTTTCAGCTTTAATATAGACTGAGACAGGTTTAATAGAATATTACCCCTGCAGCCATCCCTTCAACTCCGTCCAATCCACAGTGGACAACACTGATTACACCTTCTGAGTGACTACACTGACTAATAAGGTGGAAAAGAAAAATTACCAGGGTGGTAATGGAAGGGCAGACAGTTGCCCCTGGTGAAATAATAAATCCATTAGTATGTCCTACTCCATATAAAAACAAGTAAAAAGGTTAATGTAAGTGATGGCTTCTCCTTTCTTCCTGCAGCCAGAGATATTTATGGAAGTTGAAATATAACCTGGAGATGTCTGTATCCATGACTCCCTGTTCTGTTTAATTCACTACTTGGATTAGCTCAGCGTGGACTGGAAATGTACCCATTAGCGATAACAGCATACATGGAGAGCATCGTGCTCTCTGCTCATGCCTTTAGTTAGAAAGCATGAAATGTTTTATTGGTTGTTTTCGACCAGCTGCCCTCATTCTAAAAACCATCCAGTGCATGAGCATTTCTTGAGGTAATGCTGCCATCTAGTGTTCAGGGAGAGACTACAACGACTGCAGCAGACAGAAGGATTTGGAGATTAGCTGGTTAGAATCCAGCATCTCATCTGATATTAACTAATATGGTTTTAGAACACACTGTGTAAACACACACCTGACAGACCTCACCCCACAGCCTTCGTTCAAATCTTTTTAAAAAGTAAAAGATTATTTACACAGAAAGGGCAAACTGAGAAAGAGTTGAAGTGAATAAAATTGGGTGGCTGACACTAAAATTATATATAGTATAATTATTAGTATGACATTTATCACAAATGTGTATGGAGAGAAGAACCACAATCACAACTATCAATCATACATAAATTATATGTTTTATTTTCCTGTGAACATCAGTGAAGTCTGTAGCTGAAGTAGTCGGGGTACAGGGAGTACTGTGTTATCATGGACACTAACTGACAGTGGTAATAAATTCATGAATGTGATAACTACTGAGCAAAGCAGAATAAAACAATCTCAAAGGTGTGGTGTGGTATGTTTGTGTAACCAGCAAAACTGTTGGGTACACCCACATAGACAACACCGTCACTATAAATAGCAACCCTTCACCCTGACCTTTCACCTTTCTGCTTCAAGGTATGCTCCTCTTGGCAAATTGTTTGGCATCGCTATAAGACCCCCTTGGCTGCACTCTTATGAAAACACAGACGTGATGGTCCACTCAGTTGGATTCACTACGGTTAAAAGACAGGCCACTGTTGCTTTGCCTGTGTTTTAATTATCTTTTATACAGTTCTTTTCATTGTTTATTTTATTCTCTGTTTTAATTATAAGTATTCATAGAATGACCCAAACCAAACCGTTTTTTTTGGACATTTTGATTGATTTGGTTCAGGTTTTAACCGAAAAATTGTGTGTATGTGTTAACTGTGTTTGCTGTGTTTGCCAAGTCAGTGTTTTATTCATGATTTAATTGATTTGTTTAGTTTTGAACTTTGTTGTCTATAAAATATATATTCTTTTTTTATAAGCACATCTCTAATTTTAATCTGCGTGGGCTTGCCTGAGTGGGGACCCATTGTAAGATACTCTTGAAATATCCATGATGAAATAAATGTTTTATTATTTAGTTACTTTTTTGTTTGCAGCTAATTGCAATGGAAGCCCAGTATTCATGTTAAAGAGGGAGACTGGACAATCTGGCAGAGGGTAGATGAGTATGAGGGTGGTGATATGACCAGGCAGGTGAGAGGGAAAACAGGATGTCACACCCAGCAACACACACACACACACACACACACACACACACACACACACACACACACACACACACACACACACCAGAGACAGACAGAAACACAAGCTTAGGCGAAACACTGGGTCAGGTCACAACTCTAATGAGCCCTCTGACAGACGACATCATTCTCTATCTCTAAACTTTTATACTTCCACTTTCACCCGAGCAAAGCAGTCATGTCCTCTATCTACATTTTCATTGCTTAGTGACTTGCTCAACTAGCTTTCATATTTCATATTCAGAAACTAAGGTAACACCTTAAGCTCATTCCATTTCCACACTTAAGGTCTTAAGCACACCTTGTTTTCTGAGACTGAAATATGCACAATCCCCAATTCCTCCAAATTGGGCCTGTACTCAGAACAGTCATTCTATAGTTTCAGTCTCACGTGCACGTATCTTGGGAAAAAACAAAAAAACATAAACTCTGATATTTGAACTGGCTTCCTCTGTATTTCAGAACTGATTACACATCTCCAAAGGCTGACATTCTCTCATTCAACAGTGTACAGTATGTTTGACATCATCAGTATCATAACCTGGTTTCCTACATCTGATCCTCTGATTGCTGCTTCTGTAACAACTCACATTCCTGTTCTTCTGGCACCACTGGTTCTGCTCTTGGCTGCTTTTAATTTGGTGAAAGAGAAATTCAACTGTGTTAAAATGACCACAGCTTTAAATGTACATGACTGTACCAATACTCTACTGACCTTGCTTGAGTGCAGATGCTTCACTCTTTTGCTCTCCGCTTTACTTTGCTTTACTGTTTTTTCTATTATTGTAATCCTTTCCTTTTGCAAACAGTTTTTTGGAAAGCGGATACTGGATACCTATATCAGTGGGAGTTCAGTTACCGAAGGCTGCCACTTTTATTTTAATCTGTTTTATTTTGTGAGCGTGGCCTATCAGCAGGAGCCCTTGATGTTGTGAAGCAACAATCGGAGGTATTAAAACAGGACTTTGTTGATCTGATGAAGAGAGTCCAATGTCTAAATACTGAGGTGTTTTTCAGTGGACCTCTACCAACAGTTCGGCGAGGAGATGAGCGATTCAGCAGGCTGATGATGCTAAACAGATGGCTCAAAGATACATGTGCTACTCAATCAATAAACTTTATTGACAATTTCAACATCTTTTGGGAATGCAGGCACCTCTTTAAGGCAGATGGATTTTGCCTTAACAAATCAGGAGTACAGCTGCTAAGCACCAACATTTTTTATTTTCTGCGTTAGACACCAGCAGCCACTGCCGAGGACCAAAGACAAGACATTCCAAAACAACAGATAAGGAGGCGCTCTGGTGAAAGTGCTGAGATTAGGACTGAACAGGGAGGACAGCAGACCCAGAACCAAGAAGACCAAGAACCGGCAACATCATTATTCTCACCCCAACAAGTGGAGTCTTCCCCAGCCCCAACAGACCCCGCCCAGCCCTGAACTCTTTCCGTTCAGTCTGGACGACTCCCCACTTCTGGATTTCACCGACAGGATGAAGTCTTCTCAATATGGGAATCCAATTAACACCACGCCAAAATCCCCTATTTTCTCCCCTTACACTACCACACCATCCAGCTCCACCTATTCCACCTCGGAAACAACCCTCGACTAAAAGTCACCAAGCCCCCCCACCTCCTTTGAATCAACATATTTCTGAGTCAGATATGTGCCGGGTCCAGGCTGCAATACTGATATAAATAATCATCACCAGGAAAAGTCAGGGCCCTATGGAGTTCAGATACCCTTCTCAATCCCTGTGATGAATAAAAAGGGTTCATTTAAATCTGCCAATCTATTGAGCATAGTATGTCAACCACAAAACTTACCAGTGTCTCCTGTTATCCCCACAAGAATAGCCCTACTCAATATCAGATCACTAGCCAACAAACCACTGATAGTAAATGACATGATTATGACCTATAATCTAGACTTTTTACTTCTTAGTGAAACATGGCTGACTGAATGTAGTTGTGCTACCATTCTTAATGAGGCGGCACCAACAAATTACAGTTTTATGAGTAAAAGTCGAAATGGCAAGAAGGGCGGGGGTGTTGCTGCCATTTTCAAATCAGTATTTCAGTGCAAGGACATTACATTTGGTGATTTTAGTTCTTTTGAATATCTCTGTTTTTTAATGAAGGGTGATCAAAAAGTCCTTTTTTTAATCATTTATAGACCACCAAGGTACTAACGAAAACTTTTTTATCATAACTGGGGATTTTAACATTCACATAGACAACAACATGGATACTAATGCCAAAGACTTCTGTTCTCTACTTGACACCTTGGGCCTTGTCCAAAATGTGAAAGGGCCCACACACACTCAGAGACACACTCTAGATCTGGTTATCTCTAAAGGTGTTGACATTTCTTCTGTTGTTGTTAAGGACATGGCTCTTTCTGATCATTTCTGTGTGTTCTTTGACTTACAGATAATTCCAAACATTCAGATAACCACTGTGTCTGTTAGGAAAAGGTACATAAATGAGAATACTAGTGCTAAGTTTATGGAGGCTATAGCAATGTCACCAACTGTGAGCGCAGATACAGTTGATGAACTCCTGGATAATTTCAACTGGAAAATCTTAAATGTCATGGATGCTGTTGCACCTATTAAAACTAAGATGGCCTTGAGTAGACAGAGATCACCATGGAGGAACACTATGACAGTAAAGGCATTGAAAACAGAATGCAGTAAAGCAGAGCGTAAATGGAGAAAAACTAAACTCCAAATTCACCATGACCTCTACAAACAAAGTCTCTGTAATTTCAACCATGAGTTAATCAAGGCTAGACAGCAACACTTCTCTAAAATTATTAATAAGAACATCAACAACACTCGCACTCTGTTTGCTATAGTTGATAAACTTACAAACCCCCCAAAAGAGATAGTTTCAGAACTCTCCTCAAAAGAAAAATGCAATGAATTTGCTCACTTTTTCAATGAAAAAATCAAATCTATAAGGTTAAATATCAACACAAATTTACAAAATGATAAAGTGACACAATCCCTACAACCGCCTAGGAATGAATCAACTGTGATGTCAGAATTTAATACAGTTGATCAAAAAATCATAGAAGAAACAGTTCAGCATCTTAAATCATCGACATGCTGTCTTGACACAATGCCATCTGACTTTTTTAAAGCTATTATAAAATCTGTCCAAACAGATCTGCAGCAAATAATAAATTGCTCACTTCAATCAGGCATGTTTCCAAAACCCCTAAAAGTAGCTGCCGTCAAGCCACTCTTAAAAAAGCGAACGCTGGATACTTCCAAGCTAACCAACTACAGACCTGTCTCAAATCTTCCTTTTATAGCCAAGATTGTTGAGAAAGTGGTTTTTAATCAACTCAGTAATTTCTTGAACTCCAGTGGACTGTTTGACAAATTTCAATCAGGTTTTCGAGCTCACCACAGTACAGAAACAGCTCTTATTAGAGTGTTGAATGACATAAGGTTGAACACTGACTCAGGCAAAGTATCAGTTCTGGTCCTGCTGGATCTCAGTGCTGCGTTTGACACTGTGGATCACAGCACACTGCTGAACAGATTGGAAACATGGGCAGGACTTCGTGGAACAGTCCTAGAATGGTTCAGGTCCTACTTGGAGGAGTGGAGTTATTTTGTGACCATTGGAACTAATCAATCAGATCGAGTGGCTATGACATGTGGGGTTCCTCAGGGGTCAGTTCTTGGACCCCTTTTGTTCAGCCTATATATGTTGCCTTTGGGTCAAATTCTGCAGAATTCTAATGTCAACTATCATAGTTATGCAGATGACACACAGATATATCTTGCGCTGTCCCCAGATGACTGCAGTCCTTTAGAGTCATTGTGTAACTGTCTAGAGCAAGTAAAAAATTGGATGAACCAAAATTTTCTGCAATTAAATCAAGAAAAAACTGAGGTCATTGTTTTTGGAAATAAAGAGAAGAGGGTTGCTGTCAGTAAACACCTTGAGTCACTGTCTCTAGAAACCAAAGACCAAGTCCGAAACCTTGGCGTGTTGATAGACTCAGATCTGACCTTCAACAGTCACATAAAATCAGTCACCAAAACAGCCTTCTACCAACTTAAGAATATATCCAGAGTTAAGGGCTTTATGTCCCAAACATATCAGGAGAAGCTGATCCATGCTTTTATGCACACACACACACACACACACACACACACACACACACACACACACACACACACACACACACACACACAGACGTCCAGCGACTGTGTTGCAAATCCACAGGACCAATCCAAACCAATTGAAAAGAATAAAAGGCGTTTTGTACTTGTAAGGATTGTAGAGATCATCAGTTAGAAAAAGATTTTCAGCAACACTTTTTGTGGCTTGTGTTCTCCTCCTGGTGGCCCATTGATGTACTGCTCCTGTGGATTTGCAACACAGTCGCTGGACGTGTGTGTGTGTGTGTGTGTGTGTGTGTGTGTGTGTGTGTGTGTGTGTGTGTGTGTGTGTGTGTGTGTGTGTGTGTGTGTGTGTAGAAAGAGAGAGAGATGCAAAGGATTTTAACTATCACAAAGATGTTAAATTATATATCTTTAACACCATGTTATTTATAAATATGTTTCATGTGAGCATATGACACCTCCACATGACAGAACCAGATCATACTGCAGGATTTGCCTCAGTTGAAATTATGTTACATTCATGCTGCAACATATGTGCAAGTAATTAAATTAGGGAGTATAGGGAAAAGGAAGTATATAATCTGTACTATGATCTGGGGGCTTTTGGGGCCTTAATAGGTCTGGGGGCTCTGGGCAGTGGCCTGCTTTGCCTCGTTGGGTATGAGTATGTAACTACGCTTTCAGCCATTTTCACACCAAGTCCAATCACACATCGTAAACTAAACCCTCATTGCCTTATTGAGCAAGTCTCACCTATTACCATTAGATTCAAGTCACAGTGCATATGATCTTCTAAAATAAAATTAAAACAGAAATGCCCCTGGTAGTCTTTGAGGAACCCAGATGGTCATTTAGCAATCCAGCTATTCTGAGGGCAGAAGACTCTTCTGCTTCTTCTTCTTCTTTCAGATACCAGCGAAGAACAACTGCTCGCAGATTATGGAAATCTTTCTCAATATTGCAGGCTGTGTTATTTCTGAAAGAGCTGAAGACTCTACTAAGCCATGTCAAGCTTTGTATTTATAGATATTTTAGAGAAATGTTTGAAGCATCTGCCTGGAGTGGTGTGTGTAATAAGATAACTGTCTGTCTGTCTGTGCTATACTTTAGTCTGCTTTGTGGGTAACAGAGAAAGTAGGATGCAAGTGTCCAACAACTAGAGTCACTGATATTGAAGTCTTAATTTAGAGAAACAGGCATAGATTAAAACACAGTGCAATGTACATCATCAATATGATAATGTACAATGTACATCATCATATTGATGTATTTTTATTTACAAATACAACAGCAGGGATAAATCATTATCAGGCCAGTGGCTGAAGCTGGTCCTGGTCCTGGTCCTTATAAAGGCAGCATGTGCATCCAAAAAGAAGGCCGCTTGGCGTGAGTTTCTTCTACAGCCACCTTGTTCTTCTTCTTAATGGTTTTCTGGGGAAGTAATAAAAAAATAAATAAACATCTACAGTTGAACAAAAGATTCAAGCAATGTCTTCAAGAAGTAAAATGTAAATGTATCCTCACCTTGGAAAAGATGTTGCGGAAGAAGTCCAAGAAGCGATTGCTTTTCTTTGCTTTGTTTGCACCAGTTGGGTCTTTGTCCACCAGGCGGTCCACCAACTCTTGCTTAACGGGCTTTAGGGATGCACTTTCATCACCACTGGAGGGGGTAATGGTGGCTGTCTCTTGAGAACCACAAGATCCCTGATTGCTATGTCCAGTGCAAAAAATTGTCCAGTCAGTGCTGGGTGACCTGACAGTCTCGTTCAAATATGGAGCTGGATGAATCTTTCTCTGGTCTCTACTGAAACACCTTTTCGCCTGTGACCTCTGCAGAGTATCAGTGTCCTCTAGTGTCTTTAGTGGATCGGCCTCTTCCAGCACCTTTTCACTGTGAGTGGACTGCAGTGTCTTTAGTGGATCGACCTCTTCCAGCACCTTTTCACTGTGAGTGGACTGCAGTGTCTTTAGTGGATCGACCTCTTCCAGCACCTTTTCACTGTGAGTGGACTGCAGTGTCTTTAGTGGATCGACCTCTTCCAGCACCTTTTCACTGTGAGTGGACTGCAGTGTCTTTAGTGGATCGGCGTCCTCCAGCACCGTTTCACTGTTAGTGGACTGCAGTGTCTTTAGTGGATCGGCCTCTTCCAGCACCTTTTCACTGTTAGTGGACTGCACTGTCTTTAGTGGATCGGCGTCCTCCAGCACCGTTTCACTGTTAGTGGACTGCACTGTCTTTAGTGGATCGGCGTCCTCCAGCACCGTTTCACTGTTAGTGGACTGCACTGTCTTTAGTGGATCGGCGTCCTCCAGCACCGTTTCACTGTTAGTGGACTGCAGTGTCTTTAGTGGATCGACCTCTTCCAGCACCTTTTCACTGTCAATGGACTGCAGTGTCTTTAGTGGATCGACCTCCTCTAGCACCGTTTCACTGTTAATGGACTGCAGTGTCTTTAGTGGATCGGCGTCCTCCAGCACCGTTTCACTGTTAGTAGACTGCAGTGTCTTTAGTGGATCGGCCTCTTCCAGCACTGTTTCACTGTGAGTGGACTGCAGTGTCTTTAGTGGATCGGCCTCTTCCAGCACCTTTTCAGTGTCAGTGGACTGCAGTGTCTTTAGTGAATCAGCGTCCTTGGGGTTTTTTTGAACCCTAATGGCCTCCAGTTGATTTTCAGCTTTGTCATCCACCGAAGAGACAAGCGTTTTTGCTGCCTCAACGATGACCATTTCGGTGGAAGAAGAAGACAGGCTCTTATCCGACCCGATGGTCAGTCTGGAGGTTGATATGCTCTCCGTGGTCTGGACTTCCTCTTTTTCTACAGAATCAACTGCCTCTGTCTCCAAATTCTCAGGGTCAAAAAAGCTTTGGCATACCGCTTTAATCACCTCATTGACATCCTGATCAAATGAGGTGATGACTTCTGAGAGAACTGAGTCAGTGCTGCAGGACCAGGAGCCGGAGAGCAATGATCTGCTTTCCAGGCTTATGTTTGCGTTGATGTTGGAGCAGGTGAGTTTATCTAAGAGGTCATCACACTGCATCAGCTCATCGTCATCCAATGACGTGTGATTGATGAACCCTGAGACTGGGATGTTGTTGATCTCAGGGGCCAAAGAGCTCATGGAAAAAGTAGGAGAGCTGGGCCTTTCGTCCATGTTGTTCTCCTTTTCCATGTAACTGGAAATCTAGTGAAGAAACACAAAGATCGGAAAACTGTAAGCTGTCTAGAAAAGGTGTTGAAAACTTTAACAGGACATAAATAGAAGCAGAAGTGCTACAGTTTAAAATTATGTATAGAAAATGTATTGTATGAAAAACTATTTGGTGTGCAGCCAAGTGAAGATATTGTGTAATCATTTACTCCAAACAAACATTTAGGATTAAGTATTGTTTACAATATGATACATATCATATATTCATACATACTGTATGTATACAATGTGTAAATGATCATTTCTACAGATATTTTTGCACAATTGTACTTGTTTGAATGAATGTTTTTTTTCAAAAATTCACTCATTATTCAAACAATGCACGTGATAATCTGTCATGATTTGCATCAATATTTGTGTTTTTATTCTGATTTAGGGCTCTATCATTTTGCTAATAAATGTTTTATTACTATTGATACCTTGTTTAGTTTTTGTATTTTCCAAACAACAATAAAAAAGGTGAATTTTAGGCAAAAGGTGTTTTTCTCTAATTAAATCAGTCTAACATCGACACATTATGGGGTACTGTCCTCCAGCTCACACTGAAACTCACTTTCTGATGCTGTCTCACTAAAAACCTTTAGCATGTTTGAAAAATAAATGTGCAAATTTATCTCTAAACCAATTTAAGTCCTTAAGTCTCTTATGGTGCATTCACTTACCTGTCTCTGTTCAGACATCTTTCAGATGAGCTCGGTATGTGTGTTTTGTTTCTCTTTCTTTTATCTTCTGAGTTTTCTGTCTTCAGATTTTCTCGGTTGGAGTGTGAGGTTTTGTGGCAAACTGTTCAGTAGTTGCAGACAATCTCACTGTGGTCACACGGTGGAGATGCTTATATACCAGTGATGGAACTCAGAACTCTGACACACTGTATTCCAGAACTCTGTCATAGAACATGTGTGTGCGCGCGTGTCTAGGTGTGTGTGTGTGTGTGTGTTATCATGTTTATCCTCATGATGTCTTCACAAGTGACAAAACAAGATTGAGTGAGGGCATTAATTCTGGACAGAAAACATATTTTTATATTAGAAAGTCAAGATTTATAGGGAATCATTACACGGCATATGCATGTGTGTGTGTGTGTGTGTGTGTGTGTGTGCATGCTACAACCCTGTCCAAATAGAAACATTTCTCACACTTGATTTTACATTGAAATCTCAATGCTAACATCTGGCTGAGCGAAGAAGGAAAAGACCATGTGTGTGTGTGTGTGTGTGTGTGTGTCTAGGTTTTACTTCCACAGTCCAAAAAACGTGCAAAACATTTGAACTGGAACATCTAAATAGTTTGTTTTTCTGTGACGATTCACTCAAAGATTTCAGTATCAGACCCTGAGCAGCTATAAATAGATGTACATATGTCTCTGCATTGAAATACAGAAGAAGAATCTAACCACAGCTTCCTCTCCTGTAATTTCTCCCAGCATTGACCCTGACCGTCGATGCTTTTAGCTTCCGTATGACATGTGTCATTTCGTCTCTGCTCTTCAAAAATGCTCATTTTCATTTTCAAATGAGCCAGTGAGTTTCAGACTTCAGACGACCTGCTTGAATAACACATTAGCTGCATGTACATTACTCAGTTTCAAAGCTTCAGTGTTCTATATAGCCTGCAAAAAAAAAAAAAATCCTTTTTTGGGTCAATTTTCTGCAGATGAAAGCAATGCATACAGCGGTTTTATTACATTGTACACCGGCCACGAGAAAGATAACCCTTCAGAAATGACGGGTTTGGATGAATGGGCACAAGAACCTAAGAACTGGGGCACATCACCCCAGTTCTTAAGTCTTTACACTGGCTCCCAGTTAGCTACAGAATAGATTTTAAAGTTCTGCTACTAGTTTACAAATCACTGAATGGTTTAGGCCCACAATACATAAACGACATGTTAGTAGAATATAGACCCAGTAGGGCTCTGAGATCTACTGACTCAGGTCAGATAGTGGAGCACAGAGTTCAAACTAGGTAAAGCAGCATTTAGCAGTTATGCTGCTCACAACTGGAACAAACTACTAGCAGGACTGAAATCAGCCCCAACTCTGAGCACTTTTAAATCCAGGTTAAAAACTTTTCTCTTTTCACATGCTTATGGCTGAGCTCTTTAAAGAATTTTAATCATAATCCAGTGATTCGTTTAATGTTTTAATGATTTTAAATGACATTCTGATGTTTTTTAATTAAATTTTCTTCTCTTTTTATTTTTTTTATTTCTATTGCTACTGCTTGTCTTAATGTCAAATGTTTTTCCTTGCCTCTGTAAAACACTATGAATTGCCTTGAGTACGAATTGTGCTATACAAATAAACTTGCCTTGCCTTGCCTTGCCTATAATGTCTGGTGTAATTCACTGAGCAGACATAAGAGGGCACTAAATGCTTCAAAAGAAACAAGACGGCGAGCTCAGTGCTTTGACTGAACTACAGTAGATGTTGAGAACTCCTGTGACCTTATTTCTCTCAGCCTGACACCTCGAATGAAATCTGTCCTGTCTCAGGGGGATTTCGAATATTTATTTTATAGTTTATATATCAGTCTATGTCCTTACTGTCTCAGATTATTTAAAATTCTCTAAAATGATCCTGAAAAATTCAGCGCTAACAGCCAAAATGAGTTCAGCAAATCTCTAAAACCTCCAATCTGTTCATAATGAATGAACAAACTGCTCGATGGTTTAAAACTGGTACACAGCCCTGTGACATCACAGATTCTCTCCTCTGTCGTCAGCCTGCTGATGTAAAGGGAGCAGGGCTGATGGTCTCATCCAAGTAATAATCCAACTGTTCTCAGACAAAACTAAACTTAACTTACTAAAAATAAATAATTTTTATCTAATTTTTTATTTACAAATTACATTCGCTTTCAGTTAAGTTTCATCAAACTGTAAGCTCCATCTGTCTGTAGAACATACCAAAGGGACAGTGAGTCAAATGCAGAGGGAGCGGTCCGGACGAGTGTTTCTCAGTGTTTACATGTGTTCATTTCTCAATGTGAGAATTTCTTTTCCACTACTTATTTGAAGAATAGATTTGATATGTTGTCATTTGTCTTTTCTTTGACGAGCATCCAAAAGAACACACACCTCTTTTGAAACAAACAGAAAGAACAACAAGTGTGTTCTGGTGGTTTGAGTTACAACTCTTTATATCATATCATATATCTGATTTTAAGAAGCCCTGACTTTGTCCATCTGAATTGTCTGACATGTTTCTGTACAGTTTGACGTCTTGTAATAATTTAAATCATAAATCAAATACAGTACATCAGTTTTGTGTTCAGTCACTTGTCTGTAGTTACAGAATGTGGCCTCCAGGGGACAGCACAACACCAAACTGTGTCTAAGTAAAGCAGTAAAAGAAGAATTAAATGAAAATCAGTGTATTTGTAACTCAAATCAGAAAAAATGTAAATAAGAATAATAAGAATGTTTCATCAAATTCTAATATTTATTATACTTATATGTACATGTATTATATATTTATGTATGTATAAATATTTTTATGAAACATATTCACTGAATTTTTCTACTTAGTTTTGTTTTGTCTGTAAATATAATTCTATATTTTATATATACACACACAGGATGTATAAAGTATCATTAAATAAATGTAAAGCACTGAAGTACAGCACTCGAGTAAATGCTCTTGTTGACTTTGCACCAGTAGAAATAAAGGACTGAACTTGATATTTCTGTTAATGCCTTTTAGTTGTGTCCATGTCACAGGTTTGCCTCCCCATGTGCTGTCTGTCTGTCTGTCTGTCTGTCTGTCTGTCTGTCTGTCTGTCTGTCTGTCTGTCTGTCTGTCTGTCTGTCTGATGCTGATTGTTGATGCAGCACCACCTGCCATCCAAACCAACAAACTAACAGCTGAAGTCAGATCTGCTCTCCATCTGTTGGTGATCTGTTCTGTTGACGACACCCAATTATATCGATCAAGCCTGATGCAACCAATCAGTTAACTAAACTCCAAGCATTCCTTAAGGATATAAAAAATTGGATGACCTATAATTTTCTGATGTTAAATTCAGACAAAACTGAAGTTCTTGTAATTGGACTCAAACACCTCAGAAACTCTCTTTCTAGAGACTTAGTTACTTTACTAGAGTTACTTTAGATGGGATCACCCTGGCCTCCAGCTCCACTGTAAAGAATCTTGGAGTTGTTTTTGATCAGGATTTGCCCTGTTCATATAAAACAAATTTTGAGGACTGCATTCTTCCACTGACGCATTGTCTCTCAAGCGGATGCAGAAAAACTAGTCCACGCATTTGTTACTTCAAGGCTGGACTATTGTAACTCTTTGTTATCAGGCTGCTCTAATAAGTCTCTTCAAGATCAGAGATCACATCTCTCCCATTTTGGCCTCCTTGCATTGGCTACCTATTAAATCTAGAATAGAATTTAAAATTCTTCTCCTTACTTACAAAGCTCTTCATGGTCAGGCACCATCGTATCTAAAAGAGCTCATAATACCTTACTACCCCTCTAGAACACTGCGCTCTCAGGACGCTGGGTTTCTTGTGGTTCCTATAGTCTCCAAAAGTAGATTGGGAGCCAGAGCTTTCAGCTATCAGGCTCCTCTCCTCCTCTAAGACTTTCCTTTTTGATAAAGCCTATAGATAGGGCTGGCTCAGGTCATCCCTTAGTTATGCTGCCATAGGATTAGACTGCCGGGGGACTCCCCAGGGTTATGCATAGCCAGGCACGGTATTGGTTAAAGATGTAGTCACATCTCCCTTACCGAAAACCCTCCCTCCTACTCTGTCTCTCTCTCTCTTTCTCTGTCTCTCTCTCTCTCTCTCTCTCTGTCTCTCTCTCTCTCTCTCTCTCTCTCTCTCTCTCTCTCTCTCTCTCTATCTCTCTCTCTCTCTGTCTCTCTGTGGACATGTTTCAGTAACATTCAACATTGTTGCAGTATTCTTCAGTTATTTCTGGCAGTGAGGGAGGCTGTGGATTGAGGAGATGGTTGGTGGTTGAGAAAAGCTGCTTCGAGTGTCCAGGGTTGTTATTGATCATTTTGGGGAAAAAAGGAGAGAACGCGCCTCCCTAAGCGACTTGGAGTAGGCCTTCTGATGTTCCCGGAAAGCCAGCTTATGGATGGTGAGACCTGTGGCTTTGAAACGCCTCTCGAGTACCCGCCCAGCCGCCTTCATTTTGCGTAGCTGGCTAGTATACCACGGGGCTGTGCGGGAGAAAGAAACTAGTCTGGTTTTTGTTGGTGCATGGTAGCATGAAGATGCAGGGTACAGTACTATAGAAACAGGGGTACAAGGAGGAAGAACAAAAACTGCAAAGAGCAAAGCAAAGTAGTAATTTCTGATCAATTTCGAGCTAATATAATAGAACATGTTTTTATTCCAGATGTAAAAATATGAAATTTGTTTAAATATTAAAAATGTACTTCTCCCTGAGAACTACATGTTTTGACCAATGTTCTGCTTGATAGTGTATATTATTTTGATCACTGTGTTTATGATTTGAGAGCAGTGTTTGATTTTAAGCACAGGTAAAACAGTTTAGAGGTGAAAGTTTAATTTTGCATGAGTCGGAGGTTTTGTAAATAGTGCTTGAAGATGAGGTTTTATGTTTAATGTTTTAAGAAAATAGAGCAAGGTTTCTGAAATAGTGTTTTAGCAATTGAGAAAATCGTTAATATTTTACAATTTAATGACAACATTTTGCAAATTTCTGTATCTATGAGAATTATTCTTATAGAAAGTAAAAAATTGTCGACTTGTTTCAGTGTGTCAGTGAGTCAGACTGACTCAAAAGCTGTAGGAAACACTGAACTCCCAAGATGAGATCAATTACAGTAGACATGGAGTGTGTTCTGTGATGAGCTGTGAAGAGGTGAGGTCATGTATTATGTTGTTGTAAAGAGAGATGCAGGATCACAAAAACATCACGCTGGAAAGGAGGTGTGCCGAAAAACCGGATGACTTTCATTCTTGTATTAAACAAAGAAAATCTTTTAACAAAGATAAACAAGGTATATATATATATATATATATATATATATATATATATATATATATATATATATATATATATAGAGAGAGAGAGAGAGAGAGAGAGAGTAGATCTGGGAAAAGGACAACAGACATGATTAACAAAAAACATAATTTCCTTGATTTGATTGTCCCAAATACAAAAACTAATTAAATTCAGCAATATAAAAATACAGTACATTCAGAATTAATCTATGAAATGTACAACATGAACAATTTAACTTAATTAACTGAAATATTTCCACCCATTCGTTTGTTCGTTCGTCTTCTACCACTTTTCCGGTACGGGTCGCGGGGGGCAGCAGCTTCAGCAGGGAAGCCCAGACTTCCCTCTCCCCAGCCACTTCGTCCAGCTCTCCCGGGGGGACCCCAAGACGTTCCCAGGCCAGCCGAGAGACATAGTCCCTCCAGCGTGTCCTGGGTCTTCCCTGGGGCCGCCTCCCGGAGGGACGTACCCGGAAGATCTCACCAGGGAGACGTCCAGGAGGCATCCTCACAAGATGCCCGAGCCACCTCAGCTGGTTCCTCTCAATGCGGAGGTTCTACTCTGAGCTCCTCACGGATGGCCGAGCTTCTTACCCTATCTCTAAGGGAGAGCCCAGCCACCCTGCGAAGGAAGCTCATTTCAGCCGCTTGTATTCGCGATCTTATTCTTTTGGTCACTACCCAAAGCTGGTGACCATGGGTGAGGGTAGGAACGTAGATCGACTGGTAAATTGAGAGCTTCGCCTTTCAGCTCAGCTCCTTCTTCACCAATCCGCCGGTCGATCTCCCATTCCATCCTTCTCTCACTCGTGAACAAGACCCCAAGTTACTTGAACTCCTCTACTTAAGGCCATTCAAAATCAAAACAAAAGGGTACTTATAAAGGTCTGCTCCCTCCCAGAAGCACAGAGGATTTGAACCAGGTGACAAACAAACCATTGTTTAATTGTAAGCAATAAAAATGTATATTATATAGAACTTGTGTCAGCAGATGGAGATCTGTAGACCCCTGACACAGATACTGAAACCTCAACAAACATTTTGGTATGGTGACAGAAACATGATTAACTTATAACCAGCCCACCCTGCTTTTGGTCTATTATATGTGAGTTATAATCCTTCTGAGTTACAAGTCCTCTCCAGCACTAATATCTAACTTCTAAAGTAAACTTCTGATTTGAATGAAGTAGGCCTGGGCGTCCACACTGTATGCTGAAGGCCTGAGCAGTTACCAAAACCTGACAAACTTAAAGGCTTTCAAGAAAAGCCTTTAAAGAAACCTACAAATAGTGATTAAAACTACAGTATATAGGCCTAACAGAGGTTGTAGACACTGACTGAAGATCACAGAATTAGCAGAGATAGTGCAAATTAGTCAAAAGTGACAATAACAGAGTGTGTAGCAGTCAGTGCAAGAGATTGTCAATAGTTTCTTTCCCTGTGTGTCCTCCTGTTCTGGCTGAGAGATGTTGTACAGTCTGGATGTTCTACAGGCAGGATTAAGACAGCAGTCTGCCACTGAGCACACTCCTCTGCCTGATGAAGGTGTTGTGCAGAGGGTGGTGGGTGTTGTCCAGTATGGACAGCAGTTTGTCTAGGGTCCTTCTCTCTGCCACAGTCACCAGAGAGTCCAGCTCTGTGCCCACCACTGAGCCAGCCCTGCTCACCAATCTGTCCAGTTGGATGGCGTCCCTCTTCTTGCTGCTTCATCCCAAGCAAACCACAGCGTAGAAGAAGACGCTGGCCACCACAGACTGCTAAAACATCTGCATCAGTTGTTTGCAGATTTTGGAGGGCACAGTCCTATATGACCTTCAGTGGTGGAAAGTAACTAAATACATTTACTTAATACTCTACTTAAGTACAAATTAAAGGTATCTGTACTTTACTTGAGTATTTCCATTTATGATACGTTTTACTGCACTACATTTATCTGACAGCTCTTTGTTGGACAGTCCTCCTAAGAGTCTCTGTTTGGACTCTAGAGAGAGGCCATGAAGGAAGCAAACAACCAGGTCCAGATGACCATTTTTACTTTGAAGGGATTTCTCCATGGCTTTCTTCAGGAACACATCCAGCGATAGGTCATAATTTCCAGAAAACTGAGAGATCTATGGTTTTGAGTCACTTTGTCTATAGTCTTTCCCCAGGAAGTCCTTCAGTACCTTTGTCTTCTTGTTGGTGTAACAGTGGAACAGGTAGACTGCAGCCAGAAACTCCTGAACGCTCAGATGAACAAAGCAGTAGACTGTTTTCTAGAAGATCACACTATCTTTTGAAGATCTCTGTACAAACTCCTGGGTACACCGAGGCCTCTGTGACATCCAGACCACACTGCTCCAGGTCTTCTTGGTAGAACATGATGTTTCCTTTCTCCAGCTGTTCAAATGCCAGCTTCCCCAGCTTCAGAAGAACTTCCCTGTCAGCCTCCGTCAGCTCCTGTGGACTCCTCTCATGTCCTTCATCATACTTCTTCTTCTTCCTCTTTGTCTAAATCAGCAGGAAGTTTGAGTACATGTCAGTCAGGGTCTTGGGCAGCTCTCCTCTGTGGTCTGTGGTCAACATGTGGTCCAGAACTGTAGCAGTGATCCAGCAGAAGACTGGGATCAGACACATGATGTTACAACCAGATATAGGGGTATGAGGCAGTAACATAAAACCAAGATGTTGTGGTCAATAAAAAAAGGAGTTTTATTAAATGAAAGTTCAAATAGTTTTAACAAAAGGAGGTGAGGCAAAAGGGAAGAAAGGGGCGAGCGCTGTTTAAAAGAACAAACAAATATAACAATAAGAGAACTTTGAACAGAGCCTATACTATTCTATGTTGAAAACCGAAAAAAAAGAAACAAAAACCTCACTAGCTAGATCTGATACTAAATAACAAAATATACATCAAAAAAAGCCCCCCTGAATTACTGAGTCTAACAAAAGTATTCTCACGAGTAATCAGTAAACCATAAACTAAACTAAACCCTGCCCAGTCCCAGTAATTCAACACAAAACAAACCTCCTCAGACAACACGAATTAACGTTCACAATTAGTAATACCGAGACGAGCTCACAAACACTACAGACAAAGACAAGCTGCCCCAATCCTCAGGCGGACTCACGGACGCGTGTCGATATTGTCCCTGCCTCCTCCAGTTGGGGCCAACCGGGAACCGGCAACTGCACACCTGTATTTACCTATGGGACAGACACTACACACAAACGATATGCTGGGGCGAAACGGCGTAACACATGATGTGGAGGCTCCTGGAGGTCTTGATGTGTGAGATGATTCTGCTGGACAGATCTTCATCACTGACTCTCCTCCTGAAGTACTCCACTAAGCAAGTTGCTGCGTCTCCAAATAAACGTATTGTGATGAAATGCAGCAGGTTACATTTTAAAGATGGGCAGTCTTATTTTGTACAGTGCTGGTCTGACTGGCTGTCTGCAGTCCTGGTATTGTTCTGGATCTTTCTCCACACTCGGGACAGGAGGAGTCTCCTGATGAAGCAGACCAGTATGAGGTGATGCACTGTCTGCAGAACCAGTGTCCACAGCTAGTAGAGACCGGATCCTTCAGGACATCCTGACACAAAGCACAGCATGACAGCTGCTCCTCCACAGGACATGACTCTTCTTCCTCTCTCTGTGAAGACATTTCTTTATCACTCAAACGATTTGTTGATTGTTGGTGAAAAATATCAACATTTGGACGACACTGGTCTCGAAAGGTTTAGATGTTCACAGAGAAGAGTAAAAGTGTTGTTACTTTTCTGCTTTTATTTCGACTCTCCTGCTTTCATGGACAATAATTATCAGCTTTTCCTGTCTGTCTGTCTAGTTAAACGTTTAGTGATCTTCCCATAGCTTGTTATTTATACAAACCTAGCATTTCCTGCAGCTCTTTCACAATAAAAGCCTTCCATTCAATAGAGCTGGTGATGTCCTTCACTGTTTCACTTTCTAAGATCCGTTTCAGTTTGAAAGAGTATCTGCACTAAAGGTTCTACATCACAAATATAAATCTTTGAGCAGTTTGTCTTCATCCTCTATGTATAATCTTCATCAGGTCAGTTTACAGTAAAAACAGTCTTTTATTTTGTGTCTAAGAGGTCCAGGTTCATTACTGAAGTCTGGAGGATTAAGTCTGGACCGGTCACTCTTCATAGACAGACGGCGGTTTCGCCCAGGTTCGCCCAGGGCGCAAATGTGGCCAGGACCGCCGCTGATGATTGGGCAGATGTTATGAACATGAGTCATATAAATGAGGTAGTATCAGTTCTCTTACTGTGTGTCTGAGGGTCCAGGTTCATTACTGAACTCTGGATGAGGATCTTTGGACCAGTCTCTCTTCATAAACAGACAGCTGGATCCTCTTCCCTCACACAGTCGATCATTTTCTGGGCTTCAGGCAGTCTGAGAGGGTAAACATGAACACTGACTGTGAGCTCAGGACAAAAGAAGTTTCATAAACAAGACACATAAACATGCACACACACTTTGTGTCGACAGATGAATCAATCTGTTGAGTTCATTGAGACATTTCTTTCCTCTACAGTCCACAAAGAGAAAACTGACGCAGAGACTTTGACACTGTTGGATTAACACTCACCCTGTCTCAGCCTTCAGTTTTTCTCCGTCTGCTCTGTCAACTCAAAATGAAGTCTGAACAAAGTGACTGAACACAGGTTCACTCCCTGCCCTTTGAACCTGGATCACCTGTAGCTCCTTCTTTTCTCCATTAACACGAATTCAAGTGTACATGTTTGTGTGTACATCCTGTTCAGTGATGTAATTAACAGAGCTACAGTCGCAGAACTCTCATCAGTGTGTGTGTGTGTGTGTGTGTGCGTGTGTGTGTGTGTGTGTGTGTGTGTGTGTGTGTGTGTGTGTGTGTGTGTGTGTGTGTGTGTGTGCGCCTCAGTTTGCAGGCCGTTGTCAGGTGCATAGTCTCGTTACGTGTGTGGAAGTAGTCCTTAAATATTGACTACAAAGTGTTTGTATTTCAATTGGAACTTGATGACTTGATTTATCTGCCGGGTATAAATGATAATGATGCAAATATTTGCTCTGTAGCTAGTTGCATTGATATGTCAAGGAAATGACCAGGGTGGGAATGTGTGGGCAGGTGTCAGAAATATATTTAAATGTAAATTACAACATTAACTTATAATTTCATGTATTTGTGTCAGTACTTATTCATGTACTGTATGTGTGTACTAAAAATGGAGAATAAGAACATTTGAGTTCATAAATTAAGTGTGAAATAAACTATGTAAAGTCCTAATGTACACTTAAATTGTATTATAACAGATGAAGGGGAACTTGAAGTGGCATAATGATGTCCCTCTATGGCACAACATGAATGTACAGATTGGTAATAAGCCACTGGGCTTCAAACCGTGATCTTTGAAAGGGACCTGTATGATGGCAGGGGCATGCTTAGCTTCCAGGATTTCTTTGATCTACAGGACTCTTCTTTTTTTTTATTATTTGCAAATAAGATCAGCACTTAAAGCACATGGTGTGCCACTGACGGATAAGCTTCCCATGCACCCTCTGATAGACTGGATAAACTCCCTCCACTGCAGGGGCTTTGTATCGATGGTCTACTCCAAACTGCCTGGACAACAAGAGACCCTATCGATGCTTAGAGCATGGCAGAGAGACTTTAATCTGAAAGATGACGACATTTTCTGGAACAATGTATGAGAGAACATTTTTCTCTCCTCCAAGAACTCAAATCACCAACTTATTTATTTTAAAGTGTGTCACAGACTCTACTATACACCTGTCACTAGGTTTCGCATGAAACTGATACCAAGCCCAAACTGTACTACTTGAAGCAATAGGATGTTCCAGACACATGATGTGGGAATGTCCCTCTGTTCAGGCATTTTGGGGCCTGGTGTCCAAAGTTTTGTCTGAATTACTGGGTACCATCATAACATGCAACCCAATCTTACTTCTCCTTAACTATTCCCAAAAGCATATAAGTGAAAAACAGCGTAAACTGTTACTCAGCGGCCTCACAGCTGCCAAATGTTTAAAAAGAGATGTACTGATTCTTCTGTATGTCTATGGTTCAATAAAAAAAGTTCTTGACAAAAAAAAGACTGCTGGGAATGAACACAATCCTAATATTTAATACCATAATATACTGTGTGCATGTGTCACATTATCCCAATTCTCCCCAAAGCTATAAGATAGTTTCACTGTGAGAATGAAGAGACCTGCTGAACATAGGAATGTCGAATTTATTCATTTTCAAAACTATAACAACTTTTATGTTTAAATATGTGAATGAGGAGAATCACCTCAGCATTTATAAATTGACCAGGTCGAGCAAAAACTGTCCGACTTTACAGTCAGAGCAGAATTATTCTGTGTTTTAGACTGACATCTGCAAAGTTTGTTCATAGCATACTGAAGTCAGTAGTTAACCTTGCTGCTGTATGTTTGTGTGTGTCACCCAAAAACCGTGGGACGAGTTGTGCTTGAGAGTTATAGTTGTGCTTTGCACCATATTTGCAGACATACCTAATAAGCAACAGTGTGACTTTTTAATAATTTTCCATGATCACTTCTCCCATGTCACTCTCAGCTGACATCAGGCACACCCTGGAAACCCTGGACTGGCTGGTTCATCACAGGCTGACATATAGTGACAAGTCACCAGTTAACCTGCATGTCTGCAGGACCTGGAGAGAACCCATGGGGAAGACTCTAAGGAAAACATGCAGCCCCAGCCCCAGAAAGGCACAGCTGGCTGCACCTTCTCAGCAACTTTATAAAGACTAAATACGTCAGTGTTGTAGTTACAGCTTGTTTATACTGCCCTCAAGTGGCTAAAAGTAATTACCTTAAATAACCCAAAAACCTAAAACGTATTAATTCAGCTTTAAATGTATCTGCATTAGTATAGACAGTGGTCATAACTGACCTGTAATGTGTTGCTATATGCAACTAGCGATCTTCATGTCATGAACATCATAGACACAGATCGGGAAATAAACTGCTACTGAAAGTTGGACGTTCAGTTTAAGTGCAGCTAATCTCAGGTCTGGAGAATTCCATGTGAGGCACGTCTCGAGCAGATTACTTCTTCCTGGAGCCGCTTACCTTAACGTTTGCATAACTAATCTGCATAACTCTCCTGAGCAGACGTACTCTGCGCTCCGTAGACTTACAGAAACAGCTGGGGTTCCAAATTAGCTCAAATGCAATCAACATATTTAGAAGTATAATCTTACAGTGCATTAAATATGCTGATGTGTATTAATGTTTTATAGCCCTTGAGCTGGTAATATAATACATTTAGGGAGATTGAACTGTGGGCTGTCTGCCTGTGAGGCTAAATTCAAATGAAGCAATGATTGCCAAATGTTTCCTCGGGTTACTATATAATATAAAAAATATAATTTATTAATGTCATACTTTATATCCATCCATGAAAATATAATTGGCCTTAACAGTTAGTTATAACAATCACATTAACTCTGCATGAATTCATCAGAACTAAATACATGAATCATTCAGCATTGTCTTTGAGAAAATGAACATATTCATATATCACAGAGAGACCATAAACAACCATTCTGTCAGGAATACAGAAGAAAATAAATAAATATAATTTAGAAGTTTTCATATATCTGTATATATTATTTTCAGACTTGGGATGTGTCAGTTCATTGAAAAGGGTTCCAGTGTCTTTGACAAAATTCCAGTTGTCCCAGACATTATACTATCTAACTATCTATGGTTTCCACATACCGTTTAGGGCAGACAGACAGACAAACAAACAATCACATGGGGATTAAATGTCCACATACATGTCTCAATGACGTCATGCCCTTAAACTACTAAGTCCCACTTAATTTAATCCTGTTTTTTTCCCAGACAAATTAAATGATCAAACAGGACTCTGGACACTGGCTCTGTACTATTGACATAAAGGGTACTTTACAGGATGTTGTTAGTGCAACATACTTAATGTTTTGTTGAATGAAGACTCCAGGAGAGCAGAGACAGATTCAGGATGTGTTTGGACTAGCTTAGTACAAAAACTGGAAACAGTGGGAAATTGCTAGCATGCCTTCATGGAACCTCAAACAATTTTAAATGCCATTCATTCTTTCCCAGTGAGACGGTGAGTATTTTACTTGAGTAAAATATTCTATTACTGACCTGGAACAGGCTGCTTCTCTGCCGACATGCTGCTTTTACTATGCAGCATGCGTAGACACATTAAATATGTGTAGTCTGCAGCAAAATAGGCAATACTTTACTACTCAAGGCATGTATATTACCTGTAGCTGATATTATAACCGCCCATTTGACAATGTTTCCAATGTTATCAAATTGTCTTGCATAGGACTAAATGTTAAAATGTTTAGTATAAATCAAGAAGAACGTTGGACTGCTCACTGATCTCACTAACAGGGAATGCAGTAGTCTATGTGCAAAAATTCAGAGACACGGGAAATACAAGACAAGGTTAATGTGAGGACCAACAAGAACAAGTCATTCAAATGCTGTATGCTACTGCAGGCAACAATTGTTGGCCAAGAGTTACTACAGCTAACTGCATAGAGGGGTAGAGATTAGCACCCTTGTAACTACTGTATAATAAGTAAGCTACTATAATAAGTATAATAAATAGTACCCCCTGAATCACACTGTCTAATAATTTATTTAGAAATAAATATTATATAAGTATCTAAAGCATAACTTTGAGGTTTGCTTGGAAAAGCATGGTATTCAACTCTAAATGGAGCTAGTCTAGCACCTCCCACTGTTTTAAGTCTTTGTGCTATGGTTCTGCACATATCATTGAACATGTATTGGATGCACAGAAAGAGAAAATGTTCTTATCTGACACTAAATGAAACGACAAAGAAGATTTTCCAAATAAACAAAATGTGTGATTATTTCTATGGTAATTCCACTTTCAACCTGGGTGTTATTTTTGTAGTTTTGGCCTCTTTCCTCTCTCCCAAAAGTCACTGTTGATAATCTGGAAACATGGTGACATCACTCACTCAATGAAAGTAAAAAGAATCAAGTGACACTAACATTTAGACAGTGTAATAACAGGTAATAAACAAACCCATGGTTAGCCAAACTGAAAAAATTAAGAATACTGTTGAGAAAAATTATGGTAAAATAAAAAGTAAAATATGTGTCCTCAAAGAGTGTTTGAGAATGTCAAAAGTGATACGTCTTTGTCAATGCACAGGATTCTACGGGTTTCGCAGGAACACCCAAAAATCTATTATTTAAATGTTTAGCCTTGGGAAAGGATTGGGCCAAAAACATGATTATTTACTCCACTGTGAACGTACAGTCCATTAAAGCATACAGCTACAGTATATCTCAGCTTTGTGGGTGAAAAGAGCTACTGTCCAAAAGCCAACCTCCCATATGGTAGAGGAACTCTGGATACCAGTGAACACCATCCGCTTGATGAATACTGCTGAGCTCCTTCACCATCCCGACCAGTGACAAGAATGAGTGCCATAGTCGTACTGGTGAAAAAACCCAGTGTGCAAGGTCATGATCCTCAACCACTGCATAGCAGGATGCCAAAACCTGGTCAATTATGATGGTTCCGTGACATGTGACAGGTGCATAAGACCCTTTATAATGCTCCACATAAATTTTTGTCACTCTTGTAGGAATGAGATGGTCTGACCGGTCATCCCCAACAGCAAGAAGCCACTGTCCTAGTTTTACATTACTGGCGAACAAAGCTTTAATGTCACTGCTGTTGGTACTGTTGTTGTTCATAACAAAGACAAGGTGAGTTGGAGTCAGCGTCAGTCTGCGGCGTGGCTCGTCAGTCTCCAGGACATGGAATTCTCGTGTTATCTGCCGGTCCTGGTCCATGAACATAAGAAAGTCACTGGGAACAAGATTTCCTTGTCGGTCAGCTGCCAGCACCTTGTTCCCCACCTGGAGCTCCTCTAGTGGTTTAGTCCTCCCATCTGCCAGGATCACCATAGACGAACCACGGAAACAACCACCAGATTTGGCTGCCACAGAGTTTTCTGTAAGGTCATACCACTTATTAGAATTCAGAAATACATTTAATAAAAACTATAAATTGGTTCAATTAGCAGATTACCATAGGATGGCGTGTAATCAAAACAAAGTTAATAAAAAGTGTAGTCAGACCATGTTTAATAGCAAAAGTGTATTCATGTGTTCTAACTGTGCATACTTGAAGGGGGCGGGGATTGAGTGGTGAATGCCTTATGAAAGCTGTCAGCAGAGTTGGTACTGAGAATGCAAGAAAAAACTGTTAACACTGTGGAAGCTACAGATGGAAGCTAGAAGATAACTGAACTCCTTAATAGAACCAGAGATAAGTTTTAGGGGGCTGTAGATTAAAAAGTGCTCAACAAGCTCCCAACAGTCTTTTAATGGAGGTTCCATATGAACAGTGGAGGAGCAGGTTATCTGTTCCAGCCCTGGATCAGACAGTACAGTTGACTCCATAATGAACATTCTATAATTTTACACTCTCTCACTCAGAGCTAACATTGAAGATCTGATAAGTCGCTGATTGTGGCTAAAATTCTTAATATATTAGACAAAGGCTAAAAACAACGCAGGTAGGTGTGGGTGGGTAAATGGTCGGGGTTTCATGCATTAAAGTTGATGCAATAAAGATCCTTTTACACAAACTGTGTTACAAGTAATTGCATACATACATTCATAAATACATACATTGTCTATAACCGCTTAACCTCATCAGGGTCACAGAGCTGGAGCCTATCCCAGCTGACTTTGGGCAAGATGTGGGTACACCTTGAACAAGTCACAGGGCACAAATAAATAGCATGCATCAAAAGTATTTACATCTAATTTGATGCTAATTTATAACAGTTCCTTGTATATTTCAATAAAGTTTCCTACCACATGAGGACAAAATGATGATGAACGTCCTTAAATACATTTGAGAGATACGAGACCTGCATTGTGACATCAGCCATGCCCATATTGGGAAATTGATGACAATGCCAGTGTGTTGGCCAGGCAGTCCAGCATTTTCTCGTTTTCAATTATGCAGGGAAATATTTCAGACTATTTCAGATGGATTGGCACATAATTTCAGACATTTAATCCCTCTGATGTAGTGATCTCTTGACTTTTCCTCTCATCCCACCACTTGGTTGACATTTAGGTCAGAAGACAAAAGTGTTCATAACTGTCCCACACAACTGAATGATCTTTCAGATGGGGATGATGCACATTTAAGAAACTATTTCCTTGAAGACAAAAAGTGATTTAGTTGTGTAAGGAATGATATCTGATGTCAGAGGAGGCTGCGTCAAAATTTTTCTGTAATTTTCATACCAACATTCTTGCCCACTTAAGGCAGTAATTGTCCAGGTTTACGGCCAGTCACTTGATGTCAGAAAGGTGCTGAAGAAGAGGTTTTTGAAGATGCTGTTTGAGGATCCAACAAGGGCTTTAAGAAAAGCATACTAACCAATTTTCACAGTGTGGAATTGTCTGATAAGACCTTTATGCCTAGGATAGTAGGTTAGATCTGTCAAGTAAGTTGAGATCCCTGGTCCGCTGACACACCAAAGGAGTTAAGGTAATGGTCATGGGGACTTTCTGATATGCCCATCAAAGGCATAAAACCTTGGACATTTCAGGACTTTCCATCTCTGAGAGGACAATCGGGGACTTTCTGTTGGAGTGTGAGTGATAGATGACGATAAAAATGAGCTAAACTAAAGTGTGATCAATGTTGATTCTGTGTTAAACCATACAAGGACTGAAATGTTAAAATGAGTGTAACCATGAACAGAAAGTGATTATAACTGTGTTCATGCTGAGAGGTTGGGCCAAGAAACTTTGAGTGACTAGACCCGAGGGACGGGAGGGATGAAGCAACCAGGAAACATCTGGAGGATGAGCAGAAGGAAGGAACTACGGCCTAATATGGTTGGACTCCGGCGAGTGACTCATTGTCGCCTGATAAGGAAAAATCCAACAAACAGAGAGTATAAAAACCCCTGCACAACGGAGATCGTGGTTATCTTCGTCAGCCGGCACCCAAGCTCGAGATATGCTGAACGGTAAACCAAAACGGGAGCATAAAATCTACTGACTTAGACTCTAAATCATAGAGAAGGAACAGACGAACGACCCAACATCGCGAGAGAAGAATCCGGTGAGCCACAGCTGGCAGGAGGGAGCCGAGCCAAGGAGGATAACCACCCCCAAATCAGCTGTGGGTCTCGACTGGACTAACCGGAATTCTTTTCGTGTTCATCCTGCCAATGAAAGACTGTGGATATCAGGGACTTTTTGGGCTTTGGACAAAGCCAGGGACTCTTGATGAAATCCAGCAGTACGGCAGTTGTGAAAGGATTAGATCGACTGATCACCGCTTCACCCTTTCCCTCCCTCTCTCCTCTCCAAACTGGACCAACCTCAATAACTCAGCAACAGCCCTCGTATCAGGTTATCAACTTTTTTAGTATAAGTGTAGTTTATTAGAGGATAAGATTAATCAAATTTGAATGAATTAAACTGTATGCTCACCCTTGCTAAACTTTGCAATAAATATAGCCACTGCAGTTAAAGATTAAGTTGTGGACCTCGCTTTTATAATATCTCCTATAGGGCGTAATCATAAGTTATAGTGTGTTCAACATCTAATGGTTCTAATAGGTTACTCTAGCCTACTGAAATTAACAGACCCTTGAGGCTCACTGTCCGACCCTTTGAAAAATATCCTAGCAACCATACCAAGTGCACAGATCAATGAGAGGAGAGCTGCCGCGAACGCACGCGGCTAGCATAGTATTTGGCTCATAGGGGCTGTTCGGTCAGGTGCTATGCTAGAGTAAGCAGGGTAGACTGTGCGGATGAGTGCAGTTAGAAGCTAGGCGAATCTCCTCGCCACCAGCTTAAACAGTCCTCTAAACTGTCCCGATGGAGTAAGACCCACGGGCTTGAGGATCGGACCCGTGAGACGGAAAGCTGGACCGGTACCACCTGTACAGGGGTTAACTCGGGATCTAACACGTGGCGCCCAACGTGGGGCCCGGTGGAAAGGTTCATCGGGCCTAAGAAGAACCCCCGGCAGAGGAGGAATCCAGGAGGAGGAACCCACTGCTGGTCGTGCGAGACGACCCGAGAAGAGAAGCCAAGTGTGCGGTAGAAAGGAGTTCTACTGAGCACCTCGGTGAAGCAGTCCTGCCAGGAGGTAGTGCTGCTGGGTGACCAGAGAGAGAAGCTGAGCCACCCGCCACGGAGAGTCCCTAGAGGAGGAGCGGGAACAAGGAGCGACCGACGGGAGCAGCGAGGCTGAATATCCAAGGCGGCGCTGAATAGCCCAACTAGTCTGAGACTCATCCCCTAAGGATCTAAGGGAGGCCTTGAGGCAGACGACTCGACCGACGAAGACAGGAAAAGGCAGGGATGGCAGGGGACGCACATGGTGCGGAACCAAAGTTGCCGAAAACCCCTGAGGAAGAAGAGGATTCACCAAACGATGACGACGGAGCCAGTAAGGAACCAGTGGATCCCGCATCGGATCATACTCTATGGGGACGGCTTCCGAACCTGGAGCCTAGCGATTCGCACCTACTTCCTGGGGTACACAGAAGGGAAGGAACCATCCGCAGTGGAGAAAGAGATGGTGGCGGAGCTGACAGCGAGGGGGTTTTACTACGCGCCCCAGTCGATGGAGGGCCAAGCGATCATAGTCTTAAAACACCCCACTGAGGTCAAGAAAGAGGCAGACGTCCTTACCTGGCTAGAATGGTGGATAAGCCTGATGGACTGGTGGTGCGGAGGCCGAATAACCGCCCTCATCAGCCCATCCAGATCGGCGGAGACGCGCTGTTGGTGTTTACCGACAATAACCTGAAAATCTACAATGCCAACTTTAGAAAAAACATGGTGGGCAAGGCTGGACCAGACTACACAGACGAAGTATCGGACAGGAAAAATAGGAGACCTGAAGAGACAGATGTCACCCGACGGGTGATAGTGACAAGCGGGGCGAGACTGCCTTACTACGCCGTTCTTCACATGCCCATCGACCCTTATCTGGAGGCCGAGAAATTCAAAGAGTACCAGGAAGAGATGCTGGACAAGCTGGACCAGGGCCTCGAGAGAGCAAATCAATTGCAGTTCAGAAGAGTGGTGGTGTGCATTGACGGCCTGAGGTCAAACCTCATGACCTGGGAGCAAGCTGAAAGTACCGCGATGGCACTCGTGAAGCTGTACATGAGGATGCCAGTAATGTGGGGCAGTGTACAAGAACTGGTGGTAGTGACCAGCAAGAAGCAGGACCAGGAGCGTAAGAAACGGGTCCTGGCTAGCACCAGATTGGGAGAAGAGACAGGAAAACTGCCTGGACCGAGGGCGCCATCCGAACCAAGGATAAAGTTGACATCTGTTTCCCCCAGTGAGCAAGAAGGTCAAGCGTTGCGACAAATGACCTGGACAAGAGCCTGGTCTGAACCTCCAGCTCAGCTTTTGGGGCAGCCAAAGGGATCCATCAGAAGCCCGGGGCCAGTAACATCACCGGTTAGGGCTCCAGTGCAGGCCAGCCCTCGGCAGAGAGACGCGACCACCGGAACCCAAGAGGAGGACCTCGATGACCGGACACCTGAGCCAAGAAGACCAGACGAGAACCGGCGAAGAAGCAATCCACTTCGACTAGAGGCCCGGGGAAGCACCTCACCTTGCTCCGCCAGTGTGTCTGCTAGACAGCCTTGTCAGCAAGAAGAAGAAGAAGAGGAAGTTGGCGACCTCATACCCCAAGTAATCCCAGAGGAGCGGGACTCCAAGGAGCAAGAAGAGTGGGGCAGCATGTCCTCAATAGCTGGACAAACCGTTGATGAACGCAAAAACCTACGAATGGCGCGGCGAAAGGGAAACAAGAAAGAGGTTGAGATCTACAATGTGCAGAACGCCTCGGAGAGGATGGCACGGGACGTCGAGTGGGGATACATAGAGACCAAAGACAAAAGACAAGCCTATGTGCCAGAGGCCGGCCAAAACGACTACGACATCCCAGGCAGCTGGAAAGGCAGGCTGGAAGAAAACCTGAAGCTAGAGGTGACAGCCACCCTGGGAGAATGGGCCAACATCATCATGATGCCCACTTATCCCACTCTAGCAGCGAGCAAAGAGCTAACCAGTAACTTCAGGCTAAGTTACGTCGCTGTTGCACACGACGTACTGCTAAGAAGAATGAAGAAAGCTGCGGTGATATACTCGCGGAAGGCATTAAAGGAAATCCAGAGAGAAATCTCCACGGACGAAGATGAAGACCCGCCAAAGCCAGCGGGCCGACAAAGCCTCGATGCTGAGCCTCGAGCCAACACAGGAAGAGCAATAACCCAGATCACCGGACAAGATTTCCAAGAGCTCAAAAAGCCTGGTGAGGAACCAGCGGTCCGGAGAGAACATAAAAAAATACCTGAGAGAAGTGTGGAGACTCGTCGAAGGCGGCACCGATGACGAAGATGCGAAGAGGCTTTGGCTCAGCCATGTAACCAGTCAACCGGTCAATAAGAGTGAGCCAGCTCGGAAGAGTTATGAAAGGCTAGTGCTGGAAGACATAGACGACGAGGACGCACACATTGCCAGGGCTTGAGCAGGGTTAGACCAACACCAAACCCTGACACAGGTGTGGCACACCCTGAAGCAGGTGATAGCCCCCGCAAGATACGTGAGGGCCCTGAGAATGGTAAAAAAAAAGGCCAGGAGAGTTGATGTATAACAATGCCCGCGGGAAGCACCTCGTTGGCTCGCATGGACAAAGAGGTACGAAGATGGGATCTGGCCCAACAGCATTGGGAGAATAAAAGAAACCAGGAACGAGGAAATCAGCAGAAAACCCAGACTAGTGCAAGATATGGGCAGCAGAAGGCGTCGGAACTGAACAACCAAAAGCCTCCACAGGACAACCACAACAGTCAAAACCAGCGAACAAGAAAGGCGGATACCTACCCCCAGAAGACTTCAATAAACTAACGCCAGAACAGAATAAGGCCCTCCGAAACACCCGTGCAAGACTGCAGGGCGGAGGGCCGCAGAAGTAATGGCGTCCAAGGCGCGGGTCACCCTATGGAATGCCTACTGGGTGGGGAAAGACATCTACATGGGGATGGGGAACCCTACCTTGTGGATACCGGGGCAGAGGTGTCGATGACCCGCAGAAGCCTTGAAAAAAAGGACACATCAAAATCATGCTAGCTAACGGAGAAATAGACAAAATGCCGTACGGGATTTGGAAAGGAGTAGTATGGCTAAAAGGTCCCCACAACCTTATAACCGCCGAAGATCTAGAAGGACTTAGTAAACCAAAGCGGAAACGAAAATCATTGAAGCGTCGGCTAGAAAAACTACAGTCAAGGGCAGTGAGACTGGTGCCAGGCCCTAAGAGCAGCGCGACGAGGGAAGGGTACAAAGCTGTAAATATACCAGGAGCCACAGAGCAGAAACTGGAAGAGAGTGACTTCTCCCCCGAAGGGAAGGAGAAGCTGAAACAAATAATCGCAGGAGCGACAGTCGCCAGGTTCAAGAATGATTGTGGGGATCTAGGATCCAAGTATGTCCATACCATCAAGGGGGGAGTACACCCGCCGGTGAGACAGTACCCTCTGAATCCAGAAGCAGTGGAAGAAATGGACAAAATAGTGAAAGAGCTAAGTGCACTGGAAATTATCCGAGAAGAACCAAATCCGATCACAAACAGCCCTATTCAGGCAGTCAAAAAGCCAGAAGCAGCAGGAGGTGGCTGGAGGCCCGTAATCAACTTCAAAGCCCTTAACCGACGGACTGTAGCCAATCGGGCGAGTTTGATTAACCCCCAAGGGGCGCTGAAGACGCTCCAGGTGAAGCAGTTTAAGTCATGTATCGACCTATTCGACGGATTCTTCTCCCTACGTCTGGCTAAACAGTCACAGGGAAAAACGGCGTTCACACACAAAGGTAAAGCCTATGTGTGGCAGCGCCTGCCGCAGGGATACAAGAACTCCCCAAACGTCTTCCAGGCAGCCGTGATGGAAATCCTGAAAGACCTCGGGGTAACCATTTACATCGACGACGTATTCTTGGCGGATGACACCGAAGAAGAACACCTTCATAGGCTACAGCAGGTGGTGGAGCGACTCACAGATGCAGGATTGAAGCTCAATCTGAAGAAGTGTTAATTCGGTCAGTTTCGGGTGAACTATCTGGGGTTCCAGGTCGCTGCGGACCTGGGGCTATCGGACGGATACCGAAAGAAGTTGAATCAAATCCGCCCCCCAACGTCGGAAAATGATCTACAGAAGATTCTGGGACTGTGTAACTACGTGAGGGACCATGTTCCGAACTACCAGAAGTACGCCAAGCCCCTCTATGCCTGCCTGAAAAAGAAAGGGAAAAAATCAGGGGAAGAAACCCCGAAGAAATGGACCTGGACGGCGACAGACCACGAAAATCTGGACCGCCTTAAGGCTGCGATTCAAGACGCCGTCAGGCTGGAGCCAAGAAGCCTCACCACCAGGCTAGTAGCTGAAGTAAGCTGTGAGGACGACAATGCACTGGTGAAAGTGAAAAAAGAAGGAGGGGGAATGGAAACCTTGTGGAGCTACACATTGTCATCAGTGGGAAAGAAGTACCCGCAGAAAGAAAAAGAGTTGGCAGTCCTGGCGAGATACTGGGGCACAATGAAAGATCTAGCCCAGGGACAAGGAATCAAGGTTATCATCCAAAGCCAAGTTCATCGGTACTTGAGGAAAGAGACAATTGAAAGTACTAAAGCTACGAACACAAGATGGAAGAGATGGGAAGACATCCTACTGGACCCAGATCTTGAAATTGGCCCGGCACAACAACAAAAAGGTACAGAAACCACAAGAAGCAGAGGAAAAAACCTACGAATGGATTTTGTACACCGACAGATCAAGAAAAGGGCAAGACAACACTGCTTATTGGGGCTACATTCGCAAACAGAATGGCAAGGAGCAGTTTGACAAAAGGGTCGAGCCTCCGGAAGCGCCCAAGCAGGCGAGGTAACAGCAATCCTGGAAGGACTGCTGGAATTGGAGAAAAGAAAGGTAAAGACGGCCAGAATAATAACAGACAGCCACTACTGCGCGCAGGCTCTCAAAGAAGACCTCACCATTTGGGAAGAAAATGGATATGAGGGAGCCAAAGGCAAGATGGTGGCTCACCAAGACTTATGGAAGAAAATAGCTGAACTTAGACTAAAAATGTGCCTGGACGTGGTACATCAGAGAGCTCATGGAAAAAAAGGAGCTCACTGGAAAGGAAATGATGAGGTGGATCGTTGGGCGAGAGAAGTGGGAACTGACACCCAAAGGAAGGGTGGTTCCTGAAGGTTCCGTGGTAGAAGTGGTGCAGGCCGTACATGAAGCGCTAGGCCATGCAGGCACCATGCCTACACGGAAGGAGCTGGAAAAGCAGCAACTCTGGATTCCAGGAAGCCGAGTCCGCCAGGTCCTCAAGGACTGCGACGTATGTGGTCGATACAATGCAGGACAAAGAGGAAGAAGGGTGGACGGCCTCACCATAAAGAGCACTGTGCCCTGGGGATCAGTATGTATGGATGCAGCCGGTCCGATGGGGGTTACAGGGAAAAAGGGCGAGAAGTACCTTTTAGTGCTGGTGGATTCTATGTCAGGGTACGTACTTATCAGACCCGTAAAAAGGATCAACGGCAGCAGTGTGGTCAGCATGTTGGATCAAGTGTGCTCAACTTTGGGAGTGCCCAAAGAACTCCGAACGGACAATGGGACTCATTTCCGCAATGCCCAAGTGGACCAGTGGTGCCAACAAAATGGAGTGATGAGAGTTTACTCTCCACCGTACACCCCACAAGCAAATGGGGTGGTGGAACGGACCATTGGAATAGTAAAGAACTGGATTGCGAAAAATGCTAACACCAGAGAATGGAGCACCAATGCCCTGGAGATTGGGAGAGCCCTGAACGACCGGCATCAGAGCGACAGGCCCTCCCCCTCAGCGAAACTAAATGGATGCCCATTCGTGTCAGAAAGTGGGGCGGGGCAAAGAGGAGAAAAATGTGCCCCCAGGACTGAGGAGCCCATTCAAAGTCGGACAGAGAGTGTGGATCAAAGCACACGACCACCCCACGAATGCTGCAGTCAAAGCTAAGTACGAAGTATCAGACATAGTAGAGAAGATTTTAGACAGTAACACTGTGTTACTAAAGAAGAAGGGAATCCAGGGAGTAGAGCAGCTTAAGCCTGTTCCAAGCTAAGAGAAAACCAAACACCAAGAATGGCTACTAACACACAGAACCCACCACCCTACGTCAGAGTAGCCACTGTCTATGGGGTGGTAGCCCTAAGGAGAACAACCTCGGGACTCTGGGCAGGCAGAGGACTGAGAAAATTGGATTGCGCTAAAAAAGGATTCCTGTCAGAAGAGAAAGAGATCATCGAATGGAAGGAAATACAGAATACCTGTGTGGTTTGCTCAAAGCCATCCACCCTGGTCATCCGTTGGGAAGGACCGGGAAGTGAGAGACCACTCAGGCCAGAAGGATTTGAAAGAGAATTCAAGAACATGCACTACAGGCCAGTAAAAGTTATGGATGCCTACATCTGTGGACTATGCCAAATAGTCCATCTACCCAGGCTGATCATCATGACTCAATGGGACCTGCGAGGAACGAAACTGGAGCCAGCAGAGTGTAGCTGCCAATGGGATGGAGGCTATACCCTGCACTGTAGTAATTGCTCCCTCCAGCTGAGGACGGGAAGACTTCTGCAGGTGAGCAGAGCCAAAGGCTTGCAAGTAAGGAGGTATTTAGACCCGCTGAAAGGCTTTGCATCACCATCCGGGGAAGGAAGTTGGAGCGCATTACCCGCAGCTGTGCCCGCGCCCCAGAGGAACGGACATGAAGAGCCACGGAGGTACACAGATACCGGCCCATCAGTGCCAAGCCTATACCCAGACATGGGAGCCGATGAAGCGGAGGAATACACCACAATAGCCGAAGTTTACAGTAAGAAGAGATCTCTCTTGGAGGAGGCGATGCACTGTGGATGGCCCTACATCCCTCAGTATGGACAAGTGGCATGTCCACCGTTTGCCACAAAACAAGTCCCGCTGGTAATGAGAGTGTTTAGGGATCCAGCGCAGCCAGGCTACACTACAGGACTCGAGGCGTTGACAGACGATGATCGGCAGCAGGCCCATGAGAAAGGATGGGAAGGACCCTGGGAGCTCACTACGTGGGAAAACTGATTGAAGAGATTGTCCAGGACCCAAGTATCCAAACAGAGGAGTTACCCGAAGTCCCAAGAGAAGAAGGAGCCAGAGGCACCAACCTGTATTACTACGTGACGGGGTTGGATGCCTGGGGGAACTCCGGAGCAAAAGCAAAGGCAAAAAGGGCCCAGTACTACGTCACACCCGAAGCGTGGCATAGGGATGGACTCTTGCAATGCCCGGAAGGGTGGCCAGTAGAGCGGCCACGCCCATAAGGCCGAACCAAACGGTAAAAGTGGAAATAACGGTCCAGATGGTAGCAGTCCCATACAGAGGAATCTACTCAGTGGGAGCAGATGTAACAGTCATTGAAGAGAACAAGCCAGAAGAGCCGGAGAAAGCACCAGAAAAGAAACCGACCAAACGACTAAGTTCATGGTTCTGGCGATCGTTCCCTGGAAGAGGAAAAGCAGGCAAGAAACCCCATCCAGGAGAATAAAGAACCAACGCAGAAACCGGATAACCTGAAGACAATGCGGAATGAGTAAAAAGTTTAAACGGACAGTTAGATTGGATCCCCAAACCCTAAATCATCCTGGCACTAAAAAGAGCCCGCCAAGCCTAGAACTCCCAAACCACACTGTATTTTTGGACTGGCCTAGAAAAGATTTCGACACAGGATGGAACCGAGGCACCGCAGGGTATTTTTGCAGCAATTGGGAGTATAAACGAGATCCAGTCCTGTCACTCCCAGGCCCATCAACCCTGGGAGAGACAGTCCAACGAGAAGTGATAGTGGATGGAACGCGGTTGCAGAAGTAAATGCCTTATAACCCAGTGAAGACCAGATACCAGCCAGTGCCAAGGTGCCCAGGGAACCTGATGTGGATACTGAATACGGTTTACATTGCAACCAAAGGACAATTGTTCAAACTAAGGTGGGGACCCAATTATGCCGAACCCCTGCAGGGGGTGTACTTTGACCTCTGGCTAGGATCGGGGAAGATCTGGACCAGCAGCCCAGAAATGTATCGACAACTCACCCAAGGGGAAGGAAATCCAGGGAGTGTGGTGATTGAGAATCAGCATGAGCACATAAGAGTCACCAGCAGAATGGACTCCTCATCAGGACGACCTCTGATTGACAGATACTTCGTATTTTGTATACGATGCTAGCTCAAGCCCGAGGGGACGGGGAGCATTTCTGGGAAGCCTATAATAACCTCATAACAGGAGGCTATCGAGAAGGGAGAACGCCGGCGGAGGGACCCCTGCCTAAACCGGAACGGGTGCTGGTCGCCAGCTGGAAATGGGCGTGGAAGGGGTTGGACCCTGAGATCCGGTACAAATCACCAGTGTATAAGGCACTTCTCAAGCAACGAGTTACCAGATCCTTAGGTGACGGCATAGAGGGGTCACCCCCGATAATAGTGCAACTAGAAACATTGCAAAAAAGACCATACAGAAGCAAAAGCAAGAGACGGAGTACCGCCCAGTACCATCCACCAGAGGACGGATGGACCTGCCACTCTTAGAAGCCCAGGCCTGGAGGGGGAGGCCAAGAATAAAAGGACCTCTCCCACCGGACCTAGAAGAATTAGAAAAAGAAAACATTAACAAAGAGAAACGCTTAACCCAACAAAAAGCTTGCACATGTATAAAGGCTCTGGCAAAAGCAATGGCAGTGATGGCAGGACTGGTGGCTGTCCTAGTCATCCTGTACCATTATGGCAGTCACCCTTGGGCCCTAGCCCATACCAGGGTCCAACATGGGACGACTAAAACTGTGCAGCAGACCTGCTGGACAGTGGAACCAAGAACCATCCTGATGGTATGGGACCGAAACCAGACCTGGCCCAACCTCACCACCAGAAACCAAGAAGGAGAGCAGGTAAACTGGTTAGCAGCACTCAATGGAACAGAAATTCAATTGAACACAGCTAAAGATGGCGACGTAACCAACGGGACGGAGGTACTACAGGCTGTACAACAAATGGAAGACGGAGAATTCGTGCTACAGGTGTTAAAGCTACAAGATCAAGATACAAAAACTGTGAGATGTACGTGGATACATGCAAGATCTGAAGACCCGGGATGGTACTGCACGTGGGGATGTAGGCCGCTGGCGGGCCTAAAGAATCAGGGGTACTGGGAAGAAGAAGTTATATTCCCAGCACCATCGCGGAACGACACATGCCCCGCTGCACTACCCAAGTGGACTTTCTGGGGGAACCTTAACCTCACATGCGCCCTCACCAGTAGTCGAGTCCCCAAAGGCCGGTGACCAACAGGAAAAGGGACTGAGCCGACCAGACCCACAGAAAAGGGGACTGAGCCGCCCAGCACCACAAGGGGGAACGACTGTAATGAGGCGCCAGCGCCCACAACCCCAACACCAGGAGAAAGCTCGGGACCAGGGAACGCTTCATCGCCAGGTACCACCCCACCGCCAGGTACGGCTGCACCAGTGATAGCGCCGACGCAGGAATCCACCCTAAAGTTAATAGATCCAGGCTTCGAACCCAAAGAAGGCCCATACCCGCAATGGCTCAGGAGAGTCACTAGAGACTGTGTGTATAAACAACTAAAAAGCCTAAACCCATGCTTCTGGAACACCGGGAAGAAGTGTAGTGGACAAAACTACATGGTGATAACACCAGCTACCAAGCCATGGTTTTTGGACAAGAAAGGGGCATATGGTACAATACCAAATGCATACCACGAATATTGGCTGAATAGCACCCTGCCCTGGATATGGGTCACACCGCTACAGCACTTCGTAGGGACTTTCCCGGAGGGACAGCGTTGGACAGGCCTAGGACTCAAAGGGCCGTACCAGACCGAGATGTATGTCCAGAAGGTCCCGAGGCCCGACGACAGATGCTGCCACTCCCCCCCTTCTCTGCATTAACCGCTGAATTCATTCACCTGGCTTGCCCTACCTCCACTCACCTGCTCCTCATCAGCTAATCAGCCCCTCAGTATATATACCAGTCCACTTCCCTCAGTTCTTTGCCAGATTGTCTAGCGTGTTTTCCCTAGCTATCCTGCAATTCTACTACCCTGTTTCTGATCCTGCCTGCTCGTGTTTTGACCTGCCCTTTTGGACTTTGGACCTCCCTTTCTGCCTGCTCCTTCTGGATTTGTTTGCCACGCGGACTGCTTTCTGGTTTGACCTCTGCTTAGTCATTAAACTCTGTTTCTCCACCCGAACCTGTTTCCTGTGTCGTGCTATTGGGTTCTTGCCTGCCGTTTTGTAACCCCTGACACATAGCGGCTGTTCAGTCAGGTGCTATGCTAGAGTAAGCAGGGTAGACGTGCGGATGAGTGCAGTTAGAAGCTAGGCGAATCTCCTCGCCACCAGCTTAAACAGTCCTCTAAACTGTCCCAATTGAGTAAGACCAACGGGCTTGAGGATCGGACCCGTGAGATGGAGAGCTGGACCGGTACCACCTGTACAGGGGTTATCTCGGGATCTAACAGATCTTATGGGTTTTATCAAACTGCACCAGATGTTAATGATAAGGTGATATACCATTGTCGATGTAGAAACATGTAGCTGTTATACATGAACCCGTGTCATTGTGGACCAAACCAGAAGAAAATTGATCAAGGAGAACATAAAATAAACACTTTCAGCCTTCTATGAGATTTGTTTCAATCAGTAATATGTTTTTATATCACATTCAAAATTGCACTTTGTGTAAAAGGGCATTAAGTCATGACATCACAGATCACCCACCTGCTTTCACAGAGCAGTGGATGTGAGCTTTGGACTCATAGTAGACCCAGTCGAAGCCTGCCTCCACAGCCAGCCTGGACAGCATGCCGTACTTGCTCTTATCCCGGTCTGAGGTGGTGATATCCACTGCTCGGCCCTCATAGTGCAAAGACTCCTCAGAATGATGGCCGTCTTCATCCCAGCCTTCTGTGACCCGAAGTTTAACCCCGGGCCACTGATTCATGACTGAAATGGCCAAAGAGTTCAGCTTGTCCTTACACCTCTAAAAAAGGAGAGACCTTAGATTTAGATCAGACATTTATCTCACATATTTACTTTTTAAAAATGGAATTATACTGTGACAGTATCACTTCAATGTCACTCTTTTAAATTGTTAAATGAGCATTAGAGTTTGTCACAATTTCAGTGATATTTTCATAGTTTTGACCATCTAATAACTTATAAGGGACTCATAACTCATCAATGTCATCAACTTAAGGGATTGCAAAATGTGTAATCTTGTGTACCCAGTACCATATTGACCATGTGATATATGAAAAGTGATCTAGAGTATCTTGTATCCCTGTTTTCTTAAAATATGAAAAATACTGTACCTAACAGATATGTGCTTGTTTTCACTAAACCAAAGTAACAGTCTGTGCAATGATCTTTTTGCTCTCACCAAACCATGGGGATACCAAATGTCAACTTTACACGTGTTCCTTTGGTCCAAATCTATAAAGTCTCAACACACTGCTTGCACACTTTGTGAGGGGCTCCTCATGGATTGTCTTGATCACAGAGTTTTACTTTAAAATATGCAAATATGATTGTTTGACAAATGCACTGATGTTTGCCGACTTGGAATGGTGGAACTACCACAAATAAAGCAAAAGGAGTCAGGGCTGTTTATGACGAGAAGTAGCAGGAGCACACATGATCTGGAACAAAGGAAATATATACCTAGGTAAATAAAACACTAAGATGGAATAGTTCCAAGCTTTGAAAACTACAAAAACAGCATCAAAGGAAATAGAACTTACAACGGTATACCCATGGTGACAAAGTTAAGAGAACAGCAGCACAAATCCTCTTCATTCCTACTATGCTAGCTTTCTGTTTGCAGATATTAATAGTACTGACCTATTGGGAGCTGCACACACCTCTCACCACACTGTCTTAATGTGACTGCATAAACAAGTTGCCACGTAGCTGTAGATGAGTCCAATCGTGATCAGCTGGCAGCTAATCAAGCTGAGTAAGAGGTGAAAAGTTATGGACAACGTTTTTATATTTTTATAATGTTAATAAACTACCAGAACAAAACACATCGCTCCTCTAAACGCGCAGCAGACACCTGCAAACTTACTGTTTCCCATTCAACATTCATAATTCTCTCATAGCTGCGGAGTGTCGCTCACTCAGTTTATTGACAGTTCATGTATCATGGTCGGCTGCAGCCGACTGAAAATGTACAGGCGTCACGGTTCACCGGCAAGAAGGAGACCGATGCGCTCTCGTGCTGCTTCAGATCCGTCTATATTATCATGACAAAATAAATTCCGACAAACTGACACAGGCTGAATTATTGTGTCCTACTTGTGTCATGAGCCGGTCTGCGTTGGTCTTCTCCTCATCTTTAAATATGATGTCGGGGTTGTAGTTTGGAGTCAGGTCCTTGAACCTCTCCGAGTTGCGGGTGATCTTGCCTTCATACTTGCCGCTGGCTCCCAGGGTTTTCTCTGCCACGTTGGGAATAAACTGTTTCAGAGACAGGGGTGTCAGCTTCTTGGGGTGCCTCCGCTTCCCGTATCCCCTGCCCGGTCCACAACCTGAGCCGACGGACGCCAGCAGCAGCAGGCAGAGGGACACCGACAGCATCATCACTCGCATCAGGACCATCTTTGATTCACCTGGAGGATGCCGGAGCAGGCGATGCTGCTGTGGATGGATATGCTTTATCTTTTCTTTTAACTATGGTTCCACTACAACTGTGTGTACTGCAGGTGCTATAACTGCTGTAGGTCTCTCTCTCTCTCTCTCTCTCTCTCTCTCTCTCTCTCTCTCTCTCTCTCTCTCTCTCTCTCTCTCTCTCTCTCTCTCTCTGTCTCTCTGTCTCTCTCTGTCTCTCTCTTCGTGTGTGTGTGTGTGTGTGGGGGGGCAAAATATTACACTGGAAATCACAGGGTTACACTTTATAAATATTTTTTTAAAAGTTTGGACAGTTACACCATCTTGAGACAATTTTTGTTTTTTTAATATTGTAGAATTAAAAGCAACTCAGGCCTGCTTGTCCCCACATTCACAGAGGTCATGTGTTGTATTTTCCAGTCTCTACCATTTAAAATGAAACAATAAATACATAACAACAAATATATGATGAAAATACACCGAAAAATAACAAGATGTCAATAAAATATAAAATAAGCACTGTTCACAGTGCACAGTTCATGTGGCCTTTAATAGAAATGCACATATAAATAAATAAATGCACAAAAAAGATTTTTAAAAAGTCATTAAGCTGTCATTTCTGTATTTTCATAATCTCAGTGAGTTATGTAAGACATTTAAACACGGTTTATTAGTATTGAGTAAAATACTCATCAGCAGAACGTGAACTCATTATAAATAAATCAACAAAGAAAACTGATATTTACATTCAGTGTTTCACTCAGTGTCTCACCAAAACTTACTCTAACACTGAGATCTAACAAACATGATGACAACAAATCATACCATCATAAAGGTGATAAATCACCTTTACTCTGTCAATTCTGTGTGTGTGTGTGTGTGTGTGTGTGTGTGTGTGTGTGTGTGTGTGTGTGTGTGTGTGTGCATATACTTTCTTTGTACTTTTTTGAGAATCAAATATGTTTAAAGCATTCAAATTTTAATTTTAGTTCATTTTTAGTTGGTGATCATGTGAAGTGACCCACATCACACACACCCACTATGGTGTGGGCCATGAGCATGTTAGCCAGACCCATCATGCACCTGTCAGTGAGGGTCAGATAGATGCATTAGGATTAACCTATACTACAATCTGGTGCTTCTGAAAACCTCTAGGCCTCCAATTGGTGTCCACCAGTGAGAGGCAGGCACCAGTGGCCTTCTGAAAACAACTCTGAATAGCGGATTTCATGTCCCCAAACTCTGGTGGAAGTTAAAAGACCCTGCCAGGCTCGCCCAAGTGAGTGCTGAAGTCCCAGAGTAGAAATATAAAGTCCCTTTCCAGGACCAAACCCAGAGACCCTTAGAAGGCCGGATACTCTGAACTGCTCTTTGGTGCATAGGTGCAAACAGTCGGCCCTCTCAGTGACTCCTAGTCACGTAGATATGACCTCATTTTCTGGCGAGAACACCTGCTCTACTACAAGAGCTACTCAATTACAATTACAAAATCCAAGGTTTGTCCATGCCTTCCAGAATGACACACAACTCTGAATTAAAGTCTAAGGTTTTGGTAACCCATCCACCCTCCCTGACCTTTCTATGCAGACTTAATCTCTCTATAATAACATCACCTGACTTCCTCCTTTCCTTACAAGAAAATTGAGCTATCATTGGACTGTGTCTCTTTGTATGTTGGCTCTACATCAATTAGCAACAGAGGCTGCAGGCATGAATTGTTAAAATGCTGGAATTAGAATAAGCATTTCTCATAATCCTGATCCTCAAACTATGTTAAGAGTCTTAAGTAAGGAATCAGACTGGTTAGTACTTTTCAGTAGGAACAGCCAGTTTGGGGCCTAGGTCAATGTGAAATACTGAGGAACTAAGTTCTATATAGTTGTGATAGTGATAGCTGTCGCTTTATAAATATAAAACTATATCTAATTTGTTATTGTTGGACCATGATAGATCCATCCCTGTGTTTGACTGTATTCCATATTGTTGTGGTTGCACTTAGGTAGACTGTTTAGTAGAATCCTGTCATTGATGGGTGATATCAAGATCCATAGCAGCCAAGCAGCTACCTGAATTACCTATGTCTGATACTGTAAATGAGCTGTTTATCTGATGTGAGTTAGAAATGAATGGATACTAAACTAAAAGTATTAGGATATTGTTTCCATTATGTTACAGAGCGTCATGCCAAAATTAGTGACGAATGTTGTAAGGTACCAATCCAGGCAGCGAATGTGATCAAATAGCTGCTTTTCTGGAGCTTCGACACAAGAATAGGACAGGGGCCACCTACAGCAAGAGATAGACAACAGGTGTACTGTACTTTATAAGACATGGGTACAAGCTGGGTTTGGATCCTGTGTCCCTTTATGTGTCCCTGTGTTCCTTAATATAATATGCCACTCATCACTCCCATTGCAGTGCATAACGAATTACTAAACCAATGCAGGCAAGGAAATAACCACAGTGCTCCATAATTTGGAATCAGCAAGAAGGAGAAGTACTTAATAAAGCACCTAATATAGTCTTCAATAGAGTCCTCAGTAGAGCTCTTAATACAGAACCCCGAATGCAGTCCTTAATGAAGCTCAATGAATGCTTTGAAAACATTTAATTTCAAGTATACCAAATGAAAGTGCCAGAGTTTCTCCAGATTTCAGTATTTTCAAACAACATGCTTGGTGGACCATGTAACTGTCTAAAATCTTCTTGAAATCTTCAAACACCTGTCTGCGTGCAGCAACACCATGAAGACCCCGAGTCTGAGGAGGCAATGAACAGTGACATCTATTCTTACGTTTGTCTAAAAATATTCAAGCATTCAGTGTGCACTGAAAACACTACAGACAAGCTGCAAGACCTTTGGTCTTCTGCTTACAGGACAGGACACCCACACAGGACACAAACAGTGTCCAACAGAAGTTGTATTATTAGATGAAGACAGGTTATCTTTATTAAATGCTATCAATAATATTATTGAATAGGGGAAAAAATACTAGAAATGATCTGACTTCATCGCAAACGCTCTGAAAACAGCCTTCTAATGAAGACTGATCTATACATGATGTGGAGCGAAAGAGAGACCAAAGAGGATGAGCTGTATTGTGTATTTGTGTGTATGCATGTGGTGTGTGTGTGTCTGCGTGTGTGCGAGTTTGTAGAAAGGCAATTTGCAAGATTGAATATTTGCCTTGTAAGAATTTGTCTTGTAAGAATTTCTGATGTGATTTAAACTGGCTTGGCTTTAGGAGCAGCCTCTAGCTGAGCTCCCTCAGTCCTGAGAGACCAAGTGTGTGTCTGGTCACTGAATGGATGCTGACCTTGGTGCATACACCAACATGGCACTGACATGACGAATATACACCCGTGAGAGTTTATCAGCTTTTAATTAGCTGAGTTAGTTATTGGTCGTCATGGTAATGCTTACAGATGGTAGTGTGTACACCTAATTCATACAACTTTACATGTTAAAGTAACCGATACAAACCTTGGAAGATGACATGACATGTATTTGGAGCAGTTAAACATTCCACTTTCCACAGTCCAAATTGTTAAAGGATTCAAATTAGGAGATTGAGATAAAAAATATTTCGATGGTGTCAAGTGGACCTTTTGCTTTGCGTTGGGTTTGGTTTTTGCAAATAGATTAAATATATGATAATCCAGCAGCTGAACAGTTAAGCTCAAATGTTCATATATAGCCCATATATTCTATATCTTCATGTATACAGCCGAGCCAACAACAACTGTTGATGTGAGACATCAGAATTCCATCGAGCACATCTTCACTTTTTGCCACACTGTTGATAAGGAACGCTACTCCTTGCAGGTGTACTGAGCGTTGCCATCAGACCAAGGGCATCAAACTCAATCACTGGGAGGCCTATATGAAAAGTGAAAATGAATTTGCAAGACAGATGAGAAAGTGACTTGTCAAAATACTGTTTACATGGCTAGACTCCTAGAAATAAAAATGTTACTGGTGATTGTAGTGCAGGACATTGTGGACAAAAGTTCCAGAACTGAGTTTGACATGTGCTTTAAACTAGAAGGATATGTTCAGTCTGCTGCTTCTTTCTAAACCTATTATAAATCATTGCTGGTCACTATTGAAAAAAACAAAACGATGATCTGACACTGCTATGTAAAAAGTTCATGAGGTCGACAGCTGGAATGATTTTCCAACAGTTATGTTGAGTTCCCATATATGCTGAGCAGTTGTGGGCTACTTGGGGGACACATAATTGATGATGATTAATGTTTGAACTATAAAATAGGTCAGATCTTTTAGTCACTCTGCGTCTTATATTTTGATGGATTTGATTGGTACTAATTACACAGGTCTGTTTAAAGTCAATAAAATGACTTGCCTTCTTTTTTAGTCAATTTATATTATGTGTGGTTATGTTCATCAGATCCTCATTCGTTTGATTCATTCATGAATGCGCTAACATTTATTTGACGTTGTGAAGCTTCAGGGCCACATCATCTTATTTCAGGTTTCGTCTTCTTGAATCTTTTGTGTTGCTTGATGCTTAGGAAAGTTCATATTTTCTGCCTGCCACATTCCATTGATAACTTCACATGGTTTACATCCTGTTCAGTGATGTAATTAACAGAGCTACAGTCGCAGAACTCTCATCAGTGTGTGTCTGTGTGTGTGTGTGTGTGTGTGTGTGTGTGTGTGTGTGTGTGTGTGTGTGTGTGTGTGTGTGTGTGTGTGTGTGTGTGTGTGTGTGTGTGTGTGTGTGCGTCAAGGTCTATTTTCATCCATTACCACATTTGTGGTCAGATCAAACTGTCTGTCACCATGGCAACACCTGGGGGGAGACACAAAGGTGAAAAGACAGGAGGGAGATTGGGAGATGAAAAGAGTGGAAGGAAATGAAAGAAGAAAAACACAAGACAAAAGTGTGACAGAACTGAGCTCTGTTAACGACGAGCTGTGTTGGTGAAACCATTTGAAATTTCACATGAACAGGATAAACCAGCAGGACAAAACCTAAATTTCCTAATTCCTCCAAAGAGGACAGAAGTTTTCACAATTGCACACAAATAGTCTTCATGTTGTGTGATTAGTTCTACACTTTATCTTACTTGTTGTTTAAATAATGTGTACTTTGGCTTGATCCTTAAAACAGATAAAGTAATTATTGTAGGTGATTTTAACATTCATGTGGACAACCACAATGATAGTCTCAGTACTGAGTTTATCTCTCTATTAGACTCAATCGGCTTCTGTCAGAGTGTAAATAAACCGACTCATTGTCTGAACCACACTCTTGATCTTGTTCTTTCATATGGCGTTGAAATTGATAATCTAATAGTCTTTCCACAGAATCCTCTTCTATCTGACCATTTTTTAATAACCTTTGAGTTCATACTATTGGACTATAAGCCTTTGTGTAGAAACTTCTACAGCAGATGTTTATCTGATAGTGCTGTAGCCAAATTTAAGGAAACGATTCCTTCAGTATTGAATTCAATGCCATGTCTAACTGTAACAGAGGACTTGTCTGCTTCCTTTAGCCCCTCACAAATAGATCATCTTGTTGATAGTATTACAGGTTCATTACGGACAACTCTAGACTCTATTGCACCTCTGAAAAAGAAGATAATTAAACAAAGAAGGCTAGCACCATGGTATAGCCAGCAGACTCGCAAATTAAAACAAGAGGCACGTAAATCTGAACGCAAATGGCGTGCCACTAAACTGGAAGAATCTCATCTAGTCTGGCAAGATAATCTCAGAACATACAGGAAGGCTCTCCGTAATGCCAGAGCAGCCTACTACTCTTCTCTAATTGAGGAGAATAAGAACAACCCCAGGTTTCTCTTCAGCACTGTAGCCAGGCTAACAGAGAATCACAGCTCTACTGAACCATCCATTCCTTTAGGTCTAAGTAGCAATGATTTCATGAGCTTCTTTAATGATAAGATTATAACTATTAGAGACAAAATCCATCACCTTCTGTCTTCAACAGGCATTGATCTGCATTCTGATACAGCAAGTTTGGAAACAGCTGTAAAACCTGATATGTATTTAGACTGTTTTTCTCCCATCGACCTCCATCAAATAACTTTAATCATTTCTGCAGCTAAGCCTTCAACCTGCCTCTTAGACCCCATCCCAACCAGGCTGCTCAAAGATGTTTTACCTCTAGTTAGTCATTCGTTATTGGATACAATCAATCTGTCTTTATTATCAGGGCATGTACCTAAGTCCTTTAAGGTAGCTGTAATTAAACCTCTTCTTAAAAAGCCCACTCTAGACCCAGAGGTTTTAGCCAACTATAGACCGATATCAAACCTTCCCTTTGTGTCTAAGATACTTGAGAAAGCTGTAGCTAATCAACTGTGTGACTTTCTCTATAACAATAGTCTATTTGAGGATTTTCAGTCAGGATTTAGAGTGCATCATAGCACAGAGACCGCATTAGTCAAGGTTACAAATGACCTCCTAATGGCATCAGACAAAGGACTAATCTCGGTACTTGTCCTGTTAGATCTTAGTGCTGCATTTGACACCATTGACCATCAAATTCTTTTACAGAGAATGGAACATCAAATTGGCATCAAAGGAACCGCCCTAAGCTGGTTTAAATCGTATTTCTTAGATCGATCTCAGTTTGTTCATGTAAATGATGAATCCTCCATGCATACCAAAGTTTGTCATGGAGTCCCACAAGGTTCTGTACTAGGACCACTTTTATTTAGTTTATATATGCTTCCTTTAGGGAACATTATTAGGAATCACTCTATCAATTTTCATTGTTATGCTGACGACACCCAATTATATTTATCGATCAAGCCTGATGCAACCAATCAGTTAACTAAACTCCAAGCATGCCTTAAGGATATAAAAAATTGGATGACCGACAATTTTCTGATGTTAAATTCAGACAAAACTGAAGTTCTTGTAATTGGACCCAAGCACCTCAGAAACTCTCTTTCTAGAGACTTAGTTACCTTAGACGGTATCACCCTGGCCTCCAGCTCCACTGTAAAGAATCTTGGAGTTGTTTTTGATCAGGATTTGTCCTTTAATGTCCACATAAAACAAATTTCGAGGACTGCATTCTTCCACTTACGTAACATCGCTAAAATCAGACGCACTGTTTCTCAAGCAGATGCAGAAAAACTAGTCCACGCATTTGTTACTTCTAGGCTGGACTATTGTAACTCTTTGTTATCAGGCTGCTCTAATAAATCTCTTAGGACTTTACAGTTAATTCAGAATGCTGCTGCACGTGTTCTGACAGGAACCAAGATCAGAGATCACATCTCTCCCATTTTGGCTTCCTTGCATTGGCTCCCTGTTAAATCTAGAATAGAATTTAAAATTATCCTCCTTACTTACAAAGCTCTTCATGGTCAGGCACCATCATATCTAAAAGAGCTCATAGTACCTTACTATCCATCTAGAACACTGCGCTCTCAGGACGCTGGGTTCCTTGTGGTTCCTATAGTCTCCAAAAGTAGATTGGGAGCCAGAGCTTTCAGCTATCAGGCTCCTCTTCTGTGGAACAAACTACCAATCTGGGTTCGGGAGGCAGACACGGTCAACACTTTTAAGAGTAGACTTAAAACCTTCCTTTTTGATAAAGCGTATAGTTAGGGCTGGCTCAGGCCATCCCTTAGTTATGCTGCTATAGGATTAGACTGCCGGGGGACTCCCCAGGGTTATGCCTAGCCAGGCACGGTATTGGTTAAAGATGTAGTCACATCTCCCTTACCGAAAACCCTCCCTCCTACTCTGCCTCTCTCTCTCTGTCTTTCTCTGTCTGTCTTTCTCTGTCTGTCTTTCTCTGTCTGTCTGTCTGTCTGTCTGTCTGTCTGTCTGTCTGTCTGTCTGTCTGTCTGTCTGTCTCTCTCTTTCTCTCTTTCTCTGTCTGTCTGTCTGTCTGTCTGTCTGTCTGTCTGTCTGTCTGTCTGTCTGTCTGTCTGTCTGTCTGTCTGTCTGTCTGTCTCTGGACATGTCTCATTAATGCATGCTGCTGACCAAACTTCCCCGGAGTTTCTGTGCTCTGTCGTCCAGCAGGTTTTTCGTGGATCGTGGCTGCTGCTGTGATCCTGGACGGCGCCCACTACACATATTACTACTGTCATTAATACTACTATATCTACTACTGTGGTCACTTTATCATTCATTGTCATTCTGTAAGTCATTGTAACTGTACAAAATGTTTATGTTGATTGTCCTGTACACGTGACATCCATTGCACGTCTGTCCGTCCTGGGAGAGGGATCCCTCCTCTGTGGCTCTTCCTGAGGTTTCTTCCACATTTTTTCCCTGTTAAAAGGTTTTTTGTGGGCAAGTTTTTCCTCACTCGAACCGAGGGTCTAAGGACAGAGGGTGTCATTCTCTGTACAGATTGTAAAGCCCTCCGAGGCAAATGTACTTTGTGACTTTGGGCTATACAAATAAAATTGAATTGAATTGAATTGAATTGGTAGATGGACCAGCCTTCTGTCCCTGAAGATTACTTACAGATTGAATCATTCAGCAGCATACCTGAGAGCATTTGTGATTTCAGAAAGTGCCCAGAAAAACTCTAAGATTAGATTCAGTTTTATTGCACAGAAGTATGAGAAGTACCAAAAGCAGTAGAGCACAGAGTAATGTAGAAATGTATAGGCTCAATTAATAAAGAAACAAGAATGGGTAGTTTAAAATACATATGAACATGTTCAACAGTTACAAGGAACAATATATATAATGCACAAAATATGCAAGCAGAATGATGCACACAGACATCTGTATGTTGTATACACTATAGATCAGATATATACAGTATGGACAGTAGTATAAACATGTCTGGGTATGTGAAAGCATATACACTTAATATAGTGAAAGTAAGTGTATGTACAGTCGTGAGTAAGGACCGGCAGTACAAGTTTGGTTTGAAAATGAAAAAGTCAAAAAAAAAGTCAAGAAGAGTCCATCAGACCTGTGTAGCTCTAAGCCACATTAACCGCTACTACTGTAGAATAACACACTCCAGTCTTCCATTGAAGTGTTAACAGTTAAGTTGTGTTTAGGATAATGAAGGCACCAAGGAAGACGATTGTGTGGGGTCAGTATCTCTGCTGCTGCATCATAAGTCAGTGTGGGTTGAGCTAAGGCAGGCTGAATGAAGCCTGGTTGCTCAAATAAGCTACCTGTAATGCCACCCACCTATCAATCAAAGCGTCCACGCTGTTAATTCTGCATAATACTAATCTAATTCTAATCTAAGTCTTTGGTACTTCTGTGTTGGCTTCATTTCACAGCCATAGTTTGAGATCAAATTTGACAACTCATGTGAATGTTCACAACCAAAATGATTGGAACTGTATATGTATAAAGGTACTCGCCATTTTAAATATAGTTGTACAATGTGATTTGGGCCCAGCTTCCAGCTTCCACTCTTTGTGCTACGCTGGCTGAACATCGTATCGACCTGTGTTCTAGTTGCACAGCCTGTTGCTTTCAGACTTTTGGACTCCTCCATGACCTGCAGCCACCCTCTATTTACTTGAAGTGTAACTTAAACCTGCAGGATTAGAATGACCTCCTGTACAATGGGGGAAAACAACAAGAAAACTGCTTAACATTTCTGACCTGCTAATAAGGGTTAGGGGACAGTGTGGAATTCGTTGTGGATGAAGGAGTCTCAAAACATACTCAGACAGTATTCAGACTGCCTGGAATTGTCTCTATTTGGGAATTGTGCTTTCAGGAATCTTACCAGACAGATTCAGAAAAAACACGATTGGTAACAGGATGTAATTGTGCTCTGTACATATTATCCAGCTTTAAAATGACACACAACAGCCTAAGATGGTGAACACAGTAGACCTGTAATCATAAGCGTGTTAGCATTGCCACTGTTAGTGTGTTAGCATGTTGTCTTATGTCCACATATTGTAGGTTGAATTTAATGTATAGCACCTAAAGAACATTACTGTAAAGTATGTGGTGCTAACTGTACATGCACTACCTGTAATTATACTAAAGCTATACTTGAAGGTAAATTGGAAGAGATTTGGAAAAGGTTTATGGAATAGACATAAAATTCTTTTAATCTGCCTATGGAAAGACCCCAAACTTTACGGAATACTAATTTGTTGAAGTAACCTTTAAAAGGAAAGAAGAAAGGCAGAAAAGGAAGACAAAGAGGAAACAAGAAAGAATGTGTGAATGGCTGTGAGCTTTATCAGGATTTATCACTAATATTGTTATTTAGCAGACATGTTGTGATAAATGCTGATAAGAACAACATTGTGTGCAAACTGCTTCATCTTTCCAAGAGGTCTACATGGAATGTGTTTATGATCGCTTCATATAGTGATCCTTCACAGTGATAAACTTTATACCTCTGTTACTCGTTTGGTTCAACACAGACACAAACATTAAGCTCTAAATCTGATGATAGGATAGTTTGTGTTATTTGAAGTTGAGACGAGGTATTACTCAGTTATTATTATTTTTTTAATCACTGGGAATAACACAGCCAGAGATTATGAGCTTAAAAACAGATCTTCAAAAGATTGTGGGTGACGTCACGCATACGTCGTCCATTCTTTATACTGTCAGTGGAAGGAACAACATATGAGCACAGCAGTAGATGGCTTTTCAACACTTTTGATAAAACGTTTTGATAAGAGTTGTGCAGACACCTACACCTAACATAGAAACTATGAGAAGGTAACTCTCGGACAAACTGTAGAAAATACTCTTTGGATATTCTGTCTTATATTATATCCTGAACAATATTACAATACTTTTTGTTATGCAAATGCTGAGCCAAGATTACACTTTTTTGAGAAAAGCTACTTAAAATCAAGGCAAAAGCTTTGATTTGCTGAGCAAGAGTTACCCTGAGAAACAATAGTTTGGCAAACAGCCTTCAATATGGCTTTCATTTTACTAAAATATAGTCTGGGTACAGGCACAGGCTGACCTCCATCAGTCTGTACACTGCATTATTCGTGGATGAGAGAGTATTGTGACAAAACAACATTAGGCGGAATTAAATCAGTCATGCACACTTTGTGTTATGTCACAACACAAACTTTTGCCTGATCAATGCTATGAATGCTATGATCAAAGATTTTTTTATCTTTTAGATGACTGGTTAATAATCAATTCAAAACAATGCTTGGATAATCTGCATAACCACTGTTCTGATTGGTAGGGGAATTTCAGGTTCCCTGAACACTCCCCCTTCCACGTCTATAGTGGGAACAACAGAAGGCTCCGACACTGGGCTGGCAAAAGAGGATTTTATGGGAAATGTTTATGGGAATTACTCACAAATCGAGCCACTAATGAGATTTCTTTTTATTTCCTAATCCTTCCTCAAGCCACCATTCAGAGGATCAGGCCGACACAAATAGCTTGAACCTCGTCACCTCTCACATCAACATCAACGACAGAGATCCAACCTACAGCACAAACCAAAACCAACAGTGCCTTAAGTAAAATTAGCCTTAATAAAAAGCTTATTTGCTTTGGCAAGAAGCCACAGAGTGAACATTTTAATGTGTCATAGCTGTTAGAGTAAAGCTTTAACTGATACTATTAATAATGACTGAATTCTGTATTCTGTACTGCAGATAATGGTAAATGGACTGTACTTATATAGCGCCTTTCTAGTCTTCCGACCACTCAAAGCGCTCTACACTACATATCTCATTCACCCCATTCACACACATTCATACACTGATGGCATTGGCTACCATGCAAGGTGCCAACTGCTCATCAGTTTAAGGACCTAGCCATTCATACACATTCGCACACCGATGGCACAGCCTTCGGGAGCAATTTGGGGTTCAGTGTCTTGCCCAAGGACACTTCGACATGCAGACCGGAGGAGGCGGGGATCGAACCGCCGATCATCTGATTAGTGGACGACCCGCTCTGCCTCTGAGCCACAGCCGCCCTACTCAAAATCAAACATTCATAATCCTTGTTCATTACCAATAACCCTGTCCCTTTCAAATATACAGTATTGTCATTAAAAACCTGTGTCCCATCCAAAGGAAAATACACCTAAAACATCAAGAACAGCTACTCAACTGTAAGGCTTATCTACATACTGTGAGTCTCCTTTTAGGTAAAGGCCAACTCACACCGGAGGTTTTTCAGCAGCGGAACGGCACCGCCGCGGTCACCGCAGCAAATAGACGCCAGTCTAGTCAATGAGAGCACTCACACAGGGCGCGGCTCAGAAGCGTCCCAGAAGCGCCTCACTGCGCCACGGCGCGAGCTTTCCGTAGCATTCCTATTTTTGACGCGAGCCGCTGCTAAACCTCGTAAATTTCAACAGAGCACTGCGCACCAGACAGGAAATTCGACACAGAATCAACGTAATAAACTTCCGCCCCCTTTCAAAATAAAACACAATACGCAGTTCATGTAGCTTTTTACAACTTCACATCAACGTTACGTCGTGACCGGCACCAGGTGATCAAAGATCGATCAAAGGGTCTCAATATGGAGGATGAGAGACTAATTGTTGAAGTGGAACAACACACAATCATTTATGACACAACAGATGCTTTTTATAATCTCCTCCACGTCGGAGAAGCAAAGTCAGCTGTTTGTTGTTGTTGTTTTCTTTATACACTGTTTATCACGGGGTCTCGCGTATGTCGCTGCCGTAACGCCTCCGGTGTGAGTGGGCCTTTAAGAGCTTTTGTAGCCAGCCTCAAGTGGACAATTGAGGAACTGCAGTTTTTTGCTCTTCCACATTGGCCTCACTTCACAGCCACAGAGGTTGCCACTTGGTAAGAAGCTGATGAATTTGAATACACTGATTGATTTTACTGCAGTTATTTCTTGATAAATATTGCAAACTCTAAAGGTCCTGTCCTCACAGTGGGGTTGGTGAGGTGGTTGAGTTCTAGGGCAATTGAACAAAATACAGGTGATTCCTGGATGGACTGGTGTCTGACAAGATACAACTCGTCAGAACTGTTCACTTTTTATGAGGCTAGGCTAGCAGTTATTCTAAAACAGGCTAAGCGAATCTGTCTGTATGAAATGGATACAGATACAAATGATCATAATAGTAATTCTGGGCAAGAACAAGTACAACATTCCTTTAATTTGTGCTATGGTATATCCAATTATATTTGTATTATCCAATACTGTTGATGTACAATTCACAGTTCTGTTTATGGGGCCACCACATACGTCATACAAGTCTTTGGTCAAAAGAGAATATGGTAATATTCTATAGACTTCCATCTCCAGATATTTCACATCACTGGTTTATTACTTGAACATGGAGTTTTCTTTCTCTCTTTATATGTTGTTTATTCTCCAATATGTTATAGAGTAGGTCTCTCGTTTATCGTGGGGGATACGTTCTAAAAATAACCTGCAATAAACGAAATCCGCGAAGTGAGTTTTACAATTATTATACATGTTTTAAGGCTGTAAAACCCCTAACCACACACTTTTATACACATTTTGTACAGTACTCCCTTAGTTAATCAGGACCAGCACCGGTCCTGGCCACATTTGCGCCAAAACCCTGGGCAAATCACAACAGTGCCCGAGGCAAATTATCCCTCACGTCCGCTCGTGCGCCCTAGTCCTAGATTGCCGCCTGGGATCCCCAAGAAAATTGGTGAGGTTTTTTCCTTTTTTGGGCGCTCATGCGCCCCTCATGGAGACTGCGCTCTGGGCGGTCGCCCACATTGCCCATAGCTAAGACCAGCCCTGAAGGACGCAGAACACATGTGCGGTTCTCCCTTAGCCAGTTTAGGACGCAGAACAAAATGCACGTTCATACTGTACAGTGTGCTGTAAAAAAAAAAAAGCATGAAAAATTACACAAAAAAAATCCGCGAAACAGCGAGTCCGCGAAAAGTGAACTGCGATATAGCTAGGGACGACTGCATTGATGTTTGTCTATTAGGATACTGCTGATGCCACCCAGCTGTACCTAAAACAAACCACTGACTCTGGTTGTGTAGGCATTAAAGTAAAGTGAAGTGAATGATGTCATTCTGCAGTTTTTAATTCAATCACTGACCTTTATGTTGAGTTGACAGCATTTTTTAACTGCTTTTATTTAACAGCCTTCATCGCTGCTGGAAGGAAAGTGTTATGGCAGTTCTTAGATAGATTCATAGAGATCACGGAGGAGCCCAACTTTCTGTGCCAGAGATCCTCAGGCCGACAGAAATGCCCTGTCAATAAAAACCTGCTGCAATGCAAAATGATGTGGTTCTGACAGAAAGTTGCAGCAGGGTGTTAAAATCCCACCCTAAGGTTCTGAAACTCTGGCATGGACAAATCAGATCAGAGCTGAAATTGGAGTATGGATTTTAAAAGAGCTCAAATTTAGCATGCACTATAACACTCTTTATTTGCAATACTCACAATGCAACTAGAGTGCCAGAAATTTGGTTGGCAATTGGAAGGTGTGCTAATAACGGCAAATGGAGCCAGGAGCCTCTAACCTGCAACACAGATAAGGAGTGGGCTACAGAGTTCCTTGTATTTCTAACATTACATCCCCAGACTGTTGTCATTTTGAATCTTGTAGAAATAAGGCTGACTCAAGTGACATCACTTGGGGGCATTTATCAAGGTGCGATCCCCAGCTCCTGGGTTTACGATCTTATGGAAGCTGTAGGACTGTGTTGTGAGGGAGAGCCTGATCCACCATGGAGAGTGGAAAGAGACAAAAACATTGTGAGTTCTAGTGTTTTGCTCACATCAGAGAATCAGAGAATCACCATCAGTAACAAGGGCAGTTGTACTCCCCAACACCTGAAGACACATACTGATAACTGATAAAAAAAACATGAAACACATTTAATGATCTACAGGAATGACACCATATTGTGTTCAGTTGTTGAGGCTTGGGCATGGTAAAGAAGACTGACGTGATTAATCAGGATTAAGTAAAGACACTTTTACAACAAACCATGTTCACATGCTTATTTCTCGCTTGTATCGGGAGATTTTTCATCAATAATCACTTATCAACATTCTGTATGGGAAGTGACATATAATTAAGATATTCAGTAAAGCCAGCCATTGGAAACTAAACAATATAAAAAAGAAGATAGCAGTGTGTGAGCAGTGGCTATAGAAGTTCCACTAAATCAAATATATGGCTTTAGAATTAGCAGCCATTTTTCTTTTTTATAGATGGAAATAATGAGTTGGCGTTAGGGCGTCCCAAGGACACCTGCACAACTGTTTTTGTTCCATCTATCACTCATTTCAAGTACCTCCTAACAGCCACCCTATAAACTCAGTAGAAACCCTGTCCCCGGTGCTGGCTGGTCATTAACTGGTGTGAGACAGAGCGTCAGCACCCATCCTGCTCCCCTGTCTGTAACCTCACATCATTACCTCATTTAAACAATAAAACTGGCTGCTCATAAAGCTGACATTTATTACATATTGCTGACTCTCTCTGCTCGCTGGTAGACACAAAGAAGTCCACCGTGAAATTATAGTATGCCATCATTCACCTTTATGTACGCTCAAAGATGTTTTATTATATCATTGGTTGATTTTGTTGAGAGGAATTGAAGAGTTCGAGTTTAGCAGTTTTTGCTGCTTTCAGTCAACGTGTTTTTAACCTGTTTCCACCAGTGCCTGTGGATTATATTACCTGAAGTGCCTAATAATCATTTAAATATATTAAACTGTGTGATTATGTTGAACTATTGCTTTTAAGAATGTTGTGAGTGTTTTTGCAGTTTGTCTGGAGGCAAACCTGGGCCGGATCTCTGTGTGTGCGTGTGTGCCCAATTAAAAACTGTTGCAGAGCGTCTGAATTTAGGCCAAGGTCAGGAAGGCCTGGGAAAGGAGCACACACACACACACCCGGGCGGAGGATGCGCCCAGCAGATAAACCTGTATGAAGATAATAACAAATATGTAACTGCTTGTCTGAAGTAATAAAACTTGCTGGAGCCAGAGAGCGGCAGAACTCAGCAGGGCGTGGTGGTGTGCAGATCGCGGGGTCTGTTAGAACTGAGAGCTGGGTTCTCCCCTCGGCCGAGGTGAAATAGGATACTTGTCTTTGTCTTCTTTAAATTCAACATCTCTTTTCTCTACATCAGGTCTACAGAATTCGGGGTGGTTTGAACCACCACAACAATTTGGGGGCTCGTCCGGGATCAACTGAAAAGTTGGATCAGACCTGACTGAAACATTAATTGGGTTTCATTGGGCTTAAGGACCAGGTACGAACGGACAAAGGACACGGGCCATGGCAACAAAAGGTAAGCAGAAACTTGATCTGCATTGAACACCACTAAATTGTAACGTGCCCTAAGTCTCAGTAGTAACTTGTCTATAAATTAAGAGATGTGAATTTGAGAAACAAAGGCATCAAACATTGATGTTTTAAACAAAAAAAAAATCAAAAATCAAAATAAAAAATCTGTGAGCTAAAGATGGCAAGACCAGTATTAGGAACCTGTGAGCATCTGTTAGCGAGACCAGAAACTAAAGATGGCAAGACCAGTATTAAAAACCTGTGAGCATCTGTTAGTGAGCTGTGAGTCCTCTGGATAGCAAGACCAGTATTAGCCAAAACCTGTGAGCATCTATTGACAAAATCAGTGTCTTCGAGTGTGGCAACTCCCACAATATTCTGACGAGGTATTGTTTGAGCTGGGTCCAGGGGGCCCGGGGAGGTGAAGACCCCCGAAAAGTGTCCTCGAGTGTGGCAACTCCCACAATATTCTGACGAGGTATTGTTTGAGCTGGGTTAGAGGCCCGGGGAAGTGAGGACCCCCGAAGTAGATTTAGTACCAGTGTCCTCGAGTGTGGCAACTCCCGCAATATTATTGTTTGAGCTGGGTTAGAGGCCCGGGGAGGTGAGGACCCCCGAAGTAGATTTAGTAAAGCTTTAAAACATCAAATGTTCTAATGTGTTGATTTTACATGTATTTGTACACACCTACATATAGTGCTAGAAAGTAGTACAATCACAAGTGTGAATGGTGGAGGTTCTGAACGCTGAAACATAACTGCACTATCTAGGCGGTTGTGGATGTAAGTGAACAGTCCTCCACATGACTGATATATGAGGTCTGGTATCATGATTCAAGGCTAGTCATGAATCATAAAGACTGAGCGCTCGGGACACAGCGTGCCATACGGCTCGGTCGGCCAGACCTAGATAAAACATAACATAAATCTTTAAGAAGCTAAAAACCCCCGCCGTGAGTTGTTCATAAATAAAGTACATAAGAATAACAAGACCGGAGTTAAAAGGTCCCAGTAAAAACTCAAAAGCACGTCTGGAAACACAATAGCTCAGTTTGAACGTCCATAATCACGCTTACAAAACCAGTCAATAAACGCACACACAGGAAGAAGACAAATTTGGGGTAAAGCATGAATGTGAATGTGTATGACTGCTAGAGGAAAGTGAGTTGAAGCAACGACACTGCCCGAAACCGGTCGGTGACAACGTAAAGCAGTGGTCAGTTGAAGTAGGCTCACTGGAATCTAGATTAAGAATTTATTTGTGTTGTGAATAGTACGAACAAAAGAACAATAGTACTTTTATTCAGAAACTCTATAGCGCTCTTATCCGATAGTGGTAAATTGATAAAGTTTGGCAGTTTGAAGACAGAGACTCTGACAAAATGGATGTGAGAAGGGAGAGACAGAGAGTGATAAGGGACCGCTAGGCAAGCTGTTGTGGGGGGAGGCCAAGCAGGCAGGAAGAGATAAGGACAGAGCAGAAGAGGAGTTATAGTAAAACCAGATTATAATTCGTAATAAATTGACTGTGGGTACAGGCAGAATAAATTTAGTAACTCCCATAAAAATTATAAAATATTATCATAAAAAATCTTTTATAAAGTAAAAATATACAGTGAGTATACAGTGTGCATGGGCGCCAAGTGTGTATGATGGTTGTCTGAGAACAGAGACGCATGAAAGAGATTAAAAGTTGTGTGTGTGAGTGAGCGGCCGCTGCGAGTGATTGAGAAGCTGTGAGAGTGTGCAAAAATTCAAATGTGCATTGATGTTTTGAATGAAGCGTTAAAATCTGAATCAAATTCACTTAGCTGGGGGTGTGACCTCTGGCACAGGACGAGTTGAGTAAAAATTTCAATAGGCTGAGTTTGTCATTCTGATGTTTATGTAAATTATTGCTTTTCTATTCAGTGTTGCTTTGCAGACATTTCTGTTAAAATAAGTTAATATGTTGAGCACTTTCTGTTTGTTCTGATCTGTGCTGATTGTTCTTTAGTCGTCATCGTGCTGTTTAGTCTAGTAAGAGCCTCTCTGTGCCTTGTTGAAGGACAGAGAGGACAGGGAGAGAGAGACAGGTCTAGTGATAGGCCGTGTGTGGTGGTTAACTGATTTTTTGGCGAGATGTCGATGTTAGTGTTTCTACATACTGTTGTGATACTGAAGTTGTTTATCGGGCTGCAGAATGCTGTGTGATGTCATTCCCCCTCCTTCCACACTCCTAGTCGGTTTTAGACAGCCCCGCCCGTCGTGTGTGAGCTGCAGTGATCTCTTTTTCCTTTCTCTCCCCTTAAGCATAGAGCTGAAGTTAATGTTGAATGTTTTCTCTTGTTTTTAAATGATTTTGCGTTTTGGTAAATTGAATTTTTGATCAAGTTGCAATTTGTAAGCAGTGCAACTGTTATTGTGTGGTTAAACTTTGTTGCCTAATGGTGCTGTGTTCTTAAATAACAATTTTATTGAATTCTGCTGCTAAAGTCTAAAAGTTATAGTGAAGCTGCATATATTCTCTGACAGGTTTCTTGTTTAAGAAAACGTTTAATAAACACATTACAACCAGTACTAGTAGTCATAATAAAGAGTAAAAATAGAGGTTTACTTCTAGGTTGCGTTTATTAATTTTTTAACCTACAATCAATTGATAAGTCTTATCAGCCAGTGTAATTGTAATTGCAAAATGAGTTTTAGTCCAGTGATGATCCTGGGCGTTAAACACCCAGCATGCAGAAAAGAGATGAGCATGAGTGCATGAGTTAGGCGAAAGACTAGTGTTTGAGGAACAGGCAGGCCCGTCAAGGGAGAGACAGGAAATAGAACAGAGGGAAGCTAACCTGCAGCTAAGCCTAAGGAAAGGGATGCAGTGAGGCCAAACATAGAGAAAGGCAATTATGACTTTAGACTTAGACCTGCTATAAAACCAACACAAAAATACACTGACCCAATCCAATATCAATTTTGATTAAGGGGAAGCAGAGCCGATATATTCCATGGCAAACTCCTGACTTTGCGGGGCTGACCTCTAGACTTCCTGATATGCACGAAGGAGCCAGTAAGTGGATTAAAGTTTTTGAAGAAGAGACTATGGGCAAAATACTCGGCATCGGGGACATTAAAGCAGCGTGGGCACGCACAATGGGAATACCTGCTATGGAAAATATTTTGCGTGGAAATGCATGGATGATTGACATCTCTCTGGACATCTTTGCGAAAGAAGTATCCTGTTCAGGTTGACCCTAAAGCACTAAAGGGGGAACCACTGACGGATACTGAGAACCCAGCTGCTTACATTACTCTATCATAGAGGCCATGCCCGGCCCTGTGAAAAGTAGACTTGAAGATGTGGTGGGGTTGGCATCAAAATGTCACAGAGAATTTTGTGACCATGTGATACATGCAGTAGACAGACACAGGAAAGAAGAGCAGAAGTTGCGTGAACAAGAGAGAGCTGTTCAAAGTAAAGTCTCACAACTTCAACTAACTGAACTGACAAATAAGAGCAAGAAAAAGGTTCAGGCTCCCGTATTGAATGATGATGAAGAAGCACACAGTGGAGCAATTGTTGCTCCTGCTGTCGCTGCGCCGTCTATTCCTCCGATCCACCACTAATTTCCTGCCCCACCCCCACAAGCTCCTCCTGTTGTTAATGTTCGCACACAGCAACCAAGAGGAAGAGGGAAGAAAGCAACAGCCCAGAGGGGCAATCAGGTTGGACAACATAACCGGTGTTGGGGATGTAACCAACCTAGACATGACCGTCGAGACTGTCCTAAAAATCCATGGCCGGCTCAACAGGAAGAAGGACGGGGGTCTGAGGGTCAGCCCACTCAAAGCGGGAACGCCAGTGCGGCCAATCCCGGGGGTGGGCCTAAACACGTGTACTAGGGATGCCCAGAGAAGCCTATTGGGGAGGGCCAATTAGCCATAATGACATCAGCAGCTAATGTAGAGCCAATGTTAGAGGTGCAAATAGAAGGCAGTTCAACTATTAATTGGTAATGACAAAACCATTCTGCCAATCCTAGTATCTGAACACACACCTGTAAATTCGCTAGGGAGAGATGCATTGTGTCAACTAAAAATAAAGATTTGGTGCTCTCCACAAGGTGTTTACATTGATAATTCGGGTGTAAATTTCCAAATGAAGGTTCAAGCAGAGGCAGCAACTGCCTACTGGCTAGCGGAAATCACAAATCCGGTGCTTAAGGAGTTGGGAAAATAGGAAATATACATTCGAGCCCAAATTCCAGAAGCAAAGAAAAACCGAAAACAGCCCACATATACACATTATAAGATCGCTGAGCTACTTGATTGAAGAAAATTTGTGATGACCCAAACGCGGTGTTTACAGTATGCGTTATATTTTCTGTCCTTAGGTTACACAATGTCATGTGTGAGCCCTGTGGTCCTCGGCAGTATTAATTATTTGTCTTTGACTAGGTGCCACCATATCTTAACACTGTGGTGGCCAGGGTCGAAGAGGCCTGTTGCCGCCTTCCTATGAGGTAACAACGCAGCAGATGAGGCAGCAAGCTAGCAGCAAAAAGTGAAATTCCCATTATGACACCGTTGTTATCGTTAGAACCAATAGTAACTCCAGAAGACATTATTCTAATGTAACAAAATGCAGGACTGAGTGAACACAGGCGTCTGGCAGCAAAGGGGGGCAACGAAGGATGAAAGAGGGCTGTGGCAATCTCATGAGGGTTTGTTGGTTGCACCAGTAGCGTTGTTGACTATGTTGATTTCTGAAACGCACAGTGTTGATCACTGTGCGAAGGGGGAAGTAATTAGGATAATAAGACAGCAAGGATATTGGTCACCATATTTGCAATCAATGGTTGATGAAGTGTTGGAACAGTGTGAAATTTGTGCTCAGAGTAATGTAAAAAAGAGAAATAATTCCACAATTTGGCATACCATCAGAAATGAGCTATGATAATGGATCAGCATTTATCCAAAAAGTAGGGAAAGGAAACTGGTGATTCACCTGCTGATGTTGATCAAGCCAAAGAGAAACTGCTTTGGATGGAGGAATTCATGGCTGAATATGTAAAAAGATTAACTGACGTTTTGAATTTTATCATTACAGGTGTCTGAACGGCTCACAAAACCAAGGAACCAATTCATCCAAATCAAATATCTAAAAATGTCTCCCAGGTAGAACCAGGTGTTGGGGACAACCAGAACTTCTATTTCCTGCGCTTTAACCAAACTGCCTATTAACCAAACTAACCAAACTGTTAACCCTGTTATGTTTGACTGTCCAATTGACAGATGTGATGACTGTTATATTGTTCACCCCCTGACTTTCTCTCAAGGCAAATGGACAACGCATGACAAAGCTCTGATTAAGACAGTGCTGAATGGTAACATTCTGCTGTACCTTCGACTGAACCTCTGGAGCTGTGGTGTTTCACCCAACAGCCATTGCGGGGATTAAATCAGTTTTCTGTTACCTGTGTGTTCTATTTTAGGTTAAATTTATGTGATGATTCTGGCTTTACTGGTAGTTTGGTGTTCTAAAAGATGTGATTTTCAATCATTTAGAAATTTCCATTTTATGAATCACTTTTAAAAATCTATTTTCAATGATGGTTTTCACAGTAATGTAATAAATGTTTAAAAGGTTAAAGTTACAATTATGTTATGATGATATGCAACTGATGGATAGCGACTGTTCATGGAAGTCTTCTACAAAGATGGATTCCATGCCACCATGCATCGTATGTGCTAGTAACCTCTCCATGGTGGTGACCCTCTACTGTACATAATGTACATGGGTCGAAGATTTTGCAATGTCTTGATTTCAGCGATTAATAGACAATTAAGTGACTGTGAGTGACTGTTCTGTCTTAAGGTGATCATTGTCAGACTTTAAATTACACTGAGTTATGTTGAAGTCATTTTTAATCTCAAGATGAGTTTTTTCTGCATTTAAACACAGCAAGCATGATTTAACACACACACACAGATTTTGGTTTATTATTACATGAATTTGATTCTTTGATTTTGTTTTATTGCTATACATGATTTTGATTTATTACTATTACAACATGACTTTGGTTTCATTAATACATTTTGGTTTTGTTTTATTATTACACATGGCATTGAACTATTAATGATACATATAATCTGGATTCTTGTTTTATCAGGATTGTTTTATTTTGTTTGCTATTTTTGCTATACGACACATACGCATAATATTGTTCTTGGTTGACTTTAACTCTGCTACACAAGAGTTTGATTTGTTCTTGTAGGTTGTTTTCATTTTGTTTGTTATTGTTTTATACTCATAATATTGTGATTTTGTTTTTTGGACTTTGTTTGACACATAATTTTAGTTTTGTCTTATTCGACATATAATCAGTATAATGTAACCACCAATGCAGGCCATTGTGTGATCGCCCGTGTTAAACATATAAACAAAAAGCGTTTCCGGGGGTCGTAAGGGAATTTTTTCCCCAAGTGGGTTTTCGCCCTTACTTGCATTGCTGTGGTGTTGAACTATTGGTGGGGATTTGATATCCCCAGAGGAGAGGATATGTGGTGTTCTGCGTGACGCATATGGCCTTGACCAAGACTAAGGAGTCGAGCACACACAGACACACCATGCAGGCTCATGGAGTACACATAGACAATATTACGTTCATGTGATGCTCAGAACACAGATATATGATTATGAGAAGGTGCAGGACATTTGTGTCCTGTGTTATCTTATCTGCTCAGGACAAACCAACATCTGAGGAGATACGCCAGGCGTAAGGATTTAAGTTACTTATCATAATATACTTTTTATCTCATCACATATTTTAATCATTGTTCAATGTTGCAGATTGCTACTGAGTTGTGTTGATATAGCCACTATGGTTAAAAACTCTCCTAGGGGTGGTACCGCTTAGGATACAAAGGAAAGAAAAACAGGACTTATCAACCAGAAGGTTTTGCTTGCATATTATTTTTACCTAATTATATAAAGTGTGAAGTTTCGAAATGTTCCTCATTTTCCCCTCCTTGTTGTTGTTGGTTTTGACTATGCTTTCAATTTGAATAGTGTCTGTTATTCTTTGGTTTCACTGTGAGCTCCCCTTCCAAAATTGCAACTTAATAACCACCGCCATCGCACCTCCTCAACACGACAGGGCACAGATGTTCCCTCTATTGCAGGTCCCACCAGGAGAGGAGGACGAGGATGATAGATATGAGGATGTAGGAGTTTGATTTGATTTTCTTGGGAGCCCAGTGTTTGCATTACAAGTGTGTGAATTTATTGATCTCTGAGTAGAGATCAAAAGGGGGAATTGTGGATTATATTACCTGAAGTGCCTAATAATCATTTAAATATATTAAACTGTGTGATTATGTTGAACTATTGCTTTTAAGAATGTTGTGAGTGTTTTTGCAGTTTGTCTGGAGGCAAACCTGGGCCGGATCTCTGTGTGTGCGTGTGTGCCCAATTAAAAACTGTTGCAGAGCGTCTGAATTTAGGCCAAGGTCAGGAAGGCCTGGGAAAGGAGCACACACACACACACACCCGGGCGGAGGATGCGCCCAGCAGATAAACCTGTATGAAGATAATAACAAATATGTAACTGCTTGTCTGAAGTAATAAAACTTGCTGGAGCCAGAGAGCGGCAGAACTCAGCAGGGCGTGGTGGTGTGCAGATCGCGGGGTCTGTTAGAACTGAGAGCTGGGTTCTCCCCTCGGCCGAGGTGAAATAGGATACTTGTCTTTGTCTTCTTTAAATTCAACATCTCTTTTCTCTACATCAGGTCTACAGAATTCGGGGTGGTTTGAACCACCACAACATGCCCCAATAAAATATCTGTTTATGTTGAAAAGAACTCCTCTAGAAGCAAAGGAGAAAGTTACTGAATAGCGACACTGGCTGCCTCCTCACTTGTCTCACTCACTTTTCCTCACATCTTAGCTCCTCCCAGCAAAGATGCAAGACAGATATATAAGGAAGAGGTGCAAGGAACAAGGGGGCAATAAGGAGAAGCTTCCAAAAGACATCCTTCAATAAAATTGACAACGGGTACATGCTGAACAGCTGTATCACCTGTCAAACTGACTGGTATGAATGTGCACAGGACACCTTATTTAAGAACAATTTACGAAACTTTACAGTGCCCATCTAGAAATGTAAATTGTTTAGCATAGCCAATTATTGGTATTAGTATTATTACAGGAGTTGATTTTCTCTGCAGTACACAAGACTCAATGAATGACTTTCAGATATATGAGTACAACTAAAAACTCTGATTGTTGGAACTCATTGTCAGAGGATGCCAACAACCCCTGCATTGCCTAGCATTGTGGTATTGTTTCATGAGGATGCTCTTACTTTAATGTGGAGGTTTAAAAATGAATACTCCAACCTTTACTCAGTAAATGTTTACTGTCTACATTTTACTCTTATAATGCAAGTAATCTGACTTTTACTGAAGTGAAATATTAGAGCGCTCTTCATCCCTGGATGATGTGTTTAGCTGCAAAACTTTAAAACACTGTGATGTTTAAAGCTTTAGATGTCATCAGTCACATGGTATTCTTCTTTTGGCTGTGAAGCAGCATGCATTAAAACAGTGAGCTGAGTTTCAGAACTTTGGGTATCTTGTAGAGAATATTACATTTAATAAAGCAATACTGATACACTCACTAGAGAAGCCTGCTTTGGCTGTGTTACTGGCTCTTTGCAGTAACACAGAAAAAAAGTGGCTCTTAGTCTCTGACTAGTTGGCCACCCCTGCTGTACTGTCATATCTACCTAACTCATGTCCATAAAGCAACATACTACATAAATTATTAACATATTATTATTGTTTGCAGTGATAAAGAACAATAGAGGTTGAGATCTTTTTTGCAGTCTGGGAAGGCTCTCAGTCATCCAGATCATTTTTCTACAAGAAGGTTAAATCTGGGGAAACTAGACTTGGCCGATGGCTGATGCCGATGTTTTTTCTTTTTGTTATTTATTCCCTCTTTTGTGCCACAGACGGAAACATTACTGAACTGTTTTAAAAGTATTTCAGCTCTTCGTCATACTATCCTTAAATGAGCACAAATTCAATCAGACAAATTTATGAAACAAAAACAACCTTTAATGTCAGTTTTGAGTTGACATTTAATATAACCTTAATTCACATGACAAGTTCTTTTCTGAAAAAATAAAAACCCCTTTTAAAACCCCTCTTAGACTGCTGTATAGCTAACTAATCAATGAAAATATTTTTTTAGTACTCACATTTCCCAACAAAATTATTTGAGTGGTTTTAGCCTGATAAACAAAAGCTTTAATGGGGACTTTTTTTAGCCGCAGATTATCACCACAGTGCCCATGTGGTCCAAGCGTCAATCTCCATGGTAGTTTCTGACATTTATACCTCGGATATTTTTTTCTCACTTGTAATGTTTTCATACTATCACATTTATTTTTACCAGTATATGTGAATCGGGAGCGAGCGAGTAAGAAAGAAAAAGAGAGGAGACATCGGGCGTGTACCGGCAAAAACTGAAATGGGCTGGTTATGAAGAAAGGAAAATCACAGAACACAGGATATGTCCAGGACACTCAGGAAGTGAGTGAAGGAGGATCGGATGGTGGTTCGGGTAGCGATGAGGAAACTGTCATTGTAAGCTGCACTTCTGTTAGCTGCTCACGTGTAAGCAGCTGTGCTCCATGCAGACTTTTCTCAAACTTTATTTTGTAGGCTAAGGATGGGCGGGGCCGGCGTGTGTGACGTGACATGTAAATTGTCATATAATTATCGGCCACTGCCATCGGTAAATGTCATCATTATTTGCTGATAGCAGTTGAGGTAAACATCGGCCGATATTCAGCTGATGCATTGGTGTAGTTGTAGATCTATGAAGACATCTCGCCTCTCATCCAAGGAGTTGCAGTTCTGACTGACTGGTGGGGAGATCCGGGTATTCATCCTAGGCTGATGGGCCAGACTGGCGCTCCCTCTTTTTAAACCTTGGAAAGTCCAGTTTTTGCAGTAACTGTCTTGTTTCATTTATTTTTTACCGTTCTTTTCTCTTACTATGTTTATTGTGACAGTATAAAAAGAAGATACAAATCTCAAACTGATGATTGTGGAAAAACATTTCCTCCAAAATGTCTGTGCTTTATGACGGCTCTAACAATGTGACTTACTGTACAGAATCTGTGAGGTAATATACTGGGTTTTTCTTCAACTCTCAGTCCCACTGGGAGTTTAGTATGACATCACTGGTTGGCAGTGGTGACTGGTCTTACCTAAGCTGCCCTTCTGTCTGACTTCACTTCCAGACATGCACCATACACACAATGCTGCTTAATTGATGGCATCACTTAAAAGCTTTAGTCCACTGAAGTTGGCATCTAGTTTAATATCCTAAGTGCCCTGGCCCGTCTCACAAACTCCCAGAGGTTCCATACCCAGACATTCAGTCAATACAAGCTGATGGACGTCTCTCTGTTCCCCTCAATGTCTAAATACAAGACTTCTATCTGTCTGAGAAAGCTGACAATCACTTTATGATAATGAGACAGGACTAACCATTGGTTCCAAACCTGGAACACCTGAACTGAATGCTTTTCTGCCAAACAAGTGTGGAACAATGGCTGGGCAGATCTAAAGTAGCCCGGAAACTAATCAGTCTTTGCCACTCAGACATTATAAAATTTCATTCACTGGTATTTTACGTGTATACGCATATAGGTAGTACACCTCCACACTATCCACAGCAGCTCATTAGTGCAACCCCTTATCCTTGTTTATTGTTGTAGTTTTTTGTTTTTATTTATTTATATTTATTACTATACAAATGAAATCCATTATTGTTATTATTATTGAAACACTTGATGCAAATCTCATGATCAAGTCTAGGACCCAAACACCAATAACATTTGTCAAACATTGTCACTCTTTATAAAATGACCTCAAGAACACTAACAGCAGGTTGCATTAGAGTATTTATTACTATTAAGTATGTATTTTTTTATTTGGCATAAATTAAAGGATCAAAATGAAAGGCACTTACAGCATGGATTGTGCTACCTCACAGTAGAGCATAGTTAGATATAGAAATACCACAGTACTAGTCAACCCTGTCTCTCATCCATGTCACACCTTTAGTCCTCTCTTGCAACACACCACAATTCCATGGATTATATATATATATATATATATATATATATATATATATATATATATATATATATATATATATATATAGGATCATAAACTTTCCTCTCTAATTCCTCTGTGGGCTTGAGGAACGGAGAGTAAGGCGAGGGAGAGTGATACTACCCTTAGTGATGTGTCGTAAACCTCTCTATGCGACTGATGAAAGTCAGTGAAACGCCACGCCACCTGACACAAGAGCTCATCAAGTGATGAAAATAAAAACTCACTGTTTTCCTTTTGAAAGTAGTTGTAGCAGACTGTGAGCTGCCAACTTGTGGATGGATGGATGGATGGATGGATGGATGGATGGATGGATGGATGGATGGATGGATGGATGGATGGATGGATGGATGGAGCAGAATGTAGGAAACTGCACATCAATTTACAGTTCTTATAACAGAAGCAAGAATGAGTTGTTCTGGTAGTTAGGTTTGAGAACACACTGTGAATTTTAAAAGACTTAGTCAAATAAAAAGTGATCCACAGTTTAGTCCACATGTACTCCTGTTATGCTGTGTAAAGAGATTTGAAAATTGTTACTATTGCATGCATGTTGCTAATGCACGTGAAGACTGCAACAGACAGTCCAAGTTAAGTGAAACCCTACTTATTATAAATCTGTCCATGAGTCAAATGAGTCAGTTGTTTCACAGCAGGCACTTGATAGCTGGAAAAAGGCACAAGTTGAACTGATTACAGAGATGATGATGACACAGTGCAACATTAATAATATTACTCACATCCGTTTTTGATGAATAAAAATGTCTGCTTAAACTTCAAATATCAGTTTGACTCCTATGTCATTTGACTTTGTGTCAGCACTGTTCAGACAGAAAAGTTTTGTCAGATTATGTGTTCAAGAGCAGCTACTATATACATTATTATATTCTATGCCATTTTTCTGCTTTTATGTGCTTCTTAAACTGACCACTTCCCATGTACTTTGTACAGAGCGTGTAAGTGACTCTGTCTCGGTTCTGGTTTGATAGCTCTGACCCCGTTCATCTCTCTCAGCTCTCCTCTCTGTCACATGTGATCTGACGATCTGGTACAGACCTCCAAGCTGACTCTCTCTTCTTATGTAATTCATTCAAGGCTGACAATTAGCTATAAAAAGCATCCATCTATCTGCACTCTCACTAAAAATGTCCGGTCTGGATTCATCTAGCACACTTTCTCTGAATTTAACTGAATGAGGTAAAGCAGGCGCAAAGACAAAAAGTTTTCATTTGTACATCATTTAACTCATGCAGACATGACAGTACAGTCAACATGTTCAGTCAATATGAATAATTCACTATGAAGTGTTGTTATTTGACAAACCAGACTTAAAGCTTTAGGCATCAATTAGTACTTAATGAGTACACCAAGTACAGTGTTCACACCTGAGTAGGCTTGTTTGCCAACAGTGCCACTTTACTGCCCTCTAACTAAAGACTGTGTAGGTAGTGAACACTGAGTATAAACAGATTCTACATTTTGTGAAACAATTGTTTACTGTTATATTATGTAATAAATACACGATGTACGCAATAAGCATCATGCTAACCCTTAAAAACTGAACCTTAAAGTCTGTGTAATGACAATTCTGAGATTTCTTTCAAAATACATTAAGTATGTTGAAAAATAGTTGTTGAAAAGGATATATTACTGAAATGTGGAGTTAGAGGTTCAAACTGTTTTTCGCCAGTTTTCAGTCCAGGATTTTGTGGGCGGTCCTTAAAGGGTGGCTCGATGACACACTGAGGCCATCCTGAGCATAGAGATAGAGATGAATTCACCTCACTCAGAGTGTTTCAAAGTTAGTCAAGTCATTTTCTGAACTCATCTGACAAGTTTCAGTTGCTTCAAAATGGCTGCTTGACTGCTTCCATGAGTGGGCGTGGCTTCAGCACATTCAGTGGACACGCCCCCGCAGTCCTGGAGCTGACACCTCATTCCATAAACTAGTTGATATTTTTAATCATTCAAATTTGTCTAGGTGGTTAATAACACTTTCTTCTTTGGCCTGACAAACTTAGAACACACATGTATTTTTACTTTACATGGACTGCACTGAACATCATGCTGTCCTACTGTTTTACTTTACATACTGCTTTAGGTCACTGAAAATCATTGATTGTTTCATAAAACACAATTTTGATGGAAAGTATGCATTGTGTAATATCAAAAGAAAAAGTTCAAAACACAACCTCAACAGCAAGTAGAAATGCAGAAGCTGCATCAGCCTTTTTACTATTTCAGTTTTCATTGTAGTTTAGCATATTTCCAAACAAACGAACATGAGTTAACTGGCACAGGCAACCTTGGACTTTCGGGGGACTCTGAGGGTCTTTGGCGCTAAGACAGTTGCCTGCCTCCCCTGGGTGATAGTCCGGCCTCTGTGTAGACTACTCCACAGTGATGCTGACAGAGAGTGAAGCAGAGCAGGCTTCAGTCTGGCTTGGTGCTGCTGAGTGAGGCCGTAGGGTGGAGCTGGGTGGAGTACTTCAGAGGGACGTCCAGACCCACCATAGGACCCACCACACTGAGCCACGACAACACGTAGTTCACTGGTCTGCCCAGACACACATACACAGTGGGTACTATGGACAGATCCAACTTAAAACTACTGTTACATGGTTACATGGAACTTTTTCAGTGAATTGGGGAGCAGGACACAAGGAACAGCTTCATGTGTAACAGACCTTCCACTGTGTTTCCAGATAAGAGATAGTACCTGTGTTGGTCCTGAGCCGCCTGCAGCACAGGCCTCATGAACTGCTCTGTCCTGCAGGGATGGATCATGAAGAAAGGTTGACCCAGCAGGGGATGCTCCTGAGACAGACACACACACACACCACACACACACAGAAGATCTCAGTAGAGCTTAAGGTTGCAGTTATAAAGTTGAGGTTAAAGCTGATTTGCATCGTTCCTGGTTTTACCTGCAGAGTGATTGTATTCAAAGGACTATTCTGAAGTCGGAGCCTGAAGTTTGGATGAACAGAGCTCCACACCTCCTCTAAAGACAGGCTCTTCCCCTCTGACACAGGAAAAAAAAGACAACAGTGTATTTTTCAGAAGAAATCAATGAGTCTTGGTTCTGTATAACACAGCTTTAAAAATGCATCAGTAACTCCTGTGAACTCATTGTGCTGTGCTTTTTATTTTAAGACACACTGAGCTGAAAGTCATTATTGAACGCTCCAATAAAATCAGGGACTGTACTCCTACTCCCATGTCAAAGTGTCCTTCAGCAGCATACTGAACCCCAAGTTGCTTGTCAGTGAATGAATGTATGCCACTATGAGTGCTATGGACCGGAAGTGCAGTACCACTTCTGCCATCAGTGTGGCCGTGTGTGAATGGGTGAATGTGACACCAAAGTTCATCTTGTGTTGCTATTAATAACTTAGAGCCCATTTGTGTTGATTTTACAAAGGCTGATAGTCATGAACATGACAAATGTTTACGTTTTTCTTGTAGTAATATGAAACAAATCCCTTTTTAGAGTTATTGCTGTTATTACTATCATCTTTAGAATTATCCAGTTAAACTGGATGTGAGATTACGTGTTATCGTTCACCTGCTGTCAGCACCACCAAAAATCATAGATTATAGAGGTCTATGGTCCCTTGCTTGGCAGCAGTTAAGCAGTCAAAAGTCATGAAGTTGAATCATAACTCACAAACCCTCACCATCTACATTAGACCAGTGGTTCCCAACCTTTATTTTCAGGGACCCATATTTTTACCATTGTAAGCTTTGGTGACCCCCCCCCGATGAGGATTGCTTCATCCAGTTGGATGGAAAATTGACTGGTCTTCAGCTTTTCGAGTGTCTTCTCAACGTTTCCTGTCATTCTGTCTATTGTGGCCTGTTGGCAACAAGGAGCTCCTTTTTTCTTAGAAAAAACTCCTTCGGTTTTCCCACCGTCTCTGGATGTTTTGTGGTCTGGTGTCGTTTTAGCTTGCAGGGCTTCAAACTTTCGTTCGCCAGTTTGTCATGGCAAAAAATACATTCAGCTCGAACTTTATCCATTGCTTCTACGAACCCAAACTCTATGAATCTTTCTTGGTATCCTCTCTTTCTTTTTTTAACACATTCTTTCGCAGTCTCTCCAACCTGCCGCGTAGCCATCTTTCCCCTTAGCTCAGTAAGTTGCTAGGCAACGGCGACTGCACGAGAGGCAGTGACGTGATATGCGAAAAATAATTTTAGTCACTTTAGTTAGGCTACTTTAAACAGAATAAATGTTAATTGTTGTACTTCAATGTTGTTGCTTTTTCACATAATAATAAAATGCTTTGTCATTTATTTATTATGGTTATTAAATTGTGGTTATTAAAAATTAAACCCCTCAAAATCAGGAGGGCTTCGCGACCCCACGTGGATCTTTGGCGACCCCATTATGGGGTCGCGACCCATAGGTTGGGAACCACTGCATTAGACCACACCATCTGAAAGTATTCAATAGATCAAATACTCTATGTCCACAGTGAAAAATACATGCTTAGAGGAGCTGTGTGTGTGTGTGTGTGTGTGTGTGTGTGTGTGTGTGTGTGTGTGTGTGTGTGTAGCGATGGTCTTACATGTAACTAACCCAGAGTGAAGGCTCTGAAATAGAGCACAGGAGTACAATAGCTGCAAGAGTACACAATGTGATACTCGTACTGAAGCACCTGGCTGCTGCCTTCAGACACCGTACAGGCACCTTCATCTTCACCTTCTTTATCATCTATGTCACCTTCGATGCTGTCAGCATCAACTGGGGCAGCAAGACCAGACTTTGGAGGAAGAGAGGTGGTGTTTAGTAAACACAGAAGAAAAATAAAGCATATGACAGAATATGAATGTTTCACCTGATCCAGCCCTGTGTGACAGGGAGTGTGTGGCTCTGACTCTGAACTTGATCCTTCATGGTCCCACACGGGCCTCGAGTCAGTGACAACTGACCTGAGAGCAGTCTTCCTCAGGTAGCCCTCCTCTGAACCCTGACCCCAGAACCCAGACCAGAAACTACCATTAGCAACATTCACTGGCCACAGCAGGCTTCCAGGCTTTGTCTCCACTCATGACAGTGACAGCACAGACAGCACAGACAGACAGCACAGATAGTACAGACAGTACAGACAGTACATATTACAGACAGAACAGATAATACAGACAGCACAGACAGCACAGATAATACACAGTACAAACAGCACAGACAGTACAGATAATACAGACAGCACAGATAATACAGACAGCACAGACAGCACAGATAATACAGACAGTACAGGCAGCACAGACAGCACAGATAATAGAGACAGCAAAGATAATACAGACAGCACAGACAGCACAGATAATACAGACAGCACAGACAGCACAGATAATACAGACAGCACAGACAGCACCGATAATACAGATAATACAGACAGTACAGACAGCACAGATAATACAGACAGTACAGACAGCACAGATAATACAGACAGTACAGACAGTACAGATAATACAGACAGTACAGATAATACAGACAGCACAGACAATACAGATAATACAGACATCACAGATAATACAGACAGCACAGACAGTACAGATAATACAGACAGCACAGATAATACAGATAATATAGACAGCACAGATAATACAGACAGTACAGACAGCACAGACAGTACAGATAATACAGACAGCACAGATAATACAGACAGTACAGACAGCACAGACAGTACAGACAGCACAGACAGTACAGATAATACAGACAGTACAGATAATACAGACAGTACAGACAGTACAGATAATACAGACAGTACAGATAATACAGACAGTACAGATAATACAGACAGTACAGACAGCACAGACAGTACAGACAGCACAGACAGCACAGATAATACAGACAGTACAGATAATACAGACAGCACAGACAGTACAGATAATACACACAGTACAGATAATACAGACAGTACAGACAGTACAGACAGCACAGATAATACAGACAGCACAGATAATACAGACAGCACAGACAGTACAGATAATACAGACAGCACAGATAATACAGACAGTACATACAGTACAGACAGACAGCACAGACAATACAGACAGCACAGATAATACAGATAATACCGACAGTACAGACAGATAGCACAGACAGCACAGATAATACAGACAGTACAGATAATACAGACAGCACAGATAATACAGACAGCACAGACTCACCTGGACTGCTTCCCAGCTCCAGCCGTCTTTCAGCTGCTCTGACTGCTGCAGGAGGAGCTGACAGCAGTGATGGAAGTTCTGCTCATCCAGGACACTGGAGCTCATCTCTGCAGGGGAACCTGGTGGGAGGTAAACGAGGGACTTTATCTGAAAGAGTTCGTGTGGCTTGTGAAAAATAAATCCAGTGTTTACTTAAGTGACTCTGAGGAGAAACAGTCGCTGAAACAGAACCATGGTCATAATTATAATCTGTGCTCACGGTCACAGACTCAGGACATGCTGCTCGTCTCCTGAAGTGGCTAAACCCACGTGACACATGCAGTACCTGTCTGTTCTAAACCACAGACACTCTACTTACCTCTACCTGTACATACTGCACTGTGTGCTGTATAAACAGACTGATATTTGCTGCTGATGTATGTAAGACTAGGCAGCTTATTAATATTCCATCCGATTACAGTGTGTCTTCATACACTGATCTGTGGTCTGATCATGTGATCATGTTACCGTCACGTTACAAAGCCTGCATAACAAACTTAAATATTCGAAATGAAGCCAGCCACACACACACACACACACACACACACACACACACACACACACACACACACACACACACACACACACACACACACACACACACACACACACACACACACACTGATCTTTACTTACTGCTCGAAGCTTGTAGGCAACGTTTCTCTTCCGGGTCGTGAGATCACGTGACTGCCACAGCCACTGTTTAAAGCTATCGTGATATTATACTCTCATTAATGTTTGATCTGTCAAACAGCCCGTTCATACCGACCGTCTGACTTTGAAACGTCTCATCTTATGACGTGGCTTTTATTCAAACGTCGTTGGCGTAGTTCATTTCAACTTTAAACTGGCAGTAAATCGTGCTGTTTGTCTTTTCAACCGCTAGATGGCAGCAAACACAACAGAACCGCTGCAGCATAAAGCCGTCAACACGCTGCAGAACAAACAGTAGAGCGCCACTGTCAGCGAGAACCAATCACAATATTAGAATAACAATCAGATTTGTTGACATGCATACAAGTATGGCCATACATAGAAGGATATTTGATTTTGTTGCTTTCAGTGTTACACACAGTTACAATAAGACCTGTGTGCAACAAGGGCAATAACACTAAACAGAGATAAGCAAGATCTGTGTAGATTAAAATATACATGCATAAGTCTAGCCATTATAAATATTAGAGCAGTAAATAATAGCTACTCCAGGTACTTCCTCCAGAAGTGAGAACCTGGGTGAAGAGGCATGAGCTGGCACCCTGACCAACAGTCCCAACCCCCAGAGGAGAGAGTATAGCCAGGAGGGCCTGGGTACCACCACCCCCCAAACCAACGATGAGCCTCTGGTAAGGAATTTGTGTGTTTATTCTGGCAGCAGCCAGGCCACAAGGCTTCTGTGTGTCCCATACAGAAAGCAAAGATCACAGGCACCTACTATGCACCCTGTTCAGAAGAGGGGCCCATTGAGAATAAGAAAGTGTGACTCCAATGTCATAGAACTGTCATGTAAATGTTCAGCAGGTTACAGCTCTCTTCAACACCAACAGTTTGGTGCCAGTAGGCTGTGTGGACTATGGCAGGCAGACATTATGTGTTCATGGGGATAAGCATCCATATTCCAAAGATGACCTGACAGTTAGCATTGATTTCATCCTTGGAGGGGACTTGCATGAACTTTTGCATTGCATGAAAAAAAGCACCAGAGAAAACAGACTTTAGGGAGGACAATGCAAATTCTTCATGTCCTGTGATCACACAATCCCAAGTGAAAACTACCAACCAACAACCACTCCCATTCTTGGACAGTAGGCTGTGTGAAGGTGGCACTAATGGAAACCCTGTTGCCAACAGCACTTTAAGAAGCAGCTAAGGCAAACAGAACCTTATCTTAAAAGTGTGTTGTCTAATGGAATGTGAGAAGTGCTGCATATTTTTCTGTGCTGCAGAGGGAAGATGAAACATTGAAACAAATGTTTGGTAAGGTGAGGGAAGAAGCAAACGGAAGTTGTGTGCAAAGGGAAAGGTCCATTGTTGATAATGATGTGTTGTACACGACTGATGATGAACACAGACATCTTGTAATCCCTGCTAGCTGTAGACCATTGATCATGCGCCTAGCACACACACTCCCATGGGACGGACACCTTGACTGCAACAAGACATACATGCACATCAGTTCATGTTTCCATTGGTCCTCCATGTACACAGACATCCAAAAATATTGCACTCCATCCCCCACATGTCAGAAAATATGCTCTGACAGAGCTTTTCTGCGACCACTTACGATTTCTTCTATTTTAACTGTTATATGGCTGGGAGATACAGGGAGATACCATTGGACCAGTTCTGAAAGGGCTGAGATTGTCCTTCCACCATTTAAAGTGACAGAGGGGTGGTGCAGTTTGTACTGGAGAGATACCAGTAAACAGGCCAAGGTCAACCTGCAGGAGGCCCAACACACCTGACACCATGAACTCCAGCCTGGCCAAAAAGTTCCTGTTGCTGCTCCCTTCCTACAACTGCAAGCTTTTGTCAAAATGACAAGAGCCATCCCTCATCATCCCAAGATGGGTCCAGTAACTCAGAAGGTACATCAGTCTGGCAAAACAAACAAAACAAAGAGTGGAAGGAGCTTGCTATCCAGGCTCCAGAAAACAGCGAGCTGCACAGCTCATTTAGATCTTCCAGGAGGTTCCTTCCCTCTCTTTGACAGTCGTTTCAACAGTCGTTCATCTTCTTACCTTCTGGTGATGTACGCTGCCATTTGATTTTTCTTCAGTCCTGAATGATGGTAAGTTTAGTTATGCAATACAGAACATGGTTACAATCATACGCACACATACACAAATGAATAAATGTGCATATCAATAGGCTAAGTACATGAGCTGCCATATTATGTGCTAGAAATGGAATATAATATGTTTAATTGTTTTTATTAGTGTTTAATCATCTGAAAATAATAATAATATGATTGTGGTACCCAAGAATGAGTCTTTTATTACTGCAGTCTGATAGCGCCTTTCATGACCACCGTAGTTTCTACTAAATCCTTTTAGTAGGCAATACAAGTGAAAGTAGTTTCTTATCTTTTTTTTTAACCGATTCCAAGATATGGCAGATGCCATATTCTTTGGAAATAAAGCAAAATTAAATGTGCCATCATTCTGTGACTCACTTAAAGAAATGAAAACACATCTTTGGCAAGAGATGGCAAAAGAAGCCATTTATTGAAATAATCCAAAAAAAACTAAACATGAACATGTTTTTTTTTTCAATCAAGCAAAATATAACAGTTTCCACGTCGAAAAACAGTCAACACTAAGTCTCTGAAACAATCCTGCCCGCTTTGATCAGGCAGTTCTGTACCGAGGGCAGAGAACGAAACAGCAGTTTTTTGTTCAGAATCTTTTGTAACACATAAACCTCCAGACAGAAAGAAACTGAAATCCAACACATTGCTTTTTTAAAATCAAATATAGGTCTATACATTTTTCTTACAGCATTTACACATAGAAGAAAAAAAGAAAACAAAGCAATTACCACAGAAGAACTCTATCTGTCAATTCAAAGATTAAAACAAACAAACAGAAAAAAAACACACCATGTAGACAGAAGTGAAACTGAAGCATGATGATGCTGCCTGAACAGTACAATATTGTCTTTGTTAATGCTGACAGTAAGAAGCAATAGGGTTTCCTGGGTTCCAAAGGGGAGATCACTGGGAAGACAACATGGGAACGATGGATCAGGGATTGGACAGGAACATGCTAAGCACAGCCCTGAGCACAGAGCAAGGAGATGGGCAAAGGTGTTTCTCCCAACTGGGTTCACTTCACTTCCACTAGTCAAATTTAGGAAGAAGGGAAGCATCAAAACATGAAATCATGCACGTTTGCTCTCATTTAAGCTAGCCAGCTTTATGAGCAGGTCAGTGATCACGGTGTTTTTATTACATGTCAAGGCCCGATGGAAACCATCCTGAGACTTTTTCAAAAGTGGAATAACGACTGAATGTGAATCTCATGAATGTTTCAATAGGAAATGATTTTAAAGGAGATCTTTGGATGCCTTCACATCCGTCTACATCCATACAGTTATCACTTATTATTCCTCCTGTCAGTACAGGCAATGAGATGATAAAAATGACACTGAACAAGATAGAATCCACAATCCTCTCTAGGTTAAAAGGAAACTTTGGTTTGGAAACTCAGATCAAACCATCGACCCAGGTGTCTAAACATTACCAATATAAATGTGAAGAAAATCCATATTTGAGCTGCATTCCCTGCAGTGCATAAAAATGATAAATGGATAAATGGTAAATGTTGTTGTGCCTTTCCAATGACGTGCACCTGAAATGTTATGGTTTGTAAAACACAGTGGAAAACGAGGTAGAGCCTGGAACCTAGACCTGACAGGTTCTTAAAGGTTCATGTCATGCGAAGCTCCGGGTTACAGGTCAGTAACTTCCCATAGTGGAAAAGAAAAAGGCCCGATGGGATAACGGTGCACACTTTTAGACAGTTTCTCCTCAAAGGCATTCATTGGTTGTGCAGATAAAAAGTCATGAAGTAGTCATGTGATGAATGAAACTAGAGTTTAAAGAGAAGTTCTAAGCCTTCCTGCTTTCAGAAGTCCAAACAACTGACCAATCACTGTGGCTTGACTGTTGGATTGTCTGTTATGGGTTAGTGTTACTGTTTGAATTGGTGGCAGACACTGCTAGAGGACTTTGTTTGAAGCATACTGAGGTCTTAACTAACCTATCCTCTTTAAAGAGGTCTAGTGTTGCAGGCCCACAATGACATTTCAAAGAGTTTGATCACTTTTGGTTTCGTGGTGAGTTTTGACTTGCATCAAACTAATACAGTTTCCGGCTAAATGGAAACAATAAGCCTATATCTACAGACTCTGGCAAGGTTTGGCTCATCAATCTGTCCTAATTAAAGAAACTACAGTTGCCTCCCACGTTGATGCTTCCATACCAATATCACCAAAGTTGCATTTTGTCTGATTCAGCATATTGTGCGAGGAAATGAAGCAAGTCCAGAAGGGCTGTTGCTGTTGTTGGACATGCTGAAGCAGATCTGCAGTCGAGGTGAAGGGAAGGGTTGCAGGGCAGACAGACACACTGACAGTTGGTTGACACTGACTGAGGCGCTACATTCACACCGATATGGCTTCAGGCCTTGAGACATGTCAGCAGTGTGCAGACATGTAGACAGATGACAAGGATAAGGGTGGAGGTGAGTTCGGTAATGAATCCCCCTTCATTATCAGATAACACATGAGGGTAAAGCAACAGGTTCCTCCCTGTGGCTGGTTTCGAGGACAGACAGGGCAGTGGAGAGAGAAAGCAGAGATGAGGGCATTAACAAGGTGTTCATCATTTACACAGCCTAAATCTTCAGTGTGTGGTTGTAGGGTGCGATCTGCAGTACAAGCAACTCCAAACACCCTAAATCTTAAGTGGCATTTAGAGAGAACGCTGACACACAATGACCACGATCTCCCACCTGTATTCCTATATACTGTTCTTCTATATGTGCTGTGATCATTAGTATTGCTTTCAGTGTAGGTTTATAGTGCTTGGTGGTCTATATGATCACAGAATTTTAATTCATTGATTTTAAAGGAGAGTTTTGGTGTCCTGTAATGTTTCCCCTAGAAGATTCTTGAGGCGTTGTACATTTGAATCACAGATTTCCAGAGATCGAAGCCCACTTTTATGCCTGTCAAACTCGCGACTTGTGACGTACTCAGGGATTTTCTGGCTCTTTAACTTATAAAGTGTCCCACAGATTTGTGTGTGGATGAGGATTTCACTGAGTAACAAGTGAAGAAGTGATGGTAATGTGTGTATTTGTTTGTAGTTTAGGTTCCTTGATTGCAAAAGATGTAGTTTAGGTAATTTGGTTCACATGAAATCATGTTGACTGATTGTTGCTGTTTTTCTGATTTCATCATCATCAGCATGGACCAAGGAAAATAAAATTTCAATTGACATCAGATCATGCTGCATTTACTGAACTTGGTGCATGTATTTATTTCATAATATGCACCATTAGTTAAGATTGCAACTAAACCTTAATGTTATGATATTCCTGGTTTGAACAGGAAGAGACACATATATTCCAATAATTTGAATTATTTGTCTGGTAAAAAAATGATGTCCGATTCACTTTTTTATCTGCAGCCACCTTGGCCCACATTCCATACCTTTTTTAATATGGTAGCTTCTATTGTGTCTGAGCAAAAGCCATCGGCTCACAGAAGCGCCCCTTCTTCCTGTGTTTAATGCGATCATATCTCCAGTTTTGCAAAGTTTCAGTTCACAAGCTTAAAAAAAAGACTGGATTGAACAAACAAACTGGAGTTCAACTGAACTCTAAAGGTGTAAAGGCATCCTAAGACACTGTTGTTGAATATTTAGTGCATTACTAATATTATTAGTACATTAGGTTACATTTAACCTCTAAATCTCTGACCAAAAAATCCCCCGAATTACAAGCAGTCAAGATTTGAATATTAAATGTTGGTTGTCGTCAGCGTGGACCAGCCTGTCAATCATCATATCGCATTACAGGACACTAAAACTTTTCAGTGAAATGTTTTGCTGGCTAACATGAAGAGGTTGATGACAAATTTGTTAATCAGCATAATGATATGATAGCGTAGCTTTAAAAGATATCATATTTTATATCATGTGTGTAACTGTCCATGTCACTGTGTCAATGTCCTGTTCCCTCATCATTTCAGGCCTTTACGATATCTAGCCTAACAAGTTCCTCAACATTTCTCAACGTCATAGTTAACACCTTGATGCAATAATAACCTCATCTTTGCGACCCATAAAGTTAGTGCGGCAATTGATCTTCTATCCTTCGGCGGTCAACTATAACAAATATCAAAAAGCTTCACTGAGCTGATTTTGATCTGGTCGCACAGAGTTAGCATCACTGACTCTCTAAAGTGATTTCTAATATTTGACAGACAGAGTTCAGTATCTGTTTTGCAAAGATGTCAGGACCTTGTTCAAAGTTTGTTTTAAACTCAAACATCAACACTGTGACAAAGGCCTTTTTCAAAGTTCTACATTTTGACTTGTGGTTGCTGGACCCAACAATGGTTCAATGGTGCCTTTTAGCCAACATGAACTGTGGCAAAAGCCTGGAGCTAGCACACCTAAACACTGTATGACTGATAATTACACTTAAGTGAACACTTTGGGGACGAGAATGGAGGATTACTTTGTTTTGTTTAGCCCTGACAGATCAGTGAGTTTCAGTTTACAGAAATGGTATCAGTTACTGTGAGGAGTTAATATTATCAGTTGGGGAAGTCATTTTTTATTTGAAATTCAAAGTACTGCTCAATCATGGGAATCAATCATTTGATCTATAATCAACTGAAAATGTACAAAGTGCAACAGACTGTGTCTTATAGTCCAGCAGGCAAATTTGTTCATTACACCCTGATCTGTCAGTAAACTTGTTGCTCTCTTTGCCAACACAAGCAACCTGCTGACAGGACAGCTGCTTCTGACGACAGCGATGGCAGAGCAGAGGTTGGTGACTGTGTGAAGTGAACACAAGTGATATTGAAGTGCAGAAACACCTGTGAATGAGCGTATTGGGGGTGATGATTCAGAGATCTGCACCGAAATGGAATGTGAGTCAAACCTGTTGGACAAGTCAAAATGTTCTCTGTGAGAAAGGCCTATAAACCTTTGTAATGAGGTTGGTCACTTTATGGGTCCTTGGACAATCGTAGTGCATTTCGCTCTTGTTGCTCAAGCAAACTGACAGACTGTGTCGGTCAGAAGAATACAGTGTCCATAGAGAAACATTTAATTAATGAGTTCACGTCCCATGTCTGTTTGTTTGTCTCCGTTTTGTTCAGACGACCGTCCAGCTTTTATTCCTGTATGTTCTGTGTTCATGTTGAACTAAACCAAATTTCTTCATTATTAAACATTTCTGCTGTTTTCTTACTTAGTTTGTGTTACACTTCCACATCAGAATTTCTCTTCCATCCATTCATTCATCCATTTCTACATTTTAACAAACTTTAAGTTCAGCCCCAACATCACAGTATCTAAACCCAGGAGCCAATTCTCGAACATGGGGCAGTTTGTCGATAGATTACAGCATTACATCCAATCCACTTGTCCTAAACATGTGAGACTTTCTGTGTCTCTCTCGCCTGTTTGATGCTGTACAGCCACTTAATGACTCTTGCATTTCGCTCCACAGCTGAGATGCCATATGGAACCCGCTCCCCGGCCTCCTCTTCCTCATCCTCATCTGCGTCTGACAGTCCATCATTGGAGGACCGCCGTGACCGGTCGCAGTCGGAGGAGATCATAGAAGCTGATCGGAAGTTCAGACTGACGATGTCCGAGTTGGCCCGTGCAAAGTTTTCTGGACCAACTGCCTCCAGCTCTTCAGGGTCAAGGCCGCAGTAGTTAAAAAAGCGTTCAACATCAGCTCCAGCCCGGGCATACCGGTCTGACAGGTCTGATTTAGATCTATGTAGGGAGGAGCGACGTGCCACGGATGAACCAAGCTCAAGCTCCGGGTTGGGGTCGGCTGAAGTATTGGAAGAGTCCCCGAAATCACAAGGTAGTGACTGAGGGGTGGTGTTGTTGCAGGGCGACGGGGATGGAGTTGGACGGGGGGGAGGCAGTGACAAGGAAAGTGCGGGAGGAGGGAGGGAGGCTGGGTTGGGTTTTGGAGGAAGGGGTGGAGCTGAGGAGCTGCTGGATCGGGCTGCACGGAGTGGCTTGCCATTACACAGTCGCAGGAGGTCGGACGAAGAGTGGGATGTGAGCAGAGGCGGTAGCGGCGAGCGAGATCGTTCCATAACTAATCCTTCACCTCCTCTCTCATCCAGGACTCGTCTGCTGAGATTGAGGTTTCCTCCCTGTTGAGGACTGCGGCGTCCCCCGCTGTTGATTGGAGGGACCTTCAGGGAATGGGAGAAGGATCGGAGGGAGTGTGAGGTGCTCGGACTGGGAGCCGAGTCTGCTGGTTGCTCATTGAGTGTCATTGTAGATCGGTAAGTTAGCGGCATCCTGAGTGCAAAAAACAGAAAGAAAAGCATAAAACAATCCTTCATTGTTCCCCTAGAGGAGATATTCAGGTGTTACAGCAGCACAAGCACAGAATAAGTACAGATAAATAATGAAACTTAAAGAGAATAAATAATTAAATGGGTTTAAAATAGGAAAACAATTAAATAGTTACTATACAAGAACATTTAGTGCATCACTGCAATGCAGTAAAATACGGTAGGTAGAGACAATGATTAAAGTGTGTGGTGATGATGATGATTCAGAGAATGTGGACAAAAAGCCAGCTGAATTTGCATACTTGTGGACATGAAGAGGACCTACACTCCCATCTGGGCTTTCATGACTACCACACAACCACTGCTACTGCCCTCATAGCTCTGCTGGACTGTGTGTTAGACAATGTTTAAATAGCTTGGTAACACACATCCAGGGTCATTCGAAACCTTTGAGTGTCCACTGATGGTCCAGATGGTGGTTCAGAGACATACTTTAAACAACCACTACCTTACCCTGATACCCCATGCGGCACGTCATGCTCGTCATGTTTTGATACATCCTGTGCACAACTTTAAACCCACCTGGAGTGTTTAGTCGGCCAGACTCTAGTTACTTGCTCAGATTTTGGTAATTTTCCTGGTTTATGTGCTTCTAAATATGCTTCTACATGTGTAAATATGCTATGCAGTTAATTAGTTTGCCTTTTGTCTGTTTTTACGACTGGCAGTTTGCATGTGGTATTTTATTTTGAAAATACACTGGGTTCTCTATGCTGTTTCTGTGTCTGTCTTCCTGTCAGCTCGAGATGCTCTGCGTAAATTGACGCAGGCGTCTGTCAAAAATAGATCAGCTGCGTATTTCACACCCAAGCGGAGGCCTGCTTCTGGGATGCTTCTCAACCGGACCGCAGCGGGGTTTGATACATTGACTACAGTATAACGGCTGTAAATAACACTCATAAATGTGAATTTAGTATTAAATTGCATCACAAGGAGCAAATCTACAATTCATCACATTTTGATGTGACGTCATAACCATTTTTAGGTTATGACTAGAAATCCAATTTTCCTAGAAAAGCCTTCAGTCTATTGTGATAATGTGTTAATTATCTTAAAGGCTCACCTGTAAAGTACCCTGTAACTATATAGTTAGTGATTCACTAGCATGAATGATACATAACAAGCAAATCATGTTCAAACTGCATAACCCCTTTATCAGAGGAGACGTATTCATTTACCCCGATGGTGTCCAACTTCTGGGCATTCCTCCTGATGACCTCATCAGCACAGCACTCTTAGCTCCACCTCCCAGTCCTTCTGCTCCTGGAGAGGACGATGAGTTCAGCAGATTTTTTAGGATCTCCAGGTTTAAGTTTCCTCGTTTGCTGCCGCCGCTGCTCGTCGCACACGTGTCTGACTTGGCATTGTTATTGGACGCTTTAAAAGGCATCCCTCCTCCATTTCCTCCTCCGCCGACCCCGGAGCCTCTCTTAGACAGGAGGGCGTGGCCGATGGGGGGCTTAGCCAGCACGGGTGGTTTGATTGGCTCTTGTTTAGCGTTGATAACTTCCTGACTCTTGACATACTTGGCCTTGTCAGCTTCTAGTCTCTCGACAGCACTGAGACGCTTCGGGTTAGGTTCCACCTGAGATACAGAGGAATGAAAACAATGTAAGTTAATGATCTAGTCTTACTTAAACCTGCAAGTCTTTGGACAATGGACATTGAGACATGTAACAGTACCTGTCTCCTGAAGTAGTCAGGGCCCTTGTTGAGGATGCGGAGGGGGACGGTAGAACTGAAGGGTGTCGCGGGTCCGGCGGCCTTGCTATCTGGCAGGGCAGGAGCCAGTGTCTCTGTCGGCATGGCAACAAGGCGACTGGAGTGGCCGGCCGTGGTGGCAGCGGGTGCGGGGGGGTTGACAGAGGGCGGGGGCACCACAGGACCCCCAAAACATGAAGACACAAGGTGGAAGGAGAGAAAGTCTAGAAAGAGAGAAACCCACGGGCCCTCCTCATTGCCTGTGGGAGCCTGTGGGACTGAGCCAGATGACGTGCTGACGTGCTGCTGAAGGGCTCTATTCAAACACACTGCTGCATCACCTGAGCCGGAAGAGCTCTGTGGGCAGCTCCACAGCCGAAACTGATTTCACAGTTTTTTCACTGCAAGGTCTGCGCTGGTTTGTGTTGGTTCCACTGACCTATTCATCAAGCGAGATGGACAGATAGATGGATAGAAAGAGAGAATGAGTGCAGTGACAGAATGGAAAGAGGGTGATGAGTGTATTTCAGTGCAGTGGTGTGGATGAGTGCTTCCACAGGGCCCAAGGAAAAGCAAACGATGTTGGGAAAGGAAAGCCCCACGCCTCTCCTCCACTCTCACCAGCTCTCCCTTCAGCCTGCGACACGATCTGAAACAGGCAAAAAAAGAGAGAGAGAGAGAGAGAGAGAGAGAGAGAGAGAGAGAGAGAGAGAGAGAGAGAGAGAGAAACAGCCAATGCAGTCAGAGATGAGCTGTGACATCACGCACCTAGCAACAATAGCAAGAATAGCTAGGACATCCAAATACAGAGATCACAGTGTGTATGCAGGCAAGGGCACACGTAAACACATATTACACACTCACACACACAAAGTGTACAGCCCATATCATTCATGACGTATGTCTGTGTAAAGAAAGTTCTACTGGACACAAAGTACCTGATAATCAAAAAAATGAAAAAATAATTCCTGACGAAATAAACTTTTCATTGACATGTTTACATGCAGGAAAAATCACAGAACACTGCACTGTGTTCCAGAATCAGCCCACATTCTCACTTAACCACTCTGTGGTCACTGAGCAGTCCACTGGAGCAGACGGGGCTTCAGTGCTTTGCTCAAGGGCACCTTAGTGTAGTTATTCATTGAGGACAGCAGACTGGAACATGAAGCAGTACGGAGCAGTTATCTTATATTAGTTAGCTTAAAATAGCTAACGTGACAAGCTGTGCAACCCTGTGTCTTGTATCAAATATGATAACTTTATATGTCAGAGTTCGTGTATTTTTTAACCTCCCTTTGCCTTTATTAACAACTAAACACACACACAAACTTCCTGGAAGAATGGGATTGGGAGTCAGTGATTCCAGTTGAGAAGAGAATTTCTACCATTCCGTTTCTGTAGTCCTCTGTACAGTTTAGTTACAATCTTGGTTGGTGTTAGTTTATATGCACTTGTAAACACTTCAACCACTGCAGCGTCTTCTGTTGACAGTCCTCTTTTAATCTCAATATGATATGTCTTAACTGTAGATTTTTTAAAAAGTCTCCATTTACCAAATTGAATTCCTCTTTAAATTGCTGAAATGTTTTAAAATTCTTACCCCCCAAGAGAGTACATACAGCTGTCATCTCTCTTACTGTTCAGCTTGCAAAGGTGTTGTCCAGCACTCCAGGACCAAACCGAGGTGTGTGAGATGGCCAAACCAAGAGTCTAATTTTACTTTCCAAATTATATTTTCTCACAATTTCATACCAAATTTTTTATGAATCTTCTATTATTGAATTTTCCCCCTTTTGGTTTGTGTGGTCAGCACCCCCCAGTCTAGCTTGAGGGTGAGAATGATCCACATTCAGTTCAACAAAGGTAACATTTTAGTTCTCAGTCAGCCCTACAAAGGTCCTGTGTCTTTCAGTACATGGTCCCTTAACGCCCACTGACAACCATGTATTTCACAAAGCACCAACAGGCAACAGGAAGAAGTCCAAACCATTTGTGCTACTTCCATTGTCAGTTTCTATAATGCCCTGATGGTGTAAAATGGTTATATGCTAACTATAAAAAAAACAAAAACAATAAAACAATCTAAGCTCAGAGGTCCATTGATTTGCTTTTAGTTGATTGGAGGGTCTCTATTCAACGAGGGCGGGTCTTGTATTCAGGGTGTGCCACAGGTGCTGACTGTGTGTGACTCCTCGCTGAGTCTGCAGTCTGTCTGTCAATATTTTTGTGTATCGTCTCGACTCTGAAGCCTTCATGGTCTTTTGTTGTGACTCTAGCTTCTTACTTTGTGTGAGAAAATTCAGATTTGTCCTTTTGTCCTCTGAGAGTTTGATCAGTATTAATAAATGTTGTGCACAGCATTATTCAACGTTATTAAACCAGATAAGCTCACAGCAGTTCCCCTACTCACACACACACACACGGTGTGGATTATGTAGTTTTTTCCACACACACACACACACACACACACACACACACACACACACACACACACACACACACACACACACACACACACACACATACACACACACACACACACGGTGTGGATTATGTAGTTTTTTCCACACACACACACACACACGGTGTGGATTATGTAGTTTTTTCTAATCTGCGAATATAAAGCCGTCAATATTGGATTGAGAAACCTCTATGGAATATTAATTATGAATATGTAAACGGCTGGTGATTTGTGTGGGTATGTGTGTGTTTTCTTCTAAAACAATGCATGTGTGTGTGTTGGACTGATTAGGATCTTCTAATCTGCCATCCAAAACCATCCCTTCTAGAGACAGACACGCACGTGCACACACGCACACACACACGCACGTGCACACACGCACACGCACACACGCACACGCACACACGCACACACACACACACACACACACACACACACACACACACACCGGGGCAGTATTTCATTATCAACAGCTGTGTGTATTACTGAAGGGATCATTACATACTGTCCATAATGGAGGTGCATGATGTTTTGTTTTTGTAGATGCATATATAGATACATATAGGGGGCTTATGGAGACTGACTCTTTTTGGAGCCAGCCTCAACTAGTCGTTTGAGGAACTGCAGTTTTTGGCACTCCTGTGTTGGCTTCATTTCACAGTCACAGCACTGTACAGGCCAAAGGCACTGAAATGAAGCAGACTGTGGAGTTATTTTCCTTACCTGACCAGAGCTGACTGAAGGTTTACAAAGAGTGTGTGTTGGTGTGGTGTTGAGTTCTGTGCTTAGTCACAGTGACAGCGTGCACAGATTTCACAAATGATTTCATCTTCTATTGCAAAGCTGATTATTAAACATACTACAAGTTCTGACTAACGAAACAGTATCAATTTAACATTTAATGTAATTTAAGATTCTTACATCAAAATCAGTATGAAAGTTGGTGTGTTAGTCACTAAACAATGACAGTAGCTGCTTGAGGTTTTGTCTGTACTGAAGATTGTGCACTGTGTGCATGCTGGTTTGGTGCTGCACTGTGCTCTCCCTAAGCTCTGCCTTTTTTGTTTCTTCTAACATCATTACAAAAATTAATATTTGCCATTTGTGAACTAATTCAGGATGATAGAAAATGAGAAATAGGATTTTTTTTACCCTCCTCTCTGCTGTAAGCACACTTTGTTGTTTTTGAGGCCTGAAGCATGTGGTGTGCAGCATTGGAGAACATTTTAAGGATCTGTGAGAGTAATGTATTATGTGATTACTCTGTGGTTCCAGTACTGAACAGGGCCATATGTTTCTGTTTTACCATGAACACACACAAACACACACACACACACTGAGGATTGAAGCACTGATTTCATTTGGATTAGGAACATGTGTCCTGCTCATTTCCTGCAGAACACAGTATCAGACAAAGAAAGGAGAGAAAGGCAGAGAGAATGTGGACAAACAAAATATCCTGCAGACATTTTCTATCTTCTTCCTTCTCTCTCCTCTGTAACCTGGACTTTCACAAACTGAGCTGAACCCACTTTGAGTGTGCCGTCCCGAGCAGACGCGGAAAAAAAACACACTGCCCAGGATTAGTCTGCGTTTCTCCTGCTTTAAAAATCAAAGCAACAAATCAGCTGACACACACACACACACACACACACACACACACACACACACACACACACACACACACACACACACACACACACACACACACACACACACACACACACACACACACACACACATAACACATGATAGTCATGAGAAAGGGAGACAGTGGGTTCCAGTGCAAGATGCCTGCAGGCCTATTCTCCCAGAGAACACTTGGCTCTTGTTCATTTCTGGCTTTATGAATTGTTATGTCTTATTATTCTGTTTACCAGAAATCAGATGTGGGCTGCAGGAGAGCTGAGACGGGGTCACAAAGTACACACACTGGGGGTATTTGGATTGTTTTAATCCTTAAAGCCTCCTTGTGTCCTCTAGGTGTTTCTGTGTGTGTAGAACTCGGAGAAAATTGAAAGAATCTGAAAGAATCTGGGTTGTATGTGTTGTTTGTTTGTGATCCGTTCACCGGGTGTTGTCAGGTCAGATCCTGGGAGGGTAGTGCACGGATCTAGCCACCATGGGGGTTGTGGAGATTTCCTGCAGGCCATGGCGGTTGTTTCCATGCATCTCTCATGCATATTTACTGGTTGTCTTCCTCGACCACTTCTCACCTTTGAGTGGCGGTCAGTGAAACTCAACTGACCGCATCGTGTAGTGTTTCACCGTTTACAGACGTCTGTAACACACTGTGTGTTGAATCAAATCTCAGTGTATCAGTGATATCAAAATTTGTCCAGAGTCAGCATCTAGAAATTGTGTACGATGTCATGATTTCAGTGTCCCTTCCTTCTTATTTTAGGTCTCTCTCCTATGTATCACCTCTAGACAGAAAGCCAAGACACACACACACACACACACACGCACACACACACACACACACACACACACACACACACACACACACACACACACACACACACACACACACACACACACACACACACACAGACACACACACACACACACACACTAACCCTCTAGCTCTTTCTATTTCCTGTATTGGCAGCATGTTGTGTGGAGCCAGCAAAGTACTGCTAGGAAACCAACCACACACTAAGCAGCAGGAGCCAGTGCACCGGCATTCACTCAGTGTTCCTTTTAAAGGTTTGCATTGATAACGACCTGAGCAAGAGCTAATACTGTTCACACCAGTCTGAACCAGACGTTGTTATATCAGACAGTTGCACTAATACAGACATCAGTGTTGTAGTTCTTGGAATTGACTGCACTTTTGACCTTGTCTTGGTCTCAGATATAGAGAGATCCATTTCCTGTCAACACCACAACTGTAATATCACTAAATTGTCTATGAATTGTGTGATTTATTTAACATCATTACTGTTACTGGATCTGAAACTTCAAATGCAACAAATGACTTCTATTTTGAAATCTTTGTTACAGCTAACGGCTGTCACCCCCTCACACTCCAAATAAGCCTTTGTGGGAGACAGAAGAAGCAGCTGTGGCTTTCTGGGATATGTCAAACAAATCATTGAACTGAAAAATGTCTTCCTACACGGCAGCATGTAAATCCTGCTGAGACGGCTGGGACCACGTTACACTTCTGCACTTAGACAAGAAGCACAAAGACACACAGGCTAACGCTGTGTCTCAGTTCAGGTACTTCAATGTCTGTGACATATACTGTGCATACAGTGAGGGCAGGGCAGGCTGCGGCTAAGGAGATAGAGCAGGTCAGTAGGTCGTTCACTAATCAGATGATCAGCAGTTCGATTCCCGGCTCCTCCTCCAGTCTGCATGTTCAAGTGTCCTTAGGCACCATCGGTGTGTAGGGTTGCAAAGGGGCAGAAAATATCTGGTAAATGTCTGGAAACTTTCCAGCTAGGGAATTTGGGAAATATTTCAAATCAGAAACCACATGGGAATTAATGTAAATGTATGTGAATTAACTGTAAATTGTGGGTAATTACTTTATCAAGTTTGAATTATTTTATTGAACAATATTATGTAGTCCACCAGCTCTAATGTGTGTGTGTCTTTAATAGTCTCTGTGTGCTCTAAGCTCTAAAGTGCGGTCCAGGTACAGAAATCACCTGTGCAGCTAGGGGGCGTGGCCTCAGTAGCCCTGCAGTAAGCATTGTGCTGTGTGCATGTGACTGAGGAACAGTAGATATTCAAGTGGACCTGCATGGAATCTGTTTTTTTTAGTCAAGATTGTGCTAAAATATATTTTCTTTAACTATATTTAAGTTTGCTGTTAAAGGGCCAATCTTCAATTTAGTAAATTTCCAGTTTATTTCCATTTATTTCCATAAATTCCTGTTAATTCCCATGGAAAATTCCATATTTGAAAATTCATGGAATTTTGCAACCCTATCTGTGTGTAAATAATTAGCTGTCAAAATTGTGCACCTTGCATGGCAGTCAATGCCATCATCGTATGAATGTGTGAGAATGGGTGAATGAGATATGTAGACTAATATATATATATATATATATATATATATTATATATATATATATATATATATATATATATATATATATATATATATATATATATATATATATATATATATATATATATATGGTGTACATAAGTACAGTCCATTTACCATTTACAGATTTGTCTCGATTCAAATACAGCCGTGCACTTATTACAAACATTGTAAACGTATCACTGGGCTGTGTCATGTGGTCTCCTCACGTTAACAGTACTGGTCGAAGCCTTCTTCACAGCAGACATTTTGCGTGTAAAGCACACATGTTACTAATAACATAACTTAACTGTTCCATTTAAGTGTACCAGAAGACTGGAACTGGAACTGGCTCACCTAAACAGAATGCAACCATTAGTGATGTTATTAGTGACACCTGTTGTTTTTGTGCTGTGAAGAAGGTCTCAGGATAAATATTTCAGCTGATGAAACAGAGTTTCCATTACACTGTTGATCCACTGCCAAGTTGAATTCTCTATATATTGATCACAAGTCAGACTGATGATAATCAATAATAATGCCTGGAGACACTGAGCAGTTCATGACAGACTGCAGCAATCTGAACCAGAATTCATTTTTCTGCTTAAACCTTTGAATAAGATGTTATCAATAATAAAATGCACATTAATGCAAATGCAAATTATGAATGCAAGGAAACAAAGCCAGTCATTTGAGGGAGAAAATGTCTCATTATAGATGATCAGATGCTGCACCACATACAAGTCAAATAGTTTAAAAACTGAAAGGTCAAAAACAGGCTGCATCTGCTGTGCAGCAGTCGTTCACACAGTAGTGAAGCACAGTTTTCATCAATATCAATATTAACAAAAATTACATTTCAAATTCTGAATGCTTGTTTGTTAACATTAGAATGTTTGGGCAGATATTGATTAGGGAGAATGTCTGACGTCATATGGTCTGACAGTTATTTTAACTGTTTCTAAATGACCTATATTTCTTGTTAAATCCTGTTAAATTTTAGATTTTATATGTTGCTTTTTATTTTCTTTACTGTAACAAAATAATTCTGAATCTTAATCTGATCCTGGATAAGTTGGGCTCTCACACACCTATAACTGAACAAAGTCCATCACCTCAAAGGACCCACCAACAGGATTGTGTTAATACAATATATAAGTTTTGAATCCACATAACAAAAATAACAATAAAGTCCACAGAGGGTGCGCTGTTGTCTGATGTTACAGTAAACCTTGACTTCAGACGATGCATGTTCATCATCTCCTGCTTCAAACTCTACAGAGGTCAGTCTCACTGGGTCAGTGGTTATTCACATGAAAACAATGAAACTAGAGGCAGCCACCAAGAACGGTGATTGGTCAGCTCTGCCTGCTTTTTCTTCTGTGGGTGTGAGCGGATGTCACTGACAGTAAAGACGACATGAAAGGTGTTGAAGAATCAGTAATCCGCTGGCAAACATCACTGCAGACCTTCTGCTTAGTGCCATCAGTGAACTAAACAACTGAACACAAGATGAAGCCTCTCTCTGCCACGTCAAACCCTTGAGTGGGGAGGGTGATTTTTAGAGAGAAGCATCTAGACTTCATGTGGTTTTCTGTTGGAACAGTCATTCAAACAGCACAGTCACTCCAAAGACCAACCTGCACCTGGAACATGCTAATTTGTTCTCCTATTTACCGACTGTCACAGGTCTTTAGGTGTGGTGATGTGCTGACAGTATCTGATTCAGTTTATCGAAATGGATGAAATTAAAAACATACATATTTAGATTGGCACTATATGTAACAGTTACATTCATCCCACCCTATTAATTACTAGAGGACTCACTGAGGTTACAAATCTAAAAGTCAAAAGAAATATTTAATCTTCCTCTTATTCCACTAATTGTATGTAACACTGTAATCTTAATCAGTATTTAATGTATTGCAGTCTGTTAATACACAGAAACACGGGAAGCATCTCTACTCTTGTAATATAAAAAAGTTTTACCAGTTTGGAGTGTTCCTATTGGCCGCTCCTGTGATTCAAGCTACTGGCCGTTGAAACTGGGCGCCTCCCCCTTCTCCTCCAGGTGCTGCAGGTTATCCCTGGGTCTCACAGCTGCTGAGAAACACAAAACACCAAGACAAGACACGAAGAATGAATCATCCGAAGCAAGTGCCAGAATGTCTGTGTAATAATTAGTCAAATTATTGACAGCGTGGAGGCGGCAGCACTTCCTGCACATCAGTGCATCACTGGTGCTGCCTTAAATAAAGAAACAAGAGGCAAAGTTTCCAAAGTAGAGAAAATGCTTACGTCTCATCCATGCTGTCTGATATTTAACTATATATTTAACTGACTTCTTGTGTCTGGTGCTGAATCCCTGACATCAGGACTACTGTCAGAGTTGGCGTATTAAACCATCTTTCCCCCGGTCTTTGATTTATGTCCCTAACTACACATGTTCACTGACAGAAACTGAGTTTGCAGCTTGTAGGATAAATAATACGAATAATGTACAGGCAGGTCGAGCCACATGAAAGTGGATCACAGTTTAATTGGTTTGGCTGATCTCAGGTTTTATGGTCCAGGTTAACACAAAGAATTCAAATAAAAAGACTAAAGTGTGTGTGAAGTTGCAAACTTTCCTTCAGTGCTTCACCTGCTCACTCACTACTCTTACTGACTTATTTAATGTCTAGATTTCCTGTTTACCGTGAAGCTTCTCCTGCTTCTAATCTTATCAAATCCTCTTCTTTCACTTGCTGACATCATCACTTAGCCCTACACTGATTGGTTTTACAGTAATGACTCACTGTACTCACTGTAGTGCCTGTGTATACGAGAGCTCAGTGGTCCAGATGGTCACTCAGTGGGAGCTGGAGTCCTACCAAATGACCTGCTACTCTAGCCACACGCACACACACACACACACACACACACACACACACACACACACACACACACACACACACACACACACAAGCACACACAAGCACACACAAGCACACACACACACACACACACACACACACACACACACACACACACACACACACACACACACGGCAGTGCTTCTGCTTACTGTACACAGGAGAGAAAATAAACTACGCACTCTTAACGTCAGCAGCACTGCTTCACATTCTTCTTCCAAAAATATCTATTGATTGTGCAGTTGGTCGCACACACACACAGTAGTTTGGTTTTCCCACTGTTCAAACGTTGACTGCTGTTCCCATGGTGTGTGATGATGTCATATGGTGTGGAGTTTTAGAAATGTGAAAGAAAATAAAAGAGAGGCGTGTACATCATGGATATACCATTACATATGACTGCTGTGCTTTACCACACACTACTTCACAGACCTGCAACACGTGACATCACTGGAACTAAGCTGTATTCTCCTATAACACGATGACGTTGCTAAAAGTGGGTAAACGAACAGGAGCAGGCATATTGGAAACAAGCCAACAGTTGATTGATGATTTAAACCATTTTCTGTTTGGAGGTCAGACAAACAGAAACTGTGACGCATGTTCCAAAGAACTTTACATTCACTTTTATTTTCTCTTCCAACCCGTCAGTTTGCTCATGTTTGTTGACCCATCAGACTTATTTTTAGCCCGGTCGTGTTTCAAGATCTCAAGAATGAGCTTGGTGAGTACATCTGGTGGTTATTACTGATTGAAAAAAAAAAAAAAACAGGATGTATCCTTTTAAAGTAAACCACATTCAGCACAGTCACTGTTAGAAAATGTGCCGTGGGAGACAAATTATTCTCCGGCTTTCACAAAGACTCAACATGACTGATGTTTTGGACATAAAGATCTGCACTACAATCATAAGGTTTAAAAATTCACTATTATTATTATTATCAGCAGCCGCTATCCCGCACTATTCCTGATTAGCTAAACGTTTGAAAAATTCTTGTCTTGATCAGATGAAAAGGAGCGAGGAGCAGCTACTCTGACATCAGAGTCCTGCACAGTGAAATGTAAAGGATGAAGGGAAGATGAGGAGGCCCAATACACTCCAATGAGCAATTGGTATTGCAAAATCCTGGGAAGCTGGAAACTTTCCATGGGAATTAACAGGAGTAAACCAGGAATTTATAAAGTTTAAGGTTGGCTCTTAACAGGGAACTTAAATATAGTTTGGGAAAATATATTTTAGCATAATCTTGACTAAAACAACCAGATTCCATGCAGGTCCACTTGAATATCTGCTATTGTTCAGTCACATGCACACAGCACACTGCTTACCGCAGGGCTATTGAGGCCACGCCCCCTAGCTGCACAGGTGATTTCTGTACCTGGACCACACTTTAGAGCCCAGAGCACACAGAGACTATTGAAGACACACACACACATTTGAGCTCTTTGTGTTGTGCTCCTTATTTGAAACGCTTTGCTTCGATTTGCTGCTGAATTTAAACTTGAAGTCAAATGAAATGTTGAAGGAGGTCAGCAGGATGATCCCTGTTCACTCCTTCTGTGTGCATGTATTATTACAGAGACTGAGTCCACAGTGACTGTTTTACAAGCTGTCACCAAAACATGAGAGAAAAGCAGCTGTGTGCGTGAGTGTGTGTGTGATGGGGCTTTTCCACCTCACTGAGTAATGAAGGTCTAGCTCCTCCAGCCTGACTCAGCAGTATTAAACACACATCATATCACTCCTATAGAACAGAGTGTTCTGTTCTGTTATTCAACTTCCTGGACTTCTTTTGTTTTTCAGCTTCATGTTCATTGGCCGAGTCGTGTGCAGAGGACACAAGTGGACCGAGCACAGATAATGTGCCGTCTGCTGATCACCACAAGCTTCACAAAGCACATGTGCAATAGCTTGAGTCCTTTATGGTCTATAGAGACAAAACAGCAAGGTTGTCATTGCCTCCCCTCTCTCCCTCTGTCCTTCCTCCCTCTCTCCATCATTTCTTACCCTCCTCATCAACTGACCTGAGTCTGTTTTCACTGTGAATCTGTCCCTCCTCTCCTTCTCCTCCCACACATTCTCAGCAGGCACTGAAACAGACAGTCTGTTGCAGAGCAGGGGTTCGACCCATGTGACACGCCATACTGAGACTCCCGCCAGATTCTTCTGATGGAGCTGAACGTGCAGTTCATCATGAGGTACCTGACTGTGCTACAGGTTTCAACACACAGCACATGCTACCTTGTTCTTATCCATTCAATCGCACTGAACACGAGCCACAGTGGTCCAACTTTACTCCTGCTTTAAAAATATACACAGCCCTCATGGAACTGGCAGGGTGTGTATGTGTGTGATGCCATGGCCACCTAGTGTAGCAGAGTGAAGGTTGGAGCTACTAATTATAAACTCACAGAGGCCAACGAAAAGGCAGAGGAGATTTATGTTTGCAGCCATTTACAGATTCTACTCTGTCTGTCCTCTAAAACAACACTGTAGCTTTTCCTCCATGAACTAACAGATTTCAAACTGACTGCTTCACTGACTCATAATCAGGTGACTGTTGTCTTTGTTATTTGTACGTCTGTTTTTACACTATGTATTTTTGCGAAGAAGAATTACACTAACAGTAATACTTTATGCTCACACACAGGAACTTTGACTGATTTTGGTGAAACTGGATCATATTTTATTTCTTTTTCTGGTTTTCCCTCTGATTGTCCCCCCCTAACCCTGAATTGCTGCCAGATATAGCTGCTGTTATCTCAGTCTGTTAGCCAAACACCAGGGAAGAGAAGGTTTTTCCGGGGAATGCTGAGGGGGGCGGAGCAGAGCCAGTGTTGCGCTAGAAACGGAGCTGGACAAATGGGCAATGTACCTGGGCTCAGCAAGATCAAGGAGAATGTTATGGAAGAAGCTATGAAGAGAAAAGAAGAGAGTGACTTGCATGAACAACATGTCTGCCCAGGCAGCTGACAGCTGTGTAATTAAACAGGTGGCTGTTTGTATTAAAATGTACATAAAGATGGTCCAGAGCTGGATTAGTGAGTATCTATTCTGACTCCATCAGCCTATGTCCCACTCATTATTATTTTGGTTGGTTATTCTCTGAATATACTCCTGTGCAGCTCCTGAGTTAGAATCAGATATCTAATGATGACACATTGAGAGAGGCATACACTCACATACTAAAACACTATAATACTGAGCCACTCAGTACCACAATGCAAAAGACACCCTCTGTTTTCTGGGTGTGAACTAGGGGTGGGCGATATATCCAATATACTCAATATATCGCAGCTTGTTCCACATGAGATGTATGAAATGACTATATCGCGACCATTGAGTACTTGTCACGTATATGTTTTAAGCCGTCTGCATTTAATTCTCATTCTCACTCACTTCTTACAGCACGCAGCACACTGCCCTACCCACCCAGAAAGATCCCCTGCGCGCATGCGTACTTTTTGTATCAAGTGAGGAGAGACAGGCCCACTGGCCCACTTCGGAGGCGTACGTCTAGTCAATGAGAGCACTCACACAGGGTGCGTCTCAGAAGCCTCTCTTCGCGCCACAACGCGAGCTTCCCGTAGCAATTTTTTTTTCCGACGCGAGCCGCTGCTAAACCTCGTAAATTTCAACAGAGCACTGCGCACCAGACAGGAAATCAGACACAGAATCAACATAATAAACTCCCGCCCCCTTTCAAAATAAAAAACAATATGCAGTTCATGTAGCTTTTTACAACTTCACATCAACATTACGTCATGACTGGTGGCACCAGGTGATCAAAGATCGATCAAAGGGTCTCAACATGGACAATGAGAGACTAATGGTTGAAGTGGAACAACACACAATCATTTATGACACAACAGATGCTTTTTATAATCTCCTCCACGTAGGAGAAACAAAGTCAGCTGTTGTTGTTGTTTTCTTTATACACAGTATATCACAGGGTTTCGTGTACGTCCAGGATTCTCGCGCGAATACGGCCGGCTCGCTACGCTGCCAAGATGCGCCCGGTCTGAGTTGATGCAGGGCAGAGGACGCAGCCGTTACTAATCTAATAGAAGGGTCTACTTGAATCATCATACTGATGTTATTTTTTGCATCAAAGTGTTAAATTTAACATTCATGGTGATTTACAGGAGAAATAAAAATATCGAGATATATATCGTGTATCGCGATATAGCTTTAAATATCGAGATATTGGTTATAGGGCATATCGTGCAGCCCTAGTGTGAACCATAAAGTGGATGAGCTGTGGCAGCATTAAAACACCGACCACAACTGTTCAGTCTAAACAGTGAATGCACTGCACTATGGGACCTGCATGGAGACCACATCAGTCAAAAAAAGAAATCAGCTCAGCCCCTATCTATAGATTTAAGTCTGCAAACGTTCACTTATATCATTTAATCCCAGTAAGACATTCTGACACATCTTGATAACACTGTGAATCAAGTTTAAAAGGTTACAAATTTTTAGTCTTAGTTATTTATCATCTTCATTTATAACCAATTATTGTTTAATGAGTTCACACTTCTGCTGCCAAAGGAAACTACTTAGTTGATGTTTCCTTGAGAAGATTTGATTTTGCATGTCTAGTTTTTTGCTCTCTGGTCCTCCTTAAAAGGGCTGCTGTGAACACATTTCAATCAATCACCAATTTAATTGGTTAGTGAACTAGTAGCATCTAGCATCAGAATATCTTCCTCAGAATGCCTACATTATTACACTGTTCAGTAGTAACACCCACTGAGGAGCCTTCCATAAGAACTGGCTGCTGACAAAACAGTTGATTACTCATGCAGCTACTTTTGTTCCAGGACTAAATGCTAAATGCTGTTACTTAGTTACTGCTAATGCAAACCAAACATTTCCAAGGAGCTGCAGCTTCACATGAACGCGCTTAACTTGTGATAGACTAGCTGACTTTAACTATTAAGTAATCACAAGAAATCCAATGTGTTTATCAATGAGATTAGCACTGACCACCAGTTACCAACAAAACGGAGGAAGCAACTGTTAGATAAAGAGCCACAGGTGACAAACTAAGGTAACCAACCACTTTCACTTCCACAGTCTGCAGACTTATGCTTTGTGCAGCAATAAATCACATCCCGGCTGTTCACAGAATGATGGGAAAAGGCTGATTATTGCTGGACGCTGTAGTTTGTTTTGCTGTCCCCAGAATTATATGACATTACATTAGATGAATACACATTTACCACCAGTAACTACAGGTAATTGTGCAATATGCATAACCTCCAACTCCTGCCAATCATGACTGTGTTCTGCACTTACATTTCCTCAGTGAGCCCAACAATTTCTGGACCATTCGAGTTTTGCCTTTGTGAATGCAAATTGGACAAACTGGAAAATTAAAACAATATATCATCCTTGCTTGCGCTTCCATCGAGGAGCTGAACCCTGAGGTGTGAACCCACCCCTTACAATCAGCACCCGTGGTGCCATAAATACAGGGCACTTTAGGACTGTGTAAGCAAAGAGGGTTGAGTAACACACACACACACACATTTACACCACCTACAAATGCACTCTCAAGCAGTGCAAGGGCGTGTGATGGAGCACAATTTAGTGAGTTGCTTGTCTCTGCATCAAATCAAACTGTGTCAAATCTAGATGTGTTTTGATGAATTGTTCAATAAATCTGGTTAAAATGTATTACTGTTTTCAATGTCCTCAAAACATGCACCAAACTATACTCCCTACATGAACATGTGTGTGTGTGTTATCCAGACTGCAGCATAACCATTAGCAGTGGTGGTTGTCTTACTACATGTACTATTTTCACTGGAAGTAATTTTAGGGTCATATGAACTTTGTAAATTCACTGTTTATTCCCATAAATTCCTGTTAATTCATTCTCCTTTTAAAAATAATTCTTGTAAAAAGTTTCTAACTTTAACCTTAGAGATTAAACTGAGATCTTATGAGGTCCACTACATGGCCGGTTGATGATGTGTGATTTCCTTTGACTTGTAGATAACTAGTGGCATTGCCATGTAGCTCAACACTGTTGTTGCTTAGATCTGGGAAAAACTCACTGCCCTACCAATCATGGGGTGTTTATAGTGTGACAGCTGGGTAATAAATGACTTTCCTTTCTCCAACAGTGGAGGTACTGACCTACCAACATGCAGTAACCTAGCTGATTTTAACATTGAGGCACGGAGAGGAGAGTTGATCAGTCTGAGGTCAGCGGGTTTAGTGTTTTTTCTTTACTTCTTTCAATACTTCTCCTGTCATTCCACTCTATCACATTAATACCAATGCTCTAAGTGTATTGTGCACTGGAAATATGTTTAATTGAATGTGCGTACATCTACTTATGAAAGTGAATGGGACACTTCTATCTAAGTCTCTTGCCCAGTTCGTTATCATCTCTAAACTTATTATAGGCTTTCAGCTCCTCTTGTGTGTGTGTGTGTGTGTGTGTGTGTGTGTGTGTGTGTGTGTGTGTGTGTGTGTGTGTGTGTGTGGGTGTGTGTGTGTGTGTGTGTGTGTGTGTGTGTGTGTGTGTGTGTGTGTGGTGTGTGTGTGCAGTGTTATCAGCATTATTATTACATTTTCATACAAGCGAAATCCCCACTGAGGCAGAGTGGAACAAGTCAGTCTTTTAATAACAGAGAGGCAGAGAATACATGCATTGAAACATGCAGTAACAGTAATAAGTAATAAGTATTAGCACTAATGGTAAAACGTTCAATGGCTGCATTTATACGTAGCTTTTTGTCGGCCGACTATTTCCCCCCATTACAGAGCAATGCCAGCGAGCTACTAACGCCGGTCTGACCATCAGGTGCAATTTGGAGTTCATTGTCATTACGGAGGACACTTGGACATGTGGCCAGGAGGAGCTGGGGATCAAATCACCAACCCTGCGATCAGTGGATGACCCTCTCTGCCTCCTGAGCCAGATGACTTGGGTCAAAGTATCAGAATCACTATCAGGTGAGAAAAGGCCAGTTTAGTGCATCCCTAAAGCTGCACCCCGAGCTGCACAACCAAAAAGAACTGAACTACACAGTGCCATTCCAATGACAGTGACAGTGAGTCAGCCATGAACACGCTCTGACAGCTCAGTATGTGTTCATGTTCATTCATTCATTTATTTAATGGGACCATGTACAGTATTAAACATAAACGATTAGGATCATAAACAATGTTTATAGCTGGTGTAGCATAAAATAATTGAAATGTATCAATTTAGACCTGAAGTCCATCAACCATCACTGCAATAAAACAGTATGTACAACATGAGTTTTTAATGAAGAAATAAAGGCTATTAAAAAGTTGGGTAAGGTGCTCTTACCCTTTCTGTTTAGTTTTTGAGGGTAACAAGAGTCTCCATCTGCTGAGGTTTATTGGATTGGCTGACAATAACGTGGCTCAACTTTCTCTAAGACCATTAGCCAATAGAAAACTCTAGAAAGCTTCCTTTCTACCTGGAATTCCAAACAGGAAAGTCATATCGCACAACTGAAAAAGACAATCAGCATTGATAACATGTAACATGTCACACCTTTGAAAACACCTTGTGAAAATAATAAATTATATAAACTCTCTTAGCTGTTACAAACAACAGTGTGTGTTACCAATTAAAATTTTCAAAATCCAGAACTTCATCAATGACAAATCATACAATGAATGGGACTGAACATTAGGGATGATTTTTGCAGAGGTCAGCGGCACTCTGGCTCACTCCGTTAATGGGAAAGTTAATAGGATTTTTCCAATTAATAAAAATGTATGACACTTAGACTAATCTTCACAAATGAACACAATGTTTATGACTTCAAGTGGAAAGATGACTGCCACAAGGAAACAAATCATTTTCTTTCTTTTGTTTCAAACAACCAGTGCAAAATGTCCAACTTTTATTTCAATGGTGAAATTAATATCTACAGGTTTGTGTTTAGAAATACTTGACAAAGCTGTGAAGGCAGACTGTTGAGTCAATTTGTTTCATGTGCTCGACAACCTCTGTAGTCTCATTTAGCTATTTGTAAGCAACCGCATTTTTTGACAACAGCTTCAAAACTCCTGGTTGGGATATTTACTGACATTTTATGCCACAAAACATGAAAATCTCAACAGCTTGTAACTGACTCCGTAACAAAGGGACTGGAGGTGCAAAAATACTGACTCATTTTCATGTTCTAGCACTGGTCATTAAAACGTGAAAGCTGCTCACACCAGTTTAATTACACAATATAATGACATCGGCTAATATTGTCAAATTAGCAGTGCAGTTGCACCTGATCTGTAAATCACTGTATGGCTTGGCAGCATAATCATCTCTTCATGGTGCATTCTAACCTTGGACAATGACTCTGTCATTGTCTTTTTACTTCATTTCACTCATTCAGGGTCATATAAAAACGTAACATTCTATACTACATACACATTTGTAGACTTACCACAAGAGCAGTTCCTGGAATTCCACACTTCTATCAAGCATTTGACAATTTGGCGAACGAGGAAGCACAGAATCACGGTACACATCGTTGCCCATGGCAACAGTAGCCCCCCTCCCCTTGCCTCACAATGAGCTAAAAGTTAGCCCACTAATAATGTCACACCCGACAAGTAAAGTTGGATCTCAGAAATGTTTAGAAATCCGAGATCGCTAAGTCTGAAGTACTCCAGACACCAACCCCTGAGCAGCCGTCATGGAGCACTGAAGAAGCACCAGAGCAAAGCCGATGTCTGCCCAGGCTAAGTTTAGCACAGAGCTACAGATCACATCTTCCTGATAGATTTACCCTACTGCCTTAATCACCACACGAGTCAAGGACAGCTTTTTATTAGGCAGCGTTGAAACGATTGTCAACATACTTTGATAACATTATCTTTTCCATTATTCTTGTTTGGGATTAGCTTCTGGTCTAAAGTTGTCATTGGTTCCTATTTTGAACCAAGAAAGCTGTAGACTGACACCTCCAGAGCAAAGCATGAGGAGGAAAGAGGAGTGGCTCCAAACAAGCATCTTGGTATTTAGACCTGTGGTGAACCTCAGGGCAGCTTCATGTTAGCTGGAATGCCAGAGAAAGTAGTGCTGAGATCAGTTCAGTGACTAATCTCTAGAAGACAACAATGAAACAAGGAAGAGCCAATGCTGCAAAAAAAGCATTATGCCAAAAAACATCTTTCACACTGATGAGTAGGTGAACATAGTGTAGATCTGACCAACAGTTTTATAATGCCTGTGAATTAGTGCTGGGCTAGCCAAGCCTATAGCAGAGTACACATCACCTTATTGGATAAGATTTTGGTTTAACGTTGTTGTTTTTTTTCATCACAATGAGTAGTCAGTATCTGAAATACTGGGTAATAAATTGATCTTTTTTATTATTCTCTGGTTTCAGCTTCTTGAAAGTGGGGATTTGCTGTTTTTATATTTTGTTGTTTAGTTTGTTGTTTAGATGCATCTCTCCTTGGGTTCTGGACTGTTGGTATTTCCAAATATTGTATAGACTAAATTATTCATGTTAAATAAAAAATAATACTCATATTGACAATAAAGTAAATTTTACTGGATGGCCCACTTTCAACGCAGCCTAATAATGGAGCCAGGGCAGGGCAAGGTTGCATTAATCCTCAGTCAACCTGTCTTCACCTGTGGGTAGGCTGGGGAGGTGTTCACATTAATGAACATGTTCTCTTTGCTTGTTACAGTGTTTTTGTCCAAGAAATTTTGAGGTTGTAGGTGGACATGGCCGATGGGGACAATCAGAACTTGAGGTCCTAAGACCAAACAGTGACTGGTGACTGGCCCTTCCATAACAATGGCAATAATTTCAGCTATTTTTGTTGGATGCTGTCACCAACCCCGCTAGCCTTTGCGAATGTTACTGAGCATTAAAGTGTTAGTCACTTATACAGAGGTGTTCCGGATCCCAAAGATAAACTAGAAAAGACAACCAAGAGCAGCTGGGGCAAGAGAGCAAGTGACCAATGAGTATTTTTGTCACTTAATGCCAACAAAGAAAAAAAGGTGGGCTAGGATGGCTGTTTGAATAAAGCAATATTGAGAAAGTTAAGAGAAACTGTGTTGCACGTTAGAATCATTGAAGCAAACTAAATAATGAGATTACTAAACTGGATAACTGTGAAACCAAAACCGGTGTGTGTGTGTGTGTGTGTGTGCGTTTGTGTGTGTGCGTTTGTGTGCGTGCGTGTATGTTACATGTAAAAGATATGTAGGTTATTTGCTAGCAGTGTTGTCTTTGAATAGCTCCCAGCAGCTAGCTTTCAGAAGTTTGTGCACAGTGCACCCTGGAATATGTAGGCACTGCTAGCATGGCTCGACGTTCTCAGTCAATATAGTTTACACTGAGGAATTTGTATCCTGAAATTTAAGAAATACATACATGCTGACGAGCTACAAGTGGTTTATTTTGTCACTTTGAGTCATAAATTAAGAACTTTGAAGTTACTTTGTCATCAAATAAGCAAAACCATCACCAAGAACAGTAAGATCAAGGTCATTTAAAGGATCAGTGTGTAGAATTCAGTGGCATCTAGCAGTGTGGTCACTGACTGCAACCCCTTCCACCCACCCTTCCATTCCAAGTGTAAAGAAGAAGCTACGGTGACCCATTCTAAACTAACAAGACACAATGACTCTCATTTTCAAGTGCTTATACACAGATAAAAAATGCTGATTCATTTATTTCTCTCATATTGTGTAAATAGAGCTTTCTAAATCTGACAAGACTGTCGCCAAGGTTAAAGACAACCGATGATGACTCTTTGAAGACACAATGTAAACCACGGTCTTCTGTGTCAAATTGAATAAAGTACTATAAAAACGTACTGTAAATAATAAACCTGGTTGAATAAAGGTTTCCTCGTGTTTGCTGTCTTGTCCTGAGGCGTGTACAGCGACATAATTACTAGCTAACCAGATCAGAGGCGCCACAAAGGTTAATCCAGGCAGAGTTTGGAGAAGCAGCAGAACTCTGTGGCTTTGGTGGCCGCAATCCAGTCACCACAAACACACACAGACACACACACACACCCCCACAAACACACACAGACACACGCACAAGGACTAGGGATGTAACGATACATCGTGACACGATTAAAATCGGTACAAATGCGTGACGACTCGCATCGGTTCACAGAAAAAATGAATCGCGATTCTTGGCGAATGCGAGAGTAAGTTTTTTTTAATTAGAAATAGATCACGTTGTGGCTGCAGCTTCCACTGCCGCGTCTGCCTTTCTGTGTCTCACACACACACACACACACACACACATGCGCAGTAGTGGTAGTCGGCGTCAGGCCTGACTGTACAGTAATGATACCATAACACAGACCCTCCAGGAATTTACCATGTTGCGATTTGCAACTTCAACGCAACTTCAGTGAATCCCCGTGAATTCAGGGCGGTGTTGCAATTTTAACCAATCACCGCAACTTCCGCGCAGTCTGCACGGGGGACTAAGCACGGGTCAGGGACGGACCTCTCCCCGGCGCTGGCTGGCCCCCGCCTCGCGCATTTCCTCCGCGGCGGTGCGCCGCCACCGGCTCTGCGTTTACAGCGCCCGGACCTCGCCGTTTCCCGGGGCCGTGGACTCTCATTAAAGGGTTAATGAGCTATCATCTTAATTGTTTTTATTTTCAGTTAGCTCATACTTCAAGCTGAAAGGTGATGGTCAGATCAGCTGCTTGCTGGCAGCCCTAATAAGAACACAAACTGTTTGAGAGATTTTTTTCCTACAAATAAAAAGATAATTTTATTTTGTCAGAATTTGTCTGTAGCTCATTTTGATTTTAAAAAATCGTGAAAAAATCGTATCGTGAACAAAAAATCGTGACTCGAATCGAGTCGTGAGTTGAGTGTATCGTTACATCCCTAACAAGGACTTTCTGTGAACTAGACTAAAACAGTCAACAACAACACTGTGGAACAGGGATGCAGAAATTGGGTTACTTTTGGAGATTGAGAGATAATCCAGATGAGCATCTTCAATGTCACATAGAGCGGTTTCATCTGACAGACTCCATTCTTTATCAAGCCTGCATGGTGCTGCAGGTAAGTCCAATTCAGCATAGACACAATTCAAACACACGCTAACTCTGGCACATTGACAGGAAAACACATGAACTGAACATTCATCAATTGAAGGAGAACTCCGGCATGTTTCTTTCCATCTGTTCAGCTGACAATGGTTCTCAATTTGCATCAGAGAAAGTCAGTGTGCTGCTAATTAGGCTAAGTACAGTAAATATGTAATTAATTAAAGTGGCTCTCATTGGAGGTGGATAATACTAATGAGGCAGACAGAGAGAGGGTCAGTGGAAATACAGTAGCAGCAGACACTTGCACACTAGTCTGACTGAAACACACACACACACACACACACACACACACACTGTACCACCACAGACATTACATCACCGCTTACCAGGTTTTCATGTGGGAGCAACAGTTGGTGCCAGTAATGGGCCTCTAAGCTGGCTTGCCTTCCACCACAGAAGAAGACAAGGAAGGGGAGGAGGAGGAGAGTGAAACTGTAAATACTGAAAGTTGCTTTTACTGTATGAGTAAACAGTGTGTGTTGTCTCACTTTTTGTTTGTTTTGGGGTAAAAAAGTAATAAACGAATGAAATGTGTGATGAAGTATGATCAGTGTTAACTGTAATACTGTAACAGTGATGTGCTCACGTTAAATATGGATTTAAGTGTGTTATGGTGTTAATGATGTTGGTGTTTAAGCTTTCTTACCACGCACAGTTTCTGCCTCACCATCGACGACATCCTGTCTCCATCTCCTTACAGTCGCAACCTCAGAGTCATCTTGGCATCCTTAGCAGAACTGCCTTTTTCACCTAAAGAACATTCCCCGACTCCATCACTCTCTTTCTCTGCTGCAGAAACCCTCATTCAGAAAAGTGCTTATAAATAAAATGTATTATTATTATTATTATTATTATTATTATTATTATTATTATTGTTGTTGTTGTTGTTGTTGTTAGTTCACCTGAACTTTCACATTAATAACGGCAAGTTATTTATCATGGAATGTTAAATGCAACCTTATATTGGTAGTAGGGATGCACCGGATTGAAAATTTTCGTCCGAAACCGAAACGGAAAAAAAATTAAATGGTTGGCCGAATACCAAAACCAAATATGAAATGCGGTTGTTAAATTGTTCACTATTTCTTTTACTATTGTATAAATAGCCTAGAATAAATTTGTAGACTTGTTTTTTAAAGAAGGTAAATGTTTATTTAATATCCTTCAAATATTCCAGTAGAATTTCCAGTTAGTATAATTATTATTTCATGTATACTGATAGAAAGCCCATGTTGTTTTAATCACTGTTAATTTGTTCTTGAAAGAAATACTATTTAGTTTTATTATATTTCCAGTGAATTTCCATTTTTCCCATGTTCATGAACGCATCATAGTCATTCCGACGGTCAATGAACGCACCTTGCATGTGTGAGACCGTAGTTTAGAGAGAAGTATATAGCTTCGCTAGAGAGCAGTGTATGATGTATTTCTTGCCAGTGTTTTCCTATATCATGCATTGTGGGTTTATTGTGTGTGAATGAGAAAAGAATCAGCAACCCTGGCCAGATCACCGCCCACGTTGTTTCATTCCGTCAATTGCGTCACGCCACTATTCTGCCACTTCACCAAAAAACGAAATGCACTTTTGGGCCATTTTCGGACAAAAATTTTCGGTCGGCCGAATTTTCAGTGCATCCCTAATTGGTAGATGATTTATGTTATCATGAGATACAGAACATCAATATATTCTGTGGAGAACAAATAACCACCAAATGTAGCATTTTTTCTCATCCCAATGATGCAAAAATCCAATAAAGTAATAAAGGCGTCTTGTTCACTGATTTGTAACAGCCCACAACAAGATCACATGGAGCTGAGCAGCGGTATGTAATTCAAAATGTAGCCCCATACAGTAACAGTTATGATTTTAAGAGTAATCTAAAGTAGATTAGATAGATAGTACCCAAAGAACATGACACAATTACAGTAACACAAACACAAATTTGTTTTAAAAAAACATTCAATCCTACAATAACATTTAAGAACTTTATACATACTATTATAAATAATAATAATAATCTCTACACTCTGTCACACATCAGATCAGTTTATTTAGTCTGATTTATAATTTCAAATGAAGAACTGGCACCAACTGTAATCCCTGAAAATACCGGCTGCATACCATCGTCCTGACAGTTCCCTGAAAGTCCGACAGCATCATACGGAGCTTAAACCATAACCTGAACATAATAAGCAGCGTGAGCACCAGTTCAGTGCCGATTAGAAGAAGGTGTTATACAACTGTCCATTCCTCCTGAAATCCAATCTCCTGGAAACATCCATGACTAAGCAGCTGCTTGAATAAACTATGGCAGATAGTGATGTTCTCTGCAGCCTCGGTACAGTACAGCAGATGTTACTGAAGAAAAGTCACTCTTATGTAATGTTATTAAGTCACCACATGAATGGTACTAACATGCTGTGGTGAACGCATGCATTTAAGTCATCTCTGTCTATAAGTCCCAGCATGAGGATGATCCAGCAGCATGCGTCTCCACTGAGATCAGGCTTAGATTTTCTCCGCCATGTTCAGGTGGATCAGAACATAAGAGATGCAAACACAAGAAGATAAGAATACAAGCTATACAGCTGTACGTATCCATGAAGTCAAACTTGATATTGAAGTGGTTTTCTCACAAACGTCATTTATACTCTAGCATCTGGACCACCAATGACAAAACTAACCATCTGCTAAAGTATCCAACTGCTAATAAACTGAACAGAACCCGGCTTAGCGGCCGGATTGGACTTCGTACGAGCACAGCCAATAGGGAATAACGTAGGGCTGCACAATATGGCCTGTAACCAATATCTCGATATTTTTAAGCTATATCGCGATACACGATATATATCTCGATATTTTTGTGGTTGTTGTTGTGTATTGTTTATTTCTAATACATAATAATGTCATTATTACCTTGATAGCATTGTAAATGCTCAGAATCAATGTAGAACAGTAGATTTACCCCTGCTATACGACACACACTTTTTATAGCATTTTAACACATTTTTATGAATTTTTAATATATTTCATAATATACATATGAGCGTTGAAGCAGTGCAGGGTCATACTTGGCTTATGAGACACTTTTTTTAAATAAAATTTGAACCATTCTTCATATTTTATAAATAAACGTTTAACACATTTAACACCCACGTCTTATTTTGAAAACCGGAAGTGTCCACACTCTGCAGTAAGCTAGAGCCGACTTTCCCGGTTTTCTCAAAGTATTTGCCATAAAGTCGGCAATAAGGGCGCACTCGAAAATATTGGAGGAGCTGACGTGACCACGAGAAAACAAGAGACGGCTGGCGTGACCACAGCTGTTTTTTCTTCGGAACCAAGTCGTCTGTCTCCATCTTTGATTAACTCGCTCTTCACTTCACTTCTCTCCTCACTTGCTACAGAAAGTATGCATGCGCGCAGGGGATTTTTCTGGGTGGGCGGGGCAGTGTGCTGCGTGCTGTGAGCAGCAGCAGGAGTGAGTGACAGGCAAAACTCCGAAGAACTAAATGCCGACGGCTTAAAACATTTACATGAGAAGTACTCGATGGTCGCGATATAGTCATTTCATACATCTCACGGAGAACAAGCCGCGATATATCGAGTATATTCGATATATCGCCCATCCCTAGAATAACGTTACACCTCAGAGGTGTTTTATGGATTTTCCTAATGAAAAAAATTGCTAAATAGGGAACGACTAACTAACTGATCAACCCGGTCAGTCATGTAGCTCATGGAACTGACTCTGGCCCGGGATGCATTTATTCAGATTTATTTACATGTTTTATATTTTCAGCATCTGAAGAATGTGAAGTAATATATTCAGTGATGAGTCAGCTGTGCTGTCATGCTGATTTGAGCACATTCTAAATGTCTACTTGACCAGTCAGATTGCACTGTCGCAACTATTTCTTGTATAATAATGCATACTGTTTATTTTCCTCTCTGCAACATGGAAATGATACTCTGATCACTTGTTAGTTATGAAAGGATCAGCCTGTCCTTGTTAAATATTTGATATATTCCCTAACCTCAACCCTGAATAGATTTTCATGAATATTTTCTATTAATTATTAGAAATAACTGGTTTTAAACTGTAAAGAATCTGTGATAGAAATAAACATGTTTGACTGTTTTATTTAGAAGAATTCAATGTTTTATCTGCAAGAGGAACATTTTTTTTTGCAATGTTACACAGCAACACTTGAGTCACAGCTCAGTGCCACAGCCGTCACATGAGCAGAGCTGCTGTTGACCTGATGTAATGTAGGACATTCTGAGGGGGTGCAGCTTCTCTTACCCTTCAACAATAACTAGTTTTGCAGCATTTGTTAATTAATGAATCTGAAAACAGAATTACTGTAAACATTTGGTGTTCTACGTCTTTGTTTTCCAGGGTGGCAAAGTAGAAAGGTTTAACATCTCTAATCTGATTGGGGCAGCCATCTGGAAGACCCCCCACCCCCACCCCACACACACTCTATCCCTGCATTTGTCCTCACTCGTTCACCCTAATGTGACCCATCATCTGACCACCTCCCCTTACATCATTTGTAGAAGCACTCCAACAAAACAACAAAGAGCATTTTCAAACCCTACAGTGATACTACAGACACAACATGGTGCAGGGACAGCGTGACGAGTGTGACCACGAACCTACAACCACCAGCTGGACACACTGTAGGCCTACATATGATAATATAACTATGACGACAATGAACCATGGAACAAAAACACAGTACAAGTACTTTACAGTGAGAGAAATAGAAACTACATTAAAATACAGCTACTCTAACAAAGCTCTGTAATCTTTGTGTTTCATACCAGACACTGGAACAAAAAAAAGAGATGCGTCTCAGTGAACATAACAGTCAGACATAGAACCTGGGGTGAGTCCTATGTATGACATTATACAAAGTATTTTTATATTGATCTTAATGTAATTACACACAGTATTTAAGAAGAAGTGTTCTTCTCATACAGTATGAGACTGCTAACAATAACAACAACAACAACATGAAGATACCATGAAATGACTGACAGTTTTGATTTGATGTCTCCAAGCTCGACTCGACATACGCTGATGACATCAGTCCTGGCGTGGGCCGCTGCACTGAGTGAACACGACGAACACGAGTCACGTAACCAACGCCACTTTCATCGCGTTAGAATGAAATGTAGGTCAAGTTGAAAGAAACAAATAATTCAACGACAACTGAGTGGTAAACATGGCAGAGAGTTCACAACCCAACTGAGCCACAGAGAGAGTCATTTATACTGTGAGCAATGGAAGGAACTCTGTTTGGAAATAATTCAGCAGCACCAAATCATAAACTATCAAATCAAAACTACATAAACAAACGACATCATTGTCACTAAAGGAGGACACAGAACATAACGACAAAAGCATAAAAGACATAATACACTTACTGGGTCACGTCTTGGCATAACTGACAGTGTGAACTAGGGTTGCAAAATTCTGAATTCCTTGAATTTTCAAAGTTGGAAACTTTCTATGGGAATTAACAGGAATAAATTCCGAATTTACAAAACTAAAGATTGGCCCTTAACAGGAAACTTAAATATAGTTGTGGAACATATATTTTAGCATAATCTTGACTAAAACAGCCAGATTTCATGCAGGTCCACCAGAATATCTGCTATTCCTCAATCACATACACACAGCACACTGCTTACTGCAGGGCTATTGAGGCCACGCCCCCTACCTGCACAGGTAATTTCTGTACCTAGACCACAGTCGTATAAGAAACAGATATATATTGAAGACGAGCTCACTCTGACCTGGCACATTAAATGTAGTGGGTAGTGTTCTTCTTTCTTTCTGGTCCACCTCAGTTTGAACACTCAGAGCTCAATAAAACCCCGTCCAACTAAAATCAGCAGCACCATAGCTAACAAGTAGACCGTTTCTTTGTTTTAGGCTGGATCACAGTGAAAACCTGACCAATACAAATTAAATATTTTTTACTATTCATTGAAATTCACAGGGTTGACCTGAGTTTTTTGTGACAGCCAATTCTAACAAAGTGGTAACCTGCCAGAAGCACTGCCCACCTTGTATGGTGCTCCCTCCCTCACCTGGACCAAGGATTCCACCATGTTCATCCCATTTTAACTAGAAGCCTGCTTTCTACATTTTTCTTATCATCAATACATTATAAATATTTGTTTCCATTCATGAATATTTTCTATTAGTTATTAGAAATAACTGGTTTTAAACTGTAAAGAATCTGTGATTGAAATAAACATGTTTCTGCAAGAGGAACATTTCTTTTTGCAATGTTACACAACAACACTTGAGTCACAGCTCAGTGCCACAGCCGTCACATGAGAAGAGCTTCTGTTACAGTGGTCACAATGACAAAGTCGACCAATCACTGCAGTGTTTGCAGTATCGCCTCATGAAAATAATTCAGAACCATTTTTAGGAGCAAACCTCAAATTTAGTCTGTGAACATTGTTTTTTTCCACTTTAAAAAGTCATCATGGTGTGTATTAGGGATCGACCGATACGGGTTTTTTGATGGCCGATGCGATACCGATTTTTTCCCCATGGCCCATGGCCGATACCCGATTTCCGATACCCGATTTCCGATACCCGATTTCCGATACCGATATGGGTTAAAAAAAGTTTAAAAAATGACAAATATTCCAGGTCTCAAGTTAAAAATAAATAGCCATTTATTTATAATAACATGAATAACAGGAAAATGACAATCATGTCTGAAGCCCATTGAGCATTTTTGTTTTAAGTGTCTGCTTAATGCTTATACAGTATTATATCCACTTAAAAAGGAATAGCCCACATACTTCGGTGCTTTTATTCATTTTTATTTATTTAAAAAATATATATTAGTTTGGCTTGACACATTCAAAGGACTGTGGCTTGACAGTGGCAACAGAGCTTGACTGCACATTTGAGAAATGTTGGGGATGACACAAAGATTATTTAGAGTAAATGTTTAGGCCTATTTTACAACTGTAGGCCTATATTGTACTTGATATACCATTGCCTTTGAAGCAGGCAGTGACAGTAAATAGCCTGACTTGATCATCATCCGCATTGCAAAGTGAGTGAATGAATTGTAGATTTGTCACTTTTTAAAAAAATAAAAAATGGGCACACCATAATTTGTTTTAGTTGTGGAGAAACAAAACCTCGCTGCTTGCCCCGTGCTTTGTTTCAGGAAGAGGGGAGAGGGGCGGGACAAATCACAACAATCTCCCTTTAGGTTTGACGCATCAAACTTTATCCATTTCGACATTGTCTTAGTTAATATCAAATCCCACGCCACCTCTAACTCTAACGAAGTGTACCCTTATATTGCACACAATATGCGTGGCGAGTTACGTTTAGGAGCGATTTAGAAGTTTATTCAGTGATAATCACTCGCATGCCATTATTGCTCCCGCGGTGTCGACATGCACTGACACGGCGCTACCCCATGTGTTGAAAAATATTCCCGTACGTAAGCTAAAGTAGTCTATGGCTTAGCAAGCCTCTTCTCGAAACCCCAAAACGTTTCATTAGGTCCTGGACTGTTGGGTTCGTTGTGCAGTTATCTGATTACAGCAACTGTTCCGCTCCGCGCTGATCACTTTTTCTCGCTCCATCTGTCTCTCCTTCACGTGCGTGCACACTCACACACACACACACACACACACACTGGGCTGCTTCACCGGTGTTCGCCGGTTTAACTCCTTCAAACGCCGAATTGACAGTGACTGATAACAACACCGACTTCATTTGAACTTTAAACTGCGGGTGATTGCATCATAGCCTACTCTTAGTGTTACAGCTCCCTAGTTTAGGTTGGCAGTTTAAATGCGACGCACTTAAACAGCATTCCCGTTTTTTTCGACTCACTTAATGACTTTCAGGCACACGCATGCTACTGTATGCAGTGCAATGCCATGTGCATACTATGCTGCGGGGGCTGCAGCAGCGTGCATAGCGGGTCTTCACAGAGCTGCCCTTGAACGCCTGTCTGTAAATGACGCTGGATGCGTATCGGCCGTATCAGCCATGTGTATCGGCCGATGCCGATACACCTAAACAACGCTAATATCGGCCCGATATATCGGCCGGCCGATATATCGGTCGACCCTTAGTGTGTATTACCTAACTGTAACCCATGACGACAGGAGACAGTACAGCTGAATAGAGTTACATTTCAACTAACAGACATCACAGTCAATCTGCCTCTGTCCATGTCTATTACTGACATAAAGACATCAGTTTTTGGATTTGTCATTTCATTTTGTAATTTGCATGTTTCCCTGACCCAACAGCAAAGATCTGATGCGTGTTACGTAAAATCCACACGTTTATGTAATTGATGACATCGACAGTCAGGTCAGTCGCTTCGATGGAGCTCTGCTGGAAGAGCAGACAGCATCAACAGCACAGAGAGGGCGGAGGCTGACGGACTAGCACTTTCTCACCTATGCCATGGCAGGGCCACAGTTTATCCATCCATCCATCATCTATAATCACATATTCTGAGAATGTCATACTAGTTTTACTAATGTACAGTTAACTGTTGCAACTAAGATGTTACACACACCCTGCAGATTTCTAATCTCACACACAGCAGATAGAGGTGAAACTATGATGCGAGTGACGTTGAAGGACAAATACCCAGAGTATGTTAAGTAACAGTGACAGTAAGAAGCAATCACATTATAAAATACCTGTCATCCCCATCTGATGCAGACTGTGTTTGGCTAACTGATGTAGCATTAGCCTACCTAAAACCCCTTTTGTGGCATCCTGCCATTTTCCATTGCTCATGTTGGCACTGATACAACAGGATTAATATCTTCAGCAACATGCCTGTACGAATGGATTTTTTACTTACAGTGTTTAAAAACTGTGCATGCTGAAACACCATCCATGTACCTTCAAATCATTGCAGATGCCATGTCTTTTAAATTCCTGTTCAGTCGTCATGTGGAGTAGTCGATTGGAACATTGCTACTTTAACCAGCGTGTCTTTGGACTGAGCAGCAACCTACGTAGCTATGAAGTGAAGCCAACACAAAAGTGCCAGGAACTGCAGTTCCTTAAACGTCCACTTGAGGCTGGCTACTGACCAAGTCAGTCTCCATAAGCCCCCACGAATGTGCCGTTTGAGCACCCGGGCTTCATTCAGTCCATCTCAGGTCCACCTAACGATGCATGCTTTGCTGTTTTTTATATAAGCCAGGAGGTGAATGTCAGGACTACCAACATGGTAGCAGCCAGCGCTGCATATTTTGGCTCTTTAGAACTCTACCGGTGATGTCGCCTGTGTGCTTTCCGTTCTTTATATTGTCAGTGGTTTGGACCGTGGGAAAATCTGGGGGGACATTATAAAAAAGCCACCCAGGCACATAAAGAACAAGAAAAAGTCACACAGAGGGGCCCGTGGTTCTAATCCAAGCCCAAAGCTTGTGAGGCGACAATGTTAAACACTGCACCACCGTACAAAGTATCAACTGTGTACCAACATGTTGAAAAGAATGAACCTGACAAAATGAAATCTTTGAACCCATTCACTGATAATAGGGTGATGACTTGAGCTGCAGTCCTCGGTGTGATTTCACCATAAATGTGCAGTCTGCCTTGTTTCCTGTAAATATGTTTGATTTGTGCCTTCTAACAGGACAGAAGAACAAATCATTGCCCTGGAAAATGACTTGATTACAGAGAATTCCTGACTTAAGTTGCAAACCAAGAAAGATTTGTAAGATTTGTCTGTGGTGACTGTGCAGACATTGTTGGTCTGTAATTTCACCTGTTTTCACACAGACCTCAATCAGGTGGGTGAAAATCTATTTCACTGGACCACCCAAACAATCTACACATGAAGAAACAGTGTGGTGTGCTTTATGAAAGAGTGAACATTACAGTGATGTGATCAAATCCCTCTCAACTGTTCCTGAACACCGCAGCCCTGGGCCTAATGCTGGAGCACCGGAGAGAGCCAGGAAAAAGCCTGACTGTTTGTGTTTGCATAGACTAAATTATCCAGCATTACTCATCAAGACTGCAGACAGAAGCAGTGCACTGTCAGCAAGGTTCTCACTGTGGCCCTGATGTAAAATTCCATGACTTTTCCTCAACGCTAGAACTAGGTCGAAGGGCTTCAATAACCAAAAAGACTGTAAGAGTGTATACAACATGGAAAACACTGATACAGTCGTGATGTGTGATCGACTGCACAGACTGATTCAAAAAGAATGTTGACTGCAAAAGACTGAAGAGGAAGGAGGCAACCAGACGTGAGCACAACGTGTGTAGGTTAAACCTGTCTTTATGTAAGAAGTAATGTGTTTTGATTGACTTTAATCAAGTTCAATAAATCCTGCTTTAAAACAGACTACTTCATTTTACTTTTTCGCTGCCTGTTGCAGTGCGTCAGGTAGTATTAGTTTGAACATAGTGTGAGAGTTATGGCGAAATTCTACTTAACACGGCTGCAACACATTTAGGGGTGGAGCGGTTCGTCGACGTCATCGATCACGTCGACTATGTAAATACATCGACTCGTAAAACGTGCACCAATGCGTCGCGCTCGCATGTCAGCCGGCGTATATGCGGAAGTAAGATGGCTGCTTGCGGTAAAAACAATGGAGGTATGGGTGGGCGATGTATCGAGTATACTCTGTTCATGTAAATTTTTTAAGCCGTCTGCATTTAATTCTCCGGCGTTTTGCCTGTCACTCACTCCTGGGCTGCTCACAGCACGCAGCACACTGCCCCGCCCACCCAGAAAAATCCCCTGGCGCGCAAGACCAGACCAGACTGTACATATCGACTGGTTTGTGCTGATTTCATCCTCGATTATATAAGGGCTTACTGTATGCGATGAGGCCTTGAGGTGGGTCTTTGATTAATTTTTTCTGTTTTGTGCTTATGCTGAATATTTAATATGATTAAATACTTTGCTATGCAGCAAAATCTGGAAAGAGGTGGTTTTCCAGAACAGAAAAAGTGTCCACGCTGCACAGAGAGCAGAAGGAGCGAGGCTAACACAACCCCAGCAGCTCAGTTTTCACAAGGTTAATCCAGTCACACGCAGCACCTGTAAAAGTTCACCAACTGGAAAGATACATCACAAAATGACGTATGTGAAGCCTGCAATGTGAAAAAATTTAGTTTGGCATGTTTCATAAATATATATAAAAGTGTTGAATCGTCCTGAACCATTTAAAACATGATCAACATTTTGTTCAGTACGTACATGTTCAAAACCAAAACGCCACCTGGAAAGCTTTGAAAGCATGACTGGTGTTATGTGTCAGCTACACCATGCTTGTTGGGTCAGCTCACACAAATTCAGGGAAAGTTGGAAACTTTCCATGGGAATTAACAGGAATTTATGGGAATTAACCCAGAATTATCCAGGAATCTACAAAAATGAAGATTGGCCCTTAACAGGTAACAACCAGATTTTATGCAGGTCCACCTGACTATCTGCTGTTCCTCAGTCACATGCACACAGCACACTGCTTACTGCAGGGCTATTGAGGCCACGCCCTCTACCTGCACAGGTGATTTCTGTACCTGGACCACACTTTAGAGCCCAGAGCACACAGAGACTATTGAAGACTCACATTTGAGCTTGTGGACTACATAATATTGTTCAATAAAATATTTCAAACTTGATAAAGTTCTTCTTACAAATAAATCTGTTAAAATGTTTTTTAATTGTTTTATTTTGCATGTCTGCTTATGACAAAACAAAATGTTTAGATTTATGTTTGGATATCATACACTTTGTTTAAATTACCTCCAACTTACAGTTAATTCCCATAAATTACCATAATTCCCATGGAGTTTACAATTTGGAATATTTCCCAAATTTCTCAGTTTAACTTCCCATGGAAATTTTCTGGCAATTTATTGGAAATTTCCCACCCCTTTGCAATTCTAGTGAATATTGTCAGTATAAATGCACATGGGGAGATCCTTTGAATTCATTTCAATCTATTGAGTGCCAATACTGCTTAGGCCTATGTCTCTGGAAAACAATGAAGCATGCTATAACATCACTTGAATGTATACATTATAGGCCACGATTATCTACTTCATGTGGGCATTGAGTCAGTGTATTGTGCACAAAGTCGTCCAGAGTTTATCCATTGCCCTGGATAAATGATCACAAGCCGTCCAGCAATTATTCACTGACCCAGGAGCCACTCTCACCAGAGAACCACTGAACTGTGTAACACTTTTCTGACCTACCAACGGCTACAAGAACAGCAACAGCCCTTTCTACCTTTAAAAAACTTGTAACAACCTTTCTGCTTCCCTGCCTAACAAAACTAACAAACTAACAACTACTCTGTGCTCCTTTACACCTTTGTCAGCTTATGTCCTCCTCTGTAAGTCGCTTTGGATAAAAGCATCTGCTAAATGCAATGTAATAATAATAATGAGTGTAAGCATTTGCTGCTGCTGTAGAGGAAATTAACTGTTAAACTGTTAAACTCTTCTCTGTGGTTGTCCCCAAATGGTGGAATGACCTACCAACGGCTGCAAGAACTGCAACATCTCTTTCTACCTTTAAAAAACTTGTAAAAACCTTTCTCTTTCGAGAATGCTTCCCTGCCTAACAAAACTAACAAAACTAACAACTACTCTGTGCTCCTTTACACCTCTTATGTCCTCCTCTGTAAGTCGCTTTGGATAGAAGCGTCTGCTAAATGCAATGTAATGTAATGTAATGTAAACTGTTAATATAATTTAATGCATGTATAATCAACTGAAAATAAGAATCTTTTTATTTTTGTTAGTTAAAAATGATTCTTTTATATCTACAGTGGGAGCGGGTCCTCTTCCATGGAGGAGGCCATATTGAAACACTGTGTTTCTACAGTAGCCTAGAACAGACAAACTTAACAGTGACTCTAAACAGGGCCCTTAAAGGGTTTCTCTTTACACTAAGAAAGTGAGGGTGATGTGAGGAGACTACAATACAGCGATTACAACCACTAGATGCAACTAAATTCTACACACTGGACCTTTAAATATCAACTTTGACTTCATGGGGACCTTAATCTGCACTGCTGGCTCTAATAGTCAATTCAAGTTTATCATATTAACACTACAGCTGTCTCATTGGACAAGTATTAATAGATAGTAATAAGGGGAAAAGCATTACTGACATTAAAGAATTATGAGTCAGTGTTCAGATCAGACCTGGCAAACTGTGAACCCCAAACTGAGGGGTGTACCAAAGCATTAATAACGGATATCACTGTGGTATGGACATGGGATATCCCATCAGGACCAACACAGCCAAACAGAAAAATGACCTGAGCAGAGACTGGAGACAAAAGTCAACACACCATCCCTCACACAATAGAAACAGCCACAGTGTGTTGTTTCTGCACAGCCCAAACAGACAGACTGGACATGTGTCAGGAGCTGACACAGAAACTAACTACACCTGCGTGCGTGTGTGCGTGCGTGCATGTACGCGCGCGCTGGTGCTGGTGCAATGCAATGCCAAACCCCCACCGACACAGCAGCTCGGCTCGGCTCAGCTCGGCTCGGCTCAGCTCAGCCATGGATGCATAACAGCACGGAATGTCTGTGTCCACGACCTAGAAGCAGGCTGTGTTCACGCCACAGCACAGCTACCTCCGCGGACATTACCTTTACTTCCGCGGGCAAAACACTGCGTTCAATGAATTAGCAGCTGCCTGTGTGACAGCACGCCGAACAATAGCCATATTTTCGACATGACCGGGAATGAAGGGGGAAAAAACAGGTCGTGCGTGTCGTCAGCTGCTTCAATAACGTTTCAGTCATTCCAGGTGTGGCGGGAAAGCCAGGTTACTGTCACAGCTATGTTAGTCAGCCGTGCTTACCTGGATATCCAGCTCCAGAAAACAAAGGATGCTCCTGCGGTTTCTGTCCGTTAGGTCGGTGCGTCTGTTCGGCCTGACAGCATCCTGTTCCCAGCCAGCAGCACCGCTGTCACAGCCGACGGCAACACAACGCGCGCTTCCGGTCACCATTTTCACAATAAAAGTCGAAATCTGTCCCGATTTAACTCCAGTTACAATAAGTTCACTGACGTTTGTTTATATTGACATTTAGTCTTTTAGCTGACACTTTTATACAAAGAGACTCACAAAAAAGGGAAACAATCATGGTACAGGTACATGAAGTACTGTGACAATACTAGAGGGATATCATGGCCAGTTGTTGGTGGTTGAAGGTAGAGAGGGACGCCCCTTATCTGGTAGAAACTGGTAGTGCGGAAACAACAGACGAGAAAAGTCTGGATTGCTTGATAAGGGAGATTGAAGTAGGTGGGTGCAGAAGCGGAGATTACTTTGTAGTCAGCATTAGTGATTTTAGCAGTGAGCAGCGCAGTAAAATGTGAGCTTTTGGGCTGATTGAAAACCAGGCGTGCTGTGGTGTTCTGGATCATCTGAGAAGGTTTCTCTGTGTTTGTCTAGGGATAACTGTAAAGATTTGACTAATGCACCAGAAAGAAAGTCTGACATTGTAAAAAGGGGAAAGATATGATGTTCAAATGGTAATTAAAAGAGAATAATCTGTCTGTGTTTGTTCTTTTCGCACAAGAATCTACAGAATTTGTACTGTGTGCATCTCTAATGAATGCTATGTAACAGTCATTACAGTCAGAATAGACTGTATGTATACATCTGCCATGACATTTTTCTATTTTAACCTAAAATAATAATATTAATAATAATAATATTTTAAAAATATATTCAGTGCCTCTGTTTGCATTAGAGTATTAGAGTGAAAATTAAGAGAGGCACCAGACAAGAATCGAGACTCTAGTGAATAAAATACAGAAATTTTTTGTGCTTCTTGCTTTCTGGGTATAAATACTAATGCTTTTGTTTTGAAGGTTAAAAGCAGATCTTCTCCGGTGATTACTGTCCTAAGGTTGGTCGCCTTTACGCCGCTGCCTGCAGCTCGGTCCTCAGTCTCTGCAATGAGACAGATAGATGCAGCTGAACGGGAGAGCGGGCCGGGCCCGGCTGCTCCTTCACTGCGTTTTATATGGACTGGAAGCCTGTCACTTACATATCTGTCTCTTCAGTATGATTCACAGTATAATACATCCCCATGTCTCCATGTACTTTTGTATTATTTGAGTCCGTCTAACTGTAGGCCAACCAGTTCTCCCCTATGAATATGAATGGAGCGGTCCACTCTTTAAAGGGCCAGTGCATGTCTTGTTTTTTGCAAGTGGACAGATCACACTGACAGTTTTGTGTTTGTTACGGCAAACAAAAGATTGTCTTCACATTCTGATTATAAAACCTTTTTGACCTTTAACATTTTCAACAAAGAACGCCAAGCTGAGTTTGTCTTTTCATGTCATGATGTGGGTGTGATAAGAACCAAGAAAGAAGTGTGACAGAAAATGATGGTCAAGGTTTATGATCAGAGTTGTGTTTATGTGCTTTTTATGTTCGCCTCTGGTTTGTAGCAGGGCCCTGATACAGCAATTAAAGGTACTCCAGGTGCAGCTACAAGAGAAAATCCTCCAAACCTGATGCACACGAGACAGAAATATGTCAATTTTTAGTCCCCAGTGCAGGTTAAACTAATTTTTAAACTCAGCTGTATTTAAATTTCAGTTTTAAGGGTGGTTCTTAAACTTGTTTCCTTTGTTCTGATTGGGTTGTATTTGTATCATTATATCATTGAATGGACACATTTTATTATGCATTATTTATTTTTGCAAAATTCTACTAATTGTTTCTGTTTTTAGTTGTTTTGCTCTGTGAATCACTTTGGGTGCATGTTTGCCTGAAATGTGCAATATGCACATAAATAAAGTTTAACTGTAAACTAACATATTTATTTGCTTATTAAATTCAAATAATTGCAGCCTTTCTTTGCTTCAATAACACCTAAATAAAGCAGATAGACTGTATTCATGTGAAATGTGTGACTATTACTATGTGTGTTTTGCTGCAAAGTCATGGGTATTAAAGGATCAGTACTAAGTGTGAGCTGAAGTACCTTAGCTTAATTTAGTTTAGCTTAGCTTAGCATAAAGGCTGGAAGCAGGGGGAAACAGCTAGCTGGGCTCTCTCCCAGGTTTAACACCTGCTGCCTGGCTGACATATTTTTGGCCACATAAAGTTATTATAACTCAGTTATTTCTTCTTCCAAAAAGGCACACACAGGCCTCTGCCCCTGTTACTATGACCCAAAGCTGAAGTCATTTCCTTTGAACTGACCAATTATGGCTTCTCCATCATGGAACAGCCCTGACCAACAGTTAAGGCTGATAATCTGAATCATTGGCTCATATTTAGTTTTTTCCAACGACACACATAATTGTTCCTCATCCTTTCTAAAATTATGTGATACTAATGAAATAGAGGTCATTGTTTAGCCATAAACCTTCCTATTAACAATAATTATCAATTCATTCATCAGATTGGCCTGTATTGCAACTTACTTACCATCTATCGTTGTGTATACATGTATACTTGTACTCTTTGTAAGAGATCATACCTGTCACATAAAAAGTCAATCTTCATTGAGAGAAATGAGAAAAAAGGTACAGCGGATGGTTCTCCGGCCATGACAGGTGAGCTGGAATGGAATGGCATCTCTGGTATGCAGTGGAGTAAGGCAGTCTAGAGTAGATGATGTAAAATTGTACTGTATCATGCATCATGAAGCACCAGAGCTGAGTTCAGTACTTTCCTGTTAGAAACTGAGGCAGACCATGGGGACATAATCTATCACTCAGATGTGTGCTGCCTTAGTCGTGCATTATTTCTGGAACAGTCCCTGAAATCAGTTTTTTATTTTTAAACCCTGAATTGTTGAAAGACATGAAGCACATTTTTACACACATTTACATGTTACATTTTTTAGATTTTATTTGTATAGCCCAAAGTCACAAAGTACATTTGCCTCGGAGGGCTTTACAATCTGTACAGGGAGTGACACCCTCTGTCCTTAGACCCTCGGTTCCAGTGAGGAAAAACTTGCACACAAAAAACCCTTTTACAGCACTAAGTCACTCACCACCAACTATTTGACTGATTCTGGTGAAACTGGATCTATTTTATGGAGAAAATGTTTTCTGGTTTTTCCTCTGATGTCCTCCACCTGCTCCACCTCAACTCTCTGTGATTTACAGAGTTTCCTGACGGACAAGCCAACTGTAGCTGCTGTTATGTGGGTAACTGTCAGCTGTACAGCCTAGACTGAGTGCTCAGAGCACTGAAGGAGTGTTGGTGTTTACAGCATCCGACCAGTGGCAGAATTAGATCTGGGAAAGCAGGCCATGTAACAGGGCATAGCAGCCTCTATAGACATAATGGCAGAGGAGAGACTGAAGAGGACGTTGGTGGAGGTAGCAAAGAAGAGAAAAGTATAGAGTGAGCAAGAAAAAAGCCACAGACGAGTAAATCATGGACTAACCTTTAGTGGTTGGTGAGAGCTTGGTGAAATCAAAGGCTGAAAGACAGACGCCAAGCTGGGCTGACTGCTGCTGGACTAGTCAGTGACATTAGCTGGCTGCTATATGATGTTCTAAGCATGCACCAACATCCATTAGATTCTGCAGCAAAGTTCCATTTGGTTATTTTAACTGAGCATCAATAATTCTGTCTGTGCTTAGAGAATTTCAACAAATATATTTAATAATGTTATTTGTTGGAGGTCCTTCAGCTCCATGTTGGTTTCTTTAAGAAAAAGATGCCCTTAAAAATCACCTAAACTGGTTTGGTAGTTTGCACAGATGGACAGGAGGAAAGAGAGGAGGAAACGTGTCGAGAGTCAGTAAGTGTGTGCCTGCTTCACTGAAAGACAGTGCTGTTTCTCTGCCATGGCGCACACACTCATAGACACATACACACCCTTACACAGCTTCTGAGGCTCTGTGTTATCATGTGGGTAAACCCCCACACTGTTACCTAGCAACAGTGGAAAACCAGGCTACAGAGACAGCATCCTTGTCATCACAGACTCTCTCAAAATGAGGCCGTGAGGACGGTTGTTGTGGAAACAAAGTGTAAAAGCCATGTGAGGCCATGGTGGATGTTGATCCAGACAGACTTACCTGCTGCTGCTGCTGCTGCTACTACTACAGGCCACATCAGAACAAGAGAACAGGGATTTATTTTTAAAGAATCACCGTATCACATGCCCACACACAGCATTTTCCTCCATCTACAGCTCTGCTGTCAATCCTACAGCACCCCCACCCACCCACAAAGCATGCAGGAGACAAAAGACAGGGCTTGCATGAGCTTTTTTTGGTCCCAAGCAGAATTTGATTTGTGCTTTGTACTAAGTGCAAAAACTACTGTATATCATCTGTAAACACAGACATACTAACTGTGACTGTAAGTTATTTTAATGCTTGATCTGCTATTATTATTATCATTATTATAGGTCATACTGAAAACCATGATGTGGTGCACCAATCAGTACTTCAACAGAGTTGATGAATATATCTGAGTTTTCACCTCTGATCAGTCAAAATGGCTGCTCTGCAATCAGTCCACGAGTTTAACTTTGAATTAACTTTGGTAAATAAATTGCAGTAAAGATGAAGTTTGTTCAGTTGTCATGGAGATGGCTTATCACATGACTTAAACATATAGAACATCAGTCAGTAATTACAGGTGGTAGGGGAGTGAGCTCTTTTCAGAATCCTTGATGTTTCACCCAAGCGGTAAATGATAAATGGACTGTGCTTAGCTGTATATAGCGCCTTTTTCCGACCACTCAAAGCACTTTTACAGGACATATCTCATTCACCCACATTCATACACTAATGGAATTGGCTGCCATGCAAGGTGCCAACGGCTTATCAGTTTGACGAGCTTACCATTCATACACATTCAAACACAATAATTTGGTATCTTGCCCCAAGGACACTTTGACATGCAGACTGGAGGGGACCAAACTGGGGAATGAACCGCTGATCGAACCGCTGATCATCTGATTAGTGGACGACCCACTCTGCCTCCCCTCTGTTGCTGATCTATCCTGTTGCTGATTTTTGGATTAGCCGGGAGGCAGAAGAGGCAGGACTGCCAAGATGCCGACGGCCAGAGTTACAGATTCTAACTTTCATTACCGCTCTTCAGAAACCTACAGGTGACGTCAAACTTAAGATGTCCATTCATTTTACTGTGAGTGTTTTCACGGTGCCCACGGCTGTCATATAGGATGTCATTATGATGTCATGAATTACCCTAGTCTTCCTCTCATACAGATGTTGGTCAAGGTGCTGACAGCTCATCACCTAAAGACTTGTAAGCGTGTCCTGGTCTTAATTCTCATCGTCCCTGTGTGATCTCTGGAACTGTTGCACAAGAGCTGATTAGGAAACAGTTACACTTCTGTTAAAACAACTATTTAGATTTTTTGGAATAAGGTAATGCGTCTAAGTTGTTAAAAAACTGTAGAACTATAGAATAGAATAGAATAGAATTTACATACATTTTACCTGAAATGCAACCACACACACACACGAACATGAAGGGTTCATAGACATGCAGATGTGGAGAGAGATTGTGGAGTGATGGGCAGGAGCAGGCCCTGGGAGCAGTTGGGTGTTGGGTACCTTGCTTAAGGGCATCTCGGCAGTGCCCAGGTGAATGATAAATGGTAAATGGACTGTACTTATAGATAATCTTTTTAGTCTTCCGACTATTCAAAGCGCTTTTACAGGATATATCTCATTCACCCATTCACATACACATTCACACACTGATGGCATTGGCTGCCATGCAATGTGCCAACTGCTCATCAGTTTGAGGAGCTAACCATTTACACACCGGTTACACAGCCTTCGGGAGCAATTTGGGGTTCAGTATCTTGGCCAAGGACACAGTTCATCCTCTATGCTTTGCTGCAAGAAATCTGTCTGTTAGTTGTGCTATTGTTGCTATAAATAATAATGAACTACATTTGTGATCAACAGTTTTCATCAAGATATAGACATATTTATTTGAGATTTTCAAGACAAATAGATGTAATTCATATAAGACACTGGAATCCTCTTAATACATTCTATTCAAACGCTCTAATCAAACGTTATTGTTCCCAATAATGAGGAATACAATTACCTGTCAATCTATCATTGCTTTCCTAATACTGTACTAGCTGCTAATACTAGCGACATGGATATATTATATATTTCTTAATCACAAGCATGAACTATAACAAGTAAAATAGAGGTATACCATTGTGATTAAGCAACAGTCAACAAGCACTGTAAAGGACTGTAAAACATTCAGGCCCAAATCATTACTTCCATCAGAAAACTGCAGGGCAGTTTCATCTCTCAGTGTGGCCATAGCCAGTTTCGACCAGTTAAGAAGTTCTGCTGCACAAAACCCAAAAGAAGTTTGACTACAAAATTTCATGACATGAACACACCATGTCCATGAGGTAGTTGTGGATTTATCTGCAAGTACAGCAGCGGTCTGCATGCATGTCTTTTGTTTTCTTCATCTTTACAGAACATTGTTTGGAAATGTAAGAATATGGCGAAAACATGTCAGTATCCTGAAACATTACCTAAACCATGTTTCAATCACAAAGGACTGTTGGTTCTTACAAAATGAATCAGGCAAACAAAACAAATCACCCCCATGAAGTCAAATAAGACGTTAAAGTGTGAAATAAATGTGTTAAAGAAAATCTCACTAACTACAACACAAGACATCATTGATAAGTTAATAGTCCATATGTTGCCTGTTCCGCATGTCAGTGTATGTAAAAAGGAGATAGGGTTTCCAGGGAATCAGGTGGTTTAAAGTTGGGTCAAAATATGGTGTGTGTGTGTCCATTAAAAGGACACAGGAACAGACTTTTCTCAGTTAGACTGCTTTAATCTGGCTGCTGTTGGCTTGCAAAACAAGATAGAGATAAAGTAAAGTAAGTCACTGTGACAAACTGTTACAGTTTTGAATTTGTTTTTTTGGGTTTCCTGTTTTATTTTGTAGTTTCACCCTGTCTGTCTTGTCTTATTCTACTTCCTGTCTTGTTCCCTGCCTTTTTTGATTCGGCACCTGCCCCTGATTTGTTTCACCTGTCCCTGATTAGTCCTGCATATCTCTTTAGTTCCTGTGTTTCCTTTGTTTCCTGTTCTGTCCGTTTTGTGTTTATATGTACTGTATATGTCCCTAAGTGTTTTTATTTGTGTTTCCTAGTTTTGTATATTTTCTGTTTTTCGACCTTGCCTGCATTTGGGTCCATTCCCCTGTGACACAAACACAAATAATTAAATATACATTATGGCTAAATATACAGTTATGCAAATAAGGACTGAGATACCAATGAAACGTGTTAATTGATAATTAACATTGACATTAGCATTGGCATACTGCCCCCATGAGGCGATAAGTAGAAAAATATCCTGCCAGATAAAGATAACTAAAATAATCACACTAACATTCAGTTAGTTAACATTATGCTCACATTTTGGAATTTATACACAGCAGTGAAATGATAAACCTACTGGGACTGAGGAGGAAAAACAACACAGATGCAGAATGAAGAAAGCACCGGCTTGTAACACGGCAACACAGATGATGTCATAAACATGAAACTCATTAGTACTGTACTGTAAAAATGAAACTCGACAACAACCAAATTGCTGACTTATAATGTGGGCTTTCTAACAGTATACATGAACTGTCCTGTAGACTGTGGCAGTCTAGCTTTAATCTCAGCAACACATGGACTCTCCTGGACGTGGGCCATATCAATGTTGTAGACAGGTGTCTGTATGAAGATGTACATGTTGTGGAGCATCTGATTGTAGAGAGTCCCAAATACAAAGAGTGCCTTAAAGAGTTCATCAAAAGCTCCAAGTGAACTGGTTGACTTGCATGGTTTGACCTGCTTGTCGATGGAGAACTCATAGGGTTAGGTGGTGTTTGTGTTTTTAAGAAACCAAAACTGGATCACTTTAATGAAATCTTTATTCGTCATCTTGCCTGTTCATACACCTGTGCCTGTGCATGCCTGTCTGTCACCTTTAGAGCCCTGCCCAGCTAAAACTATATCCCCAAGAAACTGCTATTGACACCCTGTGGTCAACAACAATTTTACTTAATCATCACAATGGTTTAACATGAATTTAAGGGGGGGAAACTTACTGGAATCTTTCAATGAGAGAAAATGTTCTTGTGGTTTTCTGGTGGGCTTGATTCAAAACTTTACTCTTATAGGTTTGTAATCACTCAGAATGAGTGCTTGTACTTACCAATGTACCAAATAGTTTTTACACCACGTATTTTAAAATTTACCCCACACGGACAAAAGGAGGGTCGGGGGCATCTTACTATATCTCACTACTTACTATATAATATAATATATTACAGTCTAATATAACGCGTGCATAGTTGCTATGCTATGGTAAATGACAACAAATCAACATCAACCGAAAAGAAATCCATGAGCAAAGTTGTCAGGGTGGAGCATCTTTCTTTCTACCATCAATCAAGTGTAGCCCTCCACCCAGCTGCCAAACTACTGGTGGTGGGTGGTAGAGTCGTGCTCCCTCTCCCACTGCTTGCATGTTATGGTGTCAGTCTTGTGTAGCTTTTCTTCTTTTTGCCACTCTGTTCTTCTTCCTGCCTTTTCCTTTTGTTGCAGTCCTGCGTGGTATACAGCAGCTTCAGACTGGGAGGCAAGCAGGAGAGGTCAGGGTGCAGACAGAGATCAGGGGCACAGACAGGAGAGATGTTAGAGATGGTGGCTCAAGAGCTGCAAGAAATGGCATGTCCACACCAGCAGATGGAGCCACTGGCATGTTCCATCACTGCTTTAGCTGGGCATCTCCTGCAGTATTAGGGGATAGACATAGACTTAGACAGACTTTGTCATTCAGCTGCGTAGACCATTTACACAAATATTCCTGAATGCTGCACTAAACCAGTTTCTCCTTCTATGGGTTTTAGTGACCATAATATTACAGCAATTCTTTTTTGTTTTCCTATTACTAGGAAACAGTACAAATATAAAGTATATAAAATATACACATAGAATACAATCTAAAAACAAACAGAAACAGAATAAAAAATTGAGACTTATTTACAGAAATGTAACAGCTAACAGAAAATTATTTGTAGCAGCAGGATGTATTATAACAGTGAATAGACAATATGATGCAGTGCAGATAGTAACAGTTTCTCAGTGCAATAGAGTTCACAGTGTCCATGTAAATTGATTAGTGTCATATGTATGGGAGGGGGTTACTGGGAGTAAAGGGGGGTTACCTGGAGTGAACAAAGGATAGAGGGACAGAACAAATGTATAGGGGGGCTTGTCATGCTGCTGGGCATGCAGGGTTTGCTTTTCCTCTCAGTTGCAGGAGGGAGGCTCTCTGGGCTCATGAAGATGATCGTTTGCAGTGCCTAAAAATAATAAATTTTTGTATACCATAGTGTATTATAAGAGTACAAAATACTGTATCTACACAGGAAGTAGCACAGATACTACGGTAGGTTATTACCTCAACAGGATAAGTGTTCATTAACTCACCAACTAGCAATGGTTGTTCATCACAGGTAGCTGAATTGATGTCTTTTCCATCACAGTGGCCTGGTGTGAAGGTATGTTTTGTTGACAAGGCGCCAGCGCTCGTACCTGACTCCACCTTTGCGCCAGGGCCCGCTGTATGAGGACTCCCTGAAGAGCCAAGGGCACCAGAGAATGTTCATATTTTTAAGAGCCGACTTATCTTTTTAATTTGGCTTTTACTTGAACAATGTATTTTTATACATTTTCTGTGTTTTATCAGTTACACCATTTTTACTTTTATTTATTTGGTTAATATTATCAAAAATGTACATCAAAAATAGTGGAGCCTGATGATGTTGGAGGCTGTTTATCTGGGTTTAACTTGCTGGTCTCTGTCCAAAAGTGTGCAGTCCTAGCCACTTATGACTTATATGTATATGAATATTTAGAAATTCTCTGACAGAGCCTCACCTAAAGACCAAAGGCAGCATGGAAGGTCAGTTTATTTTTACAGTCCAGCATCAGATACAGTGTTCTAGTTCTGTAATCCATTGTAATTTTCAGTTCACCATCAGCATTGGTTCCTGACCCAGGTTCTCTAAGATGCAGAAGAACTCCTCAAAATCCTGAGCCCATATAGAAATCAGGAAGAAACCTCAGTAGAGACAATTCAAGGAGAGATCTCCTCTACACAGATGGCTGGGGGTTCAACAGGAAGTTTAGGTGATACTGCACATATTTAGTCCTTCGTCTTGTAATCCTTCTTGTAGTTTTTGTTTTTTGTCCACGTTCTTCCGGATGATCCACACGAGTGTCCAGCATGTCAAACAGCAGATAGAAGTGAGGTAAAGACCAGAGATGAAAGGTTTCAGAGCAAAGAACGGACTTTACAGAGAAATGTGTCATGCTTAAGGACATAGAAAATGTTATAATGAATGTTATAACTTAACACAAGTTATTATCAAGTGTGATGCTGTCCTGACTGTGAGAATGATGCTGGTGGAAGGAACCTGAACCCAGAACACCATTTATAGGTAATTATCATACTGTCTCTGGCTAGAGACATTTGCTTTTTTGCTTTCAACAAATATACTATGGTATGAATCTCTGTGTCTGTGTGTGTGTACGTATACATATGTGTATCTTACCTGTGGACAGTGCATTGTCCGTTTGAATGCATTTGTGGATAAAGTCTGTGGTGGTAAAGGTCATGTCCACTCAGCAGTGAATAGAAGAGTCCGAGCTGCTGCCAGACTGCAAGACCTGGAATACATGGATGCTACATCTAATTTAAAATGATAGTATCCAAGCTCCCATACAAGCTCAGAGAAAGATGGTGGACTACAGCCTTTGAAGCATTTAAAAACAAACAAACACATAAGCACGATTCAAATATCTTGTAGATTTCATAGAAACACAATGTAACATCTTACTACACCCAGTGTTTGGAAATATCAAAGAGCCAACTCCCACTAAAAAATTAATCTCAAACTTCAAAGAGGGGCAGTAGCTTTGTTACCACAGTAAAAGCAGCTGAACGTAATCTCAAACCACAGGCAGTTTAAAAAGCAGCAACAATTTGACATTGTTATTTCAGCCCTATGTTCAGTCAAGGCAAACTTGTACTAGTGGATTGCTTAAAATTTAAATAGAGACTCAAGCCACAGGAAAAAAAAAACGTTGATTGTCTAAGAGGAATGGTTTTTGTTTTGGCTCACATGGTCACATGAGCAAAGACTGCAAAAATAAACTGGACTGCCAAATATGTCAACGAAAACACCCAACACTGTTGCACATTGGTAGGAATTTAAAACAGGAATCTCCACAAAATCTCATTCATACAGAACCAAATTACTACGTAATTGGCAGGTATTACATTATTGGACTTTATTACATTATCGATTGCTACACAGCTCTATGTGAGGTCGAATGCATTCTCAATGATAGTCCATTCACAACTGTTTCAATGGACCTTGCTGCCTTGACTCTTTTGTAAAGATGACCTCTACTCCAGAAAGAGATGGAAACAAGTGCAATACCTTGTACACCTATTCTGGCAAAGGTGGACTAAGGAGTATATCACTCATGCAGCAAAGGCAAAAGTGGGTCAAGACGAGAAGGAACTTGGAAGTCAACAATATCGTAATCATAGTAGATGATACTGCACCCAGGAACTAATGGCCCCTTATGGGTTCATGTGGGGCTTATGAAAATGGAATGATATATTCATCAAATGCATGTTGATGGAAAGATGTGAGGTGTAAAAAGGTCACATAATTTGGCATATTTTGAAATGTTTCATAGATATTTGTTCTATGTTTTCTGCCCCCATTTGAATATTATTGCTGTAATTGTTTTGCTATGGCGTCTACAATTAGGGGCCGGTATGTTGGAGCCATATTCAATCCTGAGATATAATTAGAAAATATGTAAACTTGTTTTGAGTTTATTATGGAATTTCATTTATAAAAAGAAATGATTAAGAAGGAAATTATCGAGAACTGCAGCCATCCTAGTTTAAAATGTGTAAAGGTACTTAATGCTTATTTTATTTCAACTGTGATGCGCCTCCCACGGACAGGTGGCTATAATTTTTATGACGTTTTGGAGTGGTTAGGTTGTAGCGTAGGGCGGAAAACAGATACTCGTGTAGTATAGTAAGTTGGGCGCCAGACAGGAGCATAAATCCACCTGTCACTCATTAATTTAAAAAAAAGGATAATGAGTAATTCAAAAGTATCTGTCATCAACAAAAGACCCGCTAGCAGATGGCCCCAGCTACAAAATGGTTTCTGGTCACCAAAATCTCTTTAAAGGAAAGGTTATTTAATTAATCAATTAATCCCAAACAAACAAGATAAACTCCTTCACAAATAAATTTCAAGGAATAAATCAAGGGTTTTTACCAACGATACCAAATTAAATTTAGGTGACAAAGAATTAAACAACAAAAATCGCATTCACCATAAAACGTCACAGGCGAATGGTTCACTTAAGAAAACCAGTTCAGGCAGTTCATTAGGTGTGGGGGGGGGGGATACCGAGTATGGGGAGAGGTTTTGCTGGATCCAGGGGATGGTCGAAACAATCCTAAAAGGGGAGAAGAAGCCTGGAGAGAGACAGGCAGATACCACTTAGCTGTAGGTTGTAAGCCCAGACCAGCTACAGCTCCAAGTGCTGCGCCAAAGACAAGGAGCTTGCCTTTTCCACACAATCCGGGGTTGCTTTTTGGTCCTGTTGTGCTTGTATATTTCCTTGCAGCTTATATATGTGTGGATTTCTCCTGCTCACACTCGCTTCCTCCTATTCTCCTCCATGTGGCCTGTTGTTTGAAAAGATCCCCTTCCCCCAATCTCACAGGTGCTCTTAATGATTTCCTAACTCCTCCCCCTTACCTGTGGGGAGGAAATGCAAGTCTGCACCTCCTGCCACACTCTCCCCCCCTTGATAAGACCATGCTTAACGATAGCTTAGTAATGGCAGTAATGGATTTTGTCTCGGACTTCAATTCTAAAACCCTAAGAAGTCCTCTTCTTCTGAGCTTTCTTGTAGCAGGTCTAATATTTTTTTTCTTTCCATGTGCTCCAAGTCCTCAGCACTGGGGTAGAAAGGTTTAAGGTTGCAGACATGCACAGTCCTTGCATCCAAACTGGTGTCTTCCATAACAACTTGGTAATTTAGTGGTCCGAGTTGTTGTACTATACGATAGGGACCTCTCCATTTTTTGGCGAGTTTAGCCGTGAACTTTTCTTTAGCCTTAGACAGAGGAAAATTTCTAACCCATACCCTTTGTTTGGGCTTAAAACCAACGTTTCTGCGGTTCTTATTGTAATTCCTCAGTTGCCTCTTCTTTGCTTTTTAAATGTTTTCCTCCACATCTGTTTTGAGTTGTGTGAGGTGATGCACAACATCATAAGCAGGCTCATCAGGGGATAAAATCCTACCTTTCAGAATTTTATCCATCGGACTGTTCAGTTTTCTGCCAATCTGTAGTTCAGCGGGTGTTACACCTGTAGTTTCTTGAACAGCGGAGTTTATGGCAAATCTGAATTCTGGAAGGTATTGATCCCACTTACCATGATTTTCATCCAAATATGAGGCTATCATAGTTTTTAGAGTACGATTCACTCTCTCCGTCATATTGGTCTGTGGATGATATGCTGTGGTGAGTTTGGGAATCACAGTCCACTGGTTACAATGTTCACGAAATAGAGAAGACACAAATTGAGGTCCCCGGTCAGACAAGATGTAATCAGGTATTCCCCATCTTGTAAAAATGTCCTTCCTCAGAAATCTGGCTATTGTTTGAGCTGTAGCAATTCGCAGGGGAGTAAATTCAACCCAACGAGTGAAATAATCCACTACCACAAGCAAGTATTCATTCTTCTCCGAACTTCTGGGTAAGGGTCCCATAAGGTCAATGCCAAGCATCTGATTAGGGCCTTGGACAGTTGTTTGTTGCATCCTTCCGGCAGGTTTTTGATTATCGGCTTTCAGACTTTGACACCCAACACATTTCCTTATATAGTTTTTCACATCCGTCCACATTCCCGGCCAATATGCCACTTCATATAACCTTTTATAGGTTTTGAAGATTCCAGCATGTCCACTCAAGGGATTTTCATGATAGTTTAGGAGCATTTGTTGAACCAGACTACGGGGAATGTAGAGCCGATAGTGGAACTGATTTTCTGACTTTTTTGTTTTGTGATACACTTTATCTTCCTGGATAGCAAAATCCTGATTCACTTTGCTATCTACTTCAGCGAGCTGTTTGGTGATTTGTTCTATGTCAAGGTCCTTATGTTGTTCTTCCCGAATGGTTTTAAGGGATATAGGAGCAGTCTCAGCATCGAGAGAGTACACACAACAACCAACAGTAGAGGGAATTCTTGAAAGGGCATCAGGAGCATGGTTAAGTTTTCCCTTCCTGTACTCTACAATAAAATCAAATCGTTGCAATCTGAGTGACCATCTAATTAAGCGACTTGTTGTTTTTGTTGAGCAAAGGACCCACTTTAAGGCAGAGTGATCGGTAATGACCGTAAATAGCTCAGGTTCAAGATAGTGCTGCCATTTTTCTAGTGCCCAGATGACTGCAAGGCACTCTCTCTGTGACTGAGTAATTCTTTTCAACTGGGTTTAGTGTTCTACTGGCATAAGCAAGAACTTCCTCAGTTCCATCATTCTTTCTCTGGGTAATGAGGTGTCTACACATAGATAGTCACATACTAAGGCTGATATTATTATATACAAGACATATGGTTTACATCAAGAAACTTGGTTTGTCATTTATTAGACTTTGAGAGAAAACTGGGTCTCTTTTCTTCTAGAAGAGATCAGATCAATAGATCAAGAGCCAGTTGGTGAAATAGCCTGGGAAGGAAATCTCCCCCTCTTTCTCTGACCTTTTCACAGTTAAGTGCTATCTTTTCCGGGGTAGAAGATTAGGTAAACAGATCAAAAAGACCATTTGGTGGGGTACCCTGAGAAAGAAGTCTCCCCCTCTTTCCCAGCCGGTTTTATGACACAAGTGTTATAAATGTTGTTGATTTGAAATGCATGTTCAGGAAGCACAGCATAGTATATAAGGGCTTGCCCTGTTTAGTTCGGGAGGGTTTTTTTCATTTTTCGGCCAGAAGCCCTCCAAGTACTTCGTACTTGCTTCGACACTGTGCTTGTTGTAATAAACTTGTTATACGACTAAGACGGTGTCGGCGGATTTTCTCTTTAAACATCTTCATCTGCATCACCACCGGAGGAGCACAAGGAACAAGAAGAATACATCACAGAAATGGCGCTGTGAGCAGGGTTCGTGTTGCGACCGAGGCGCGGCTGGACGAGGCTCTGCTTTCCTCCTCTCATCCCAGGTGAGCGTATTCCGTTCTGCTGTTCGGGGGGTGGCTGTTGCCGGTTGCTGTAGTCTGGCTGTGTTGGGTCGCACCAAGACGGTCCGGTGTGGGTGGTTGTGTGTCATGCTATGTTGATGTTTGCGGAGAAGTTCCGTTTAAAATTTGTTTACTCTTCATCATTTTACTGCGTTGCTGGCAACGGGGTAGAGGGGGAGTGATGGTAGAGTAAAATTATGGTTCACATTAGAATAGTAAGGTTGCGCAATAGGAGAGGATGTCTTACAATTAGTATTGCTAGGGAATTTGGAAATTCCACAGTGTGACTGAGCGTACAGGATTGTAGTCAGAGGCGAAGGCATCTTACAATCCGTAACGCCAGAGAGTTGGGAAACTCTACAGTTTGACTGGGCGTGACGGATTGGGTAGTTAGAGGTAAAAGGCTAAAGGCCTTATAACAAGTAACGTTAGCTAGAAGTTTGGAACTCAGCAGATGGTCTGCGGCAGCGTGAAAGTTAGTGAGTAGAAAATAGTAATAAGGATTTAAGGTAGCCGCGAATTCGGTAAAGCCCTCTGGGAGGCGGTTTTAGACGGGCCCTAAAACCCGGACAGTTCACTAGGTGATGTTCAGGTCGGTTATAAAAGTATAACTGGGAGTGTAGGTGAAAATATTTGTAGATAGATGACCGCTCTGTCGTGGACTGACGAGACACGACTGAAGTCGTTTTGTCAGATATTCTGCACTTCATGAGGTAGCAGAAATTTAGATTAAAGGAAAGGGACGCGGCTGAGCATGCTCAATTAGGACGTATGAATGAGTTGTCTTTAGGATAGATTGTCGATCGTGATTTGTCTTTCTGTTTGTTATATTATGTGTTAAAGTTAAGTGTATTGATAAGCTGGAGAGGGACCCCTCCTCCCTCTCTCGGTCTCTGTCTCTGTCTCTCTGTCTTTGTCTCTGTTGAAAGAGACGTCAGCACTGCAGGCTGAAATTTGTGTGTGTGTTTGGAGTTTGACCATTTCTGTTTTGGAAATGTGATTATTATTCCAGTGTTTATCTAATGAGCCTCTTTTAAGGACTTAAAAAAGGACGTTTCTATATGCTAATGATAAGAGTTAATAATTTGTTTTGAGCTTCCGAGACAGATTTATTAAGATATATAAGGAGTGGTGAGAGTAACGTATAACTTTTTAGAAATAACCATGATCGAGAAGAGTGAAAAGTGTTGAGTGAGTGCTGAGGTTGAAGGCTTTACGGGTGTGGAGTGCATTGTAAGTCTGGTGTTGAAAAGAATGATGTGGAATAAGGTTCGGTGCTGAAGAGCGCAAAGGTAATATTAGGGTTATGATATACATAGTTTGATGAATGAAGCCATGAGCCTTTTTAGAGACATCTCTATAAATAAATTATATGAGCTCCATAAAGATGGTTTCTATAAGATTCATGAGAAATAAATAAATAAATAAATAAATAAATAAATAAATAAATAAATAAATAATAGATAAAGATCTATTTAGGATAAGTAAGGAGATATTAGTAGTGATGTGGTCAGTAACCCTAAAGTGTTGACAGAAAAGAAAAGGTGGATTACTAAAGAATGTGACATCAAACTGTGATGATATTAAACGAAAATCTAATTCTTGCTGTTTTCCATTGTTCTTTGCATCTGTGGGGGAGACACGGAGAAAAAGGCGGAGACTGAACAGGGGTTACGCAGACCAGTTCAGTGACGTCAGACTCCAGCCTAGACCACTGCACAAGGCCAGTGCTGTTTTTGTTTGCGAACTCTTGCTATACCTGCTGGTTTTGAAATATGTGTATATGCATTTATGATCACTAGAAACTGAGATCTATTTGCTTATATATGTATGATTAGATGTTTATAGCTGGAAGTGGGAATAGTTTATACTTCTTTTATGTGCTATTTTGAGAAAGCTTGGCAACAGACTGACCGATTAAGCTGTTGTATTGTGGATTGCAATTGTGACGCTTTGCTGTTTGTGCATTGTCCTGCTGTTTGAGTTATTCTAAGCTGACTTGTGTCGTATGATTGCATTTAAGATTCTTTAAGGGCTAGAAGTAAAAGCTGTGATTGTGGATACTTGCTTTGTGGTACATAGTTACTATTGATATCTGTTGGCAGTTAGAGATTTTGCTGATAGCTTTTTGGGCTAGAGAGGCATTGTGTGGATTTAGTGGTGTAATTTTATTTGCATTAATAGATCCCCTAAAGTTCCTTGAAGTTGGTGACTTTCTTTCTTGGGTTCATTGACTGTGGCATAAAATAGTGATACATCAATAAAATAAATTAGTAAAGCGACTCCAAATTAAGTGATTAGCCTCGAACACATTGAGAATTATTTTGATTAGTTGATTGATTAGTTCCATTAATAAAAGAGGTCTCACGAATCTCAGCAAAATGGTCCCGCCGTTGGCCAGGGACTGATCAACCCTGACCAGTGGAAGGAACCTTTAATCCGGATGTCATTAAAACACTACAAGTGCTTGTTTATAAGGCATCATCTGTTACAATGGGGTATCCGGTGACTATTCTTACGCATCATAGTCTCAGGAATCTTTTGAATGAATTAGGGTAAATATACATTGACCATGCCGAGGCTTAGAGACTATCATAGGCTTCTAGAGCAGGAAGATGTTATTTTAGCAAGATGTGTCACAGTGAACCCGGCTGAAACTTTGCTAAACTCCAGAGGACGGTGAGCCACATGATTGTGTTCATGAGGCAGGAAAGTATTCAAGGCTCAAAACAGACTTACAAGCCCTCCCATTGCGTGAGGCAGACTTGGAGTACTGGACAGATGGATCTTGCTATCGTGTGGGAGATAAGTTGGGTGCAGGATATGCCATAGTAAAAGCTTAAGCTAATGATTTTGTTGTGGAGAAGGCTAACTGAAGCATGTTTGTTAGCCAAAGGTAAGCGAGTGACAACTTATACAGATTCTGATTATGCTCACAATGTGTGTCATCTATTTGGGTCAGTGTGAAAGAGCCGAGGGTTTAAGAAAACCGATAGTTCCTTAATAAAATGTCTCGCTCAAATAATGAAGCTGTTGCATGCTATGATGAAACCTAAAGAGATAGCAATAGCTAAATGTGCAGCTCATAGAGCAGATATGTCCAGAATAACGCAAGGTAACAAAGCAGCTGATGAAGCCGCAAAGGCAGTCACAGGAGCAGATAGAGTGGGTAAAGTTTTGTTGGTCACACATGAAGTTGATTTGGAGGATAGAGTCACTCTTAGGGATGTGTTTTTATGCAGAATGTAGCTTCTGAGATTGACAAACAGTTGTGGAGAGACAGGGATGCCACCCAGGATTTTAGGGTTTTTGGAAGAATCATGCAGGGCTGATAATAGCTCCTCCAGATCTGTTAGGATGCACATGAGGTAGCTTATGTTGCAAGGGGGGAAGTTAAGAGAAAGGTTATAGAGGAATATGGATTCTGGGCACTATGTCTACTTGCACAGATTTATTATGTCATAGGCAGATGCACAATCTGTTTAGAAAATAATGTTCTAAGGGGGGTGATGGTTCCACCTGGTCGCATTCCGACTCCAAGGGGTCCTAGGTGTGAGCTAGTTGTGGACTTTGGTGATATGATCAAAGTAGTTGAAGATAAGAGGCTTATGATGGTTGTTGTGGACCAATTTTTAAGATGGTCTGAAGCTTGTCCAACCAAGCAGAGGGATGCTCAGTCTTTTGCCAAAGTTTTTGCTAAAGTTTTTGCCAAAGTTTTTATAAAGAGAAGTCATAAGCAGGTTTGGATAAACTAAAGAGTTCGTTGACAAAACAGTAAAATTGATTTTGTAACAATTGTGTTAAAAACAGTGTTTTGGTGCAGTGTATCATCCACAGAGTCAAGGAATGAAGGAAAATTAATGGGGTCATGAAGAATAGAATTCTAAATTGGGTAGTAGCACGTCTACTGGCTCAGTGTTCCGCTTAGTGGGCAAAACAAAAATGCAGGGATAGCGTACAGTAGGTAAGCCTGAAAAGATGAGGGAAATGAGAAGTTGTTGAACGAAGAAGAGGAAAGAGTAAAGATGGGAAAGGGTTTGGAAATGAAATAGATTGTCAAAGCAAGATGATGAACGGCGTAAACTTTATATATAAGTTTGTGTGATAGCAAAGATGGACGACAGATGATGGAAAAGTGAGTTTAAATGATGGGAAAAGAGTATGTAGGGGAAGAGAGGAAAATAGAGAAGGTTTTTGTATGTGCAAAAAAAAAAAAAAAAAAGCTATGATATTGAGATGGGTTGTAGTGATGCTAGAGGATCAGGTTTAGATGCCACTAATGCAGAGGACTGAGTCAGATGATGATGAGGAAGTAGGGTTAGAAGGTGAAGTGGAGGAAAGAATTCATTTCATTTTAACTAGGTACAATACATTTATAATTTAACATATATTTTAGTTGTCTAGTTATTTAGTATAGGTAGGATAGTAATGGGTTTTAAAAAAGGGGAAGTAGCTTATAGGTTTGCATGAAATTTATATTAGATATAGAAATGTATCAATAATCTGAATTGTATATGTTATTACTGTATATGTTATGTCGGCAAAGATACTGGTTGGTGTTTTCTGTTTCCCTCAGAACAACAGTGGGGGAGAACCGCCATGAGGGTGGATGATGATTCAAGGAGCCCCAGCTGTTAAAGGGATTCAGAAACTCCAATAAACCAATCAAGAAGGACAATTAACCCGGACTCCAAACAAGGACATTGTGAGAAGGTTCAGAGGAAACATCACCTCTACTATGCCGAGAATCAACAATGTGGAGGAACTGTGAACTCGAGAAACAACAAAGAAGAACGGAAAATGTAACATATATATGTAATGCATGTATAAGAAGTTATGGTTAAATGTTATTTTGTATCATTTATTATGTTAAAATGTAGTAAGAGATTGGAGTACTATATGTGGCCGCCTCGGGCGGAGGGGCCATGAAAGAGTTTTCCTGTCCAAGATTATGGAAGGATATTCAGGAAATATGGCTGCCAGACAGGTTTTTCGCTTTCACACTCCAGTAAATTGCTTTATTGATAAGATTAATTTGAAAGGAACTATCATTTTTGTCAACGTTATAACCATGTGTAACACTACTCTGTTTATCAGGACTCTGTGAAGTCCCGAAGGGGGGAATATGAGGTGTCTACACATAGATAGTCACATACTAAGGCTGATATTATTATATACAAGACATATGGTTTACATCAAGAAACTTGGTTTGTCATTTATTAGACTTTGAGAGAAAACTGGGTCCCTTTTCTTCTAGAAGAGATCAGATCAATAGATCAAGAGCCAGTTGGTGAAATAGCCTGGGAAGGAAATCTCCCCCTCTTTCTCGGACCTTTTCACAGTTAAGTGCTATCTTTTCCGGGGTAGAAGAAGGGATCAGGTAAACAGATCAAAAAGACCATTTGGTGGGGTACCCTGAGAAAGAAATGCATGTTCAGGAAGCACAGCATAGTATATAAGGGCTTGCCCTGTTTAGTTCGGGAGGGTTTTTTTCATTTTTCGGCCAGAAGCCCTCCAAGTACTTCGTACTTGCTTCGACACTGTGCTTGTTGTAATAAACTTGTTATACGACTAAGACGGTGTCGGCGGATTTTCTCTTCAAACATCTTAATCTGCATCACCACCGGAGGAGCACAAGGAACAAGAAGAATACACCACAGTAAGTATGGCTCCAAGACCGGTGTCACTTGCGTCAGTATAGACGAAGAATGGATGGTCTGGATTTGGATGACCCAGGACAGGTGGAGAAATCAAGTTTGACTTAAGTTCATCAAAGGAATGCTGGCATGCTTGACTCCAAATGAAAGGGTTTCCTTTCTTTTTTAGGTCGTTCAAGGGCTGAGCAACTTTTCAAAAGTCTGGCACAAATTTATGATACCAGCCTGCCAGCCCCAAGAATCTCTGAACTTCCTTAAGGTTCATTGGCACCGGATAGGACCGAATTGCCTCAACCTTGTCAGGATCAGCACTGACCCCCTTCCCAGAGACAATGTGGCCAAGGAATCTGATTTCCTCCAGACAGAATCGAGATTTCTTGAAGTTAACAGTCAGATTGGCTTTACAGAGACGACCAATTACAGTCTGCAAACGCTCAAAATGTTGAGTCACAGACGATGAGTACACAATTATGTCATCCAGATAAACTACACAGATCTCTCCTCGTAGCCCTTCCAAGACTTTCTCCATTAGTCTTTGGAATGTAGCAGGTGCATTTTTAAGTCCAAAGGGCATCACATTAAAATGATATAGTCCACGGTGTGTAATGAAGGCCGTTTTTGCTTTGCTTTCTGGATCCATGGGTACTTGCCAGTATCCACTATTTAAATCAATGGTAGAGAAAATAGTGGCTCCAGAAAGTGACTCCAGAATTTCATTGATGTTCGGGAGAGGATAGGCATCGGTTTCGGTGACAGCATTGACTTTTCGAAAATCAACACAGAATCTATGACCGCCATCTTTCTTTGGAGGTAAAACGACAGGAGATGCCCATCCTGAGTGGGAGGGTTCAATGACTCCAGAAGTAAGCATCTCTCCAAGTTGTTCTTCCACAATAGCTTTCTTGACCGGTGAGAGTCTATAAGGCCTTTGTTTGATCGGCACACAGGCAGTGGTATAAATGGTGTGCTTCAAAACATCAGTTTTCCCAGGTTGGTTAGTACAGACCTGTGGGCTAGACTCAAGAAGATTTTTTAATAGATTCTTGTCACTTTCCTGTAAATGAGCATCCTTCACAGCAACATCGATGTAATCTTTCACTTCCATTCGCACAGGCTCCAGAGAGAGAATGGGAGGTGGAACAGAACTTATTAGTGAAAGATTCAGGGCTGCTTTGTTCTTGGTCATTTGAGTGGTTCTTTTGTCATGGTCTCTTTTCTGCGAGTAGTGAGCACTACCAGGCTGGAATGGATAAGTAACAGAGGGCATTGACTTAAAGCTATACTCTTTATCAGTCACATTGATGATCATTCCAACACTAGAAATAAAGTTTAGGCCAAGAACAACACTATATGCCAATGCTTTTGGTCCCAATACAGCTACAGGTAAGATGGACATATGCCCATGAAGAGTTATGGTGGGATTTCCCCAACCAATTGGAGTAGCTGCTTCACCATTAGCCAGATATAGTGGACCTTCTGTCCATGGCTGAAGGACATCTTTGGAACCCTTCAGTTCCAGCCAAAGATATTCATGAACAAGAGTGTAACTGGCCCCAGTGTCAACTATAGCTTTTCCACGCCATGTACTTATGGAAATAGGCACAATAAGTTGTCGGGGACTAGAAGAGGAACCAGGGGGAGTACAAGAAATCTCTGAAGTTGATCCCCTTATTGGCTCCTGCAGCTGCTGTGGTGGCTGTTTTCCAGATTTTATTGCTTTTACAAGTGACACAGAAGCACTACCAGACGGACCTTTTGTTTTTTGTGTGCGGGATAAGTGTTTAGGTATCTGTAGCCTGAAAGAATTACTGGGAGTGTCTGGTGAACTGTAATGTGGACAAGAACCAGGAAGGTGGTTACCTTTGCATCTCCAACATAAGACAGGTGGTCCATTTCTTTCAACAGGTGGACCAGTGTGCATGGTTTTAAGGGAAGGATTAACGTTTTTAACACACATTCTTGAATTGTATTCAAGCTGGTGTTCATGATCTTTCTCAAGTTGATGGCCAAGGCGCACCAGATCTTCCACAGTGTCCACACGACCCCTGAGTTGACTGGCCAGACGAGGTTTGATGTTTTTCAGAATTATCTTAACAATACTAGCCTCTGTAAGAGAGGGTTTCCATCTTTTACAGAGAGCTCTATATGAGAAAGCAAAGTCTCTGATGGTTTCATTCTCTTGCTGTTTCCTGGTTCGAACACGCTCAGCTAACTCATCCTCATAATCTTCGGCAAGGAAAGCTGCCAGAAAACCGGTTTCAAACTGACTCCAAGTAGTTACCTTAGATCAGGCAATTTCCCACCAGTCGCGGGCTGTTCCCCGGAGTACAGTTCTGAAAGTGGCAAGAATATCAGCATCAGATAACGGATGAAGAGCAAGAAAGTCATGACACTTTGACAGATAACTGATGGGAATCAGGATCATCATTAAACCCACCATATGTAGGGAAGGTTAACTTAATGTGATCACTCTTTGTAACAGCTGAGTTAGGGGTTGCAAGTGATGATGATTTATCCCCGGGATAGGGACTAGAACTTGAATAAGAAGGAGAGGTAGATTTAACTTCTACCAAGAAAGATTCAAGTCGTCTGTCCAACGACGTGATTTTCTGTTCAAGATTATGCATTTGTTCTTTCCTCTCTGTCTCTTCATTTCCAAGATGTGTGGTCAGTTTTGTTATCGCCGAGCTACTTTGGTTGGCTGTTTCAACCAGCTGGTAGATACTTTCCTGAGCAGTGGTGTGAAAGCATTTCAGTTCTTTCTGGAGTTCTATTTGAAGTTGCTCCACCATGAAGCGGATTTCTGAAAGAAGAGAGGTTTCAGAATTTTTCAGCTCTTCTTCCACAACCAGTTTAATTCCCTTCACCAGTTTATCCATTTCTGTTTCCACACTTTCCTTATGAGAGATGATTCTTGACAGAAGGAGACGATGATTATCACTGGTTTTATCAATAAGAGATTGAAAATGGTTAGTGAAAGACGTTTGAACTCCTTCAACGTCCTTGGTTAGGTTATTGATTGCTGTACTTTGTGTTTCTATTGCCTTAAGAATCCTGTCCCAACCCTCCTGGGTTTTTGCTGCAATTTGATTCCAGTTCCGTGCAGGAGTAGGGATTGCTCCTGGAAGTTCACATTGAGACTGAGACAGTGAATATGGGGAAGAGGCTGAAAGAGTGAAAGGACCTCCTCCTGGTCCAGGCGAGGATTTCACAGCTTCCGTTTCCCAAATAAGTGATTGGTTTATCGAATGGGCAGGTTCAAAGTGAGGAGAAAACGGGGCGTGGCCATGAGCTTCAGATGTCTCTACTGGAGGTGGCCGTGGTGTCTGGAAATAAGTCTGTAAGTGTGTACTAAATGCATTACCAGTACGATAAGTACTTACAGGTGTCTGCACATCGGGAGCTTCTATGTCAAGGGCAACTAAGGGGGACCCAGACGTGAACTGTTGATTAGTCATAATGTGATAAGCAGAGAATGAGTGACTTTTTTACAAGAACTATCACAGTCCAGCTCCATTAGAAATTGTCACCACAAGCGTATCACAAAAGCATTAGTCAATAGTATTCAATCAATATTCAATATTCAAAACAGTGAAGCATATTTAAACCCCAAAAAACAATCATGGATTATATGAAATACTGAAAGAGTCACATAGTTACAGTTGAAGCAACCAACTTAATTTAATTCATTCACATTTCATGGTTCGAGGCCCCACGTTGGGCGCCATTTCTGTAGCGTAGGGCGGAAAACAGATACTCGTGTAGTATAGTAAGTTGGGCGCCAGACAGGAGCATAAATCCACCTGTCACTCATTTATTTAAAAAAAAGGAAAATGAGTAATTCAAAAGTATCTGTCATCAACAAAAGACCCGCTAGCAGATAGCCCCAGCTACAAAATGGCTTCTGGTCACCAAATCTCTTTAAAGGAAAGGTTATTTAATTAATCAATTAATCCCAAACAAACAAGATAAACCCCTTCACAAATAAATTTCAAGGAATAAATCAAGGGTTTTTACCAACGATACCAAATTAAATTTAGGTGACAAAGAATTAAACAACAAAAATCGCATTCACCATAAAACGTCACAGGCGAATGGTTCACTTAAGAAAACCAGTTCAGGCAGTTCATTAGGTGTGTGAGAGTGTGTGTAGGGGGGGGTGAAAGAGTTCGGTCCAGAATAGTCCAGAAGTTCAGTTTTGTAAATATGTATGTAGGTGAAGATGTGTGTGTGTGTGTGTGTGGGGGGGGGGGATGGATGGATCCCCTTCCCCCCATCTCACAGGTGCTCTTAATGATTTCCTAACTCCTCCCCCTTACCTGTGGGGAGGAAATGCAAGTCTGCACTTCCTGCCACAAGGTGGCGGAGTGTTATAGTTTTCCGACTACACACACAAATGTTTAGACCTTGCAAGTTAAGTTACTTTAATTTTGTTTTATGATTTTGGAAAGTCATCTGGAGATTTCAGTTTAATAAACATCAGACTTGGATGAGTCTCTCTGCGTGTGCTTATTACAGTTTTTTCTGATAGCTAAGACGCAATTTTTGAAACTTTTGGCTTTTTTTGCAAAACTCTACACACAAATCGCAAAACCTTTCACCCAAATAGCAAAACACAGTAGATCACTTGCAAAAGCATGTTTTTGTACTATTGCATAAGCACTTTTTGCTAAACTGTTCACACTCTTTTAAAAATAGTTATTTTTGTATCCGACAGTGCACACAACTCATAATATCAGTAAGCACACAAAGCAGCCACTGCACACTGACAGTAACAATGAAAAACTCATTTGGCTTTTGCTTATCCTGTGTGCAGGGCATATCGGTTTCAGTACCTTTTACAGTAACACACAGGGGTCAAAGTGAATGGATATTTATTTACACACATCCAAATACGTAAACATAAAGTGTGTTTTTCAGGTCAAGGCACAAAAAAACTAAACATAAAATGACAATCATTGAGGGAAAAAAATCAGTCTTGTCTTCTTACTGGGTCTGGCCACAAAATCTCGTCCACATCACATGCAATGTCTTCCATTGCTAGGCACCGGGGAAAATATCTCCTGGAGTGTCGTATCCAGACCTGACATGACACCTGGTCAATGTCTCCGCATGCAAAGTGAAGTAATTTGTGCTTTCAGTTTTGCAAACCCGGTGAAGGGTTTTGTGATAAATATTAATAGTTTTAGAAATTGTGCTATAAGAATCCATGTAAGTGTTTACAGTTTTTTCTGATGGCTTAAACACTTACATGGATTCTTATAGCACAATTTCTAAAACTATTAATATGTATCACAAAACCCTTCACCGAGTTTGCAAAACTGAAAGCACAAACATTGCTTTGCACGTAGTTTGCAATTTCGTAACACACACTTTGTATATGTGAAAATACAATTCACTGCACAGGACTCCTTTTGCAAAACTGTAAACACAGCTCCACTGCTTTACACTCAATTTCCAGATGATCTACACACTCCTATCAAAACTATACATATTTATGGCTATTTTTTACACAATTCTGCCAACTGTCAGGCCACACTTTTACATGTGAAAACTATTATTTATAATTACTTCACTTTGCATGCGGAGACATTGACCAGGTGTCATGTCAGGCCTGGATACGACACTCCAGGAGATATTTTCCCCGGTGCCTAGCAATGGAAGACATTGCATGTGATGTGGACGAGATTTTGTGGCCAGACCCAGTAAGAAGACAAGATTGATTTTTTTCCCTCAATGATTGTCATTTTATGTTGTTGTTTTTTTTGTGCCTTGACCTGAAAAACACACTTCATGTTTACGTATTTGGATGTGTGTAAATAAATATCCATTCACTTTGACCCCTGTGTGTTACTGTAAAAGGTACTGAAACCGATATGCCCTGCACACAGGATAAGCAAAAGCCAAATGAGTTTTTCATTGTTACTGTCAGTGTGCAGTGGCTGCTTTGTGTGCTTACTGATATTATGAGTTGTGTGCACTGTCGGATACAAAAATAACTATTTTTAAAAGAGTGTGAACAGTTTAGCAAAAAGTGCTTATGCAATAGTACAAAAACATGCTTTTGCAAGTGATCTACTGTGTTTTGCTATTTGGGTGAAAGGTTTTGCGATTTGTGTGTAGAGTGTTGCAAAAAAAGCCAAAAGTTTCAAAAATTGCGTCTTAGCTATCAGAAAAAACTGTAAGCCATCAAAAAAACTGTAAAATGTATGTTGATAACTTTGCGCCTTCACCTCAACTGGCTAAAAGGAAATACACAAAGGATTAGCCACAAAGTTAGTGTGTGTGTGTGTGTGTGTGTGTGTGTGTGTGTGTGTGTGTGTGTGTGTGTACGTGCGTGTGTGTGTGTGTCCTCAGTGAAGTGTATCAGTCTCTGCAGTAGCTTCCAGCTGCAGCAGTCAGTTCAGTTTCTGTTCAGTCTGACCGAGGGAGGTTTTTGTACAACAGTTTTTCACTGTGTGAACACCCACAGACTGTTGATGTATTTATAGCCCATGCAGTAGTAAACTGCTGCATCTTCAGTCTGAACTGCACTGATGGTCAGAGTGAAGTCAGAGTTTGATCCACTGCCTGTAAAACGAGCTGGAATCCCTGATTGTTGAGTGCTCGCAAAGTAAATGAGCAGTTTAGGAGTTTCTCCATCTCTCTGTTGGTACCAGGATAAACAGTGCTTTTGCTCATGAACATGAATATTCTCGCTGGTCCTACAGTGGATGGTGACGGAGCCTCCCACAGCAGAGCTCACTGCTCCAGGCTGAGTCGCTGTGATCTGGCCTCTGGACTCTGAGGATACAGACACAAAAACATAAAGCAGCGTCATGGTTTTGTGGGCTTCATTTCAGAGGGACGGATGTTCATAGAGGAGAGGAGTTTGATGCTCTGGACTTTACCTGTGAAGCAGCAGCAGAGGAGAGTCCAGATGAGGACGGAGATCAAAGTCATGTTTTTGATGAGGAGGATTTCTGTGGCTTCTGTTGTCATGAAGGACAGCTGTCAGCAGTGATGGGAATAACGGCGTTGAAATAAATGCTGTTACTAACGGCGTTACTTTTTTCAGTAACGGGTAATCTAACGAGTTACTTCATCTATCGTTGTAACGCCGTTACCGGTACCAACACGCCGTTACCTCGCGTTACTGAACCAACCTACTCGTTTAGAATCTGGCACCTCACTCAACTCGCATACAGGAATGCCTTTTTTTCTCCCTTTGGTAAGGGCGGGATACGTAATGATGATTGGCTAAAGCAGAGATTTCATGTTGAGCCAACCAGAGACACCCGGTGGGCGGGTATACACACAAACCAACACACGGTCGTAGCGCGCGCGCGCACACACACACACGCACACACACACACACACACACACAGCATGTCAGATGAGATGGCGAGTCCCGAGGCTGAGTCTAAGACAGCGTTTTCACGGTGGAAGTATAGGCAGTTTTTTAACCTCGTCGAGGTAAAAGGTAAAAATGTACATGTTACATGCACACTGTGTCTAAGACCAAAGACTTTGTCCACGTCAAATGTAAGCAACTCGAATTTAATGAAGCATCTCTCGACTGCACACGCGTCTGTTAAGCTAGTGGCCACCGGCATGCCCCACGATAAAGGCAAGCTAGCTAACAAGGAAGGCTGGATTTTTCTGCTTCAGCTTCTACCCCAAAACTTACCACACAGCAGGAACTCAATAAAATTATAGGGAGGTATGTGGTTGAAAACATGCTGAAAGTTTGTTTTAATTTGCAGCATGTCAAGTGTAAAACGTCATATTGTTTAACTGCTTACATTTGTAAGTAAAGAAAATGCTTGAAGTTCAGTTGTAATTGCGTTGAGGTGCAATACATTAAAACCTGTATGGGTATCTGTTGTTTGCTTTACTCCAAATTATTTGGCTTTTTTTAACTTAAAAAAGTAACGCATTAGTTACTTTCCTGGGTAACTAGTTACTTTTATAGTGTAGTAACTCAGTTACTAACTCAGTTACTTTTTTGGGTAAGTAACTAGTAACTGTAACTAATTACTTTTTCAAAGTAATGTGCCCAACACTGGCTGTCAGTCATCCAGTGTTCAACTCTCAGGACTATAAACCCTCCCAGAGCACTGGAGCATGGTGCTGCTGATGCAAAGTGGCTCTCTATGGAAATGCTCTGACTGACTCCAACAGGGACTTGGATTACTCTGATCATGCTGTTTATCAAAGGATCAATCACTATCAGAGTATTGATTAACAGTCAGTCATCATTTTAAGGTGGATTTGGTTTGATGACTGTGGATACATTTTCTTTAAGAAAGTCTTCTGTCTTGTTTCATTTAATGTGAGAACAAATCCACTTTGACTTTTAGACAGATGTGAACTTCTATCTGTCAAAATGTGACTAATTCTGAACAGTTGTGTCACTGTTAGATCAATATAATATGAAATAGTTCATTCTTTAGAAACAGGAAGTGTTGATGTTGAGTTTGCTTGTGTCACAGTCAGAGAGCCGTGTCTCTCTACACTGAGAGGTTTTTGTACGGCCACTCAATGACTTTGTATCACTGTGGTGGACTTTTGGTGGAGGAACCAGACTGCATGTTGGAAGTAAGTTAACCTGTTGATGTATTTTATAAATTTGTCAGCAACATTTTCTCTTTAATGCATATCTTTTCCTCTATTAATTGAAAAATGTGATTTTACATCTTCACTTCTATTTCTTGCTCAGCAGTTGGGATAAAGAAAAGTGCAGTTTTGTATTTGAAATTAAATCATGAATGTAATTGCTATAATTACTATAATTGCTTTTTGCAGAGGAGAAGTCGGGTATTTAGATTTTTAGATGAAAGTTGAAACATGTAGTTTAAGTTTTGTCAGACAAAGTCAGAGAGCCGTGTCTCTCTACACTGAGAGGTTTATGTACGGCCACTCAATGAGTTTGTATCACTGTGGTGGACGTTTGGTGGAGGAACCAGACTGCATGTTGGAAGTAAGTCTCTGCTCAAATATTAAATATAATATTGTAAAGTAATGTTTGAATTTCAGTTTTTGGATGTTTGAGGCAGATAAATACATCTTGTTTTAATTTGAACACTTTAAGTTTTCATATTATTATTTCTCCTCCTTCATCATGGAGGATAACTCAGAGCAGCTTTACTAAACATGTCTTTACACATTCCTGTCAAACTGAAATTTAAACAGTTTGAAGTGAAGAACAGATTTTAAAATGTTTGACAAGATTCATTTCTAATTTTTTTGAAACAAATTCAGAATCGATTATTCCAATAAAACTGAACAGAGTGAAGATAAAGATAGGATCAGAAAATGTGACAAATCTCTTCATTGTGTCACAAATTGTTTTAAAGTTTGAAAATGTTTTGAACAGTTTGGAAAAGATGATTGAAATCCACATGAAGAACATTTTAATGTCGTCAGATCATTTTCTGTATTTGTTCATGTTTCCACTAAAACCTTTAAAGTCATGTATCGTTCAGGTTTTGGATGATTTTGATGAGAAAGTTTTGATATTTTATTTCCAGTGCAGTTAGATATATTTCAGGTCATTGTGTATGATTATTCTCTCTGTGCTGACATGCATGACAGGCTTCTTGAAGGGAAGTGAAACAATGTGTGAGTGAGTGACTGGTGGAGCAGAAAAATCATCTGACAGAAACTCCTTAAAGGACAAAATCAACTCTCACACAGTAAAAGTGTCTGCTGCTTGATTGACAGCTGTCCTCTAATCTGATTGGTGTCTCCTAGGTGATACCGCCCCCACCCTGACGGTGCTGCCCCCCTCCAGTGAGCAGCTGCAGCAGGGGAAGGCCACGCTCATGTGCCTGGCCAACAAGGGCTTCCCCTCAGACTGGAGTCTGGCCTGGAAGGTGGACAGCAGCAGCAGCATCAGCTGGGAGGAGAGCAGGAGCCCCGTGGTGCTGGAGAAGGACGGCCTCTACAGCTGGAGCAGCACCCTGAGGCTCGATGCAGACCAGTGGAGGAAGTTGGACTCTGTGACCTGTGAGGCCACCCAGGGCTCCCAGACTTCACTCTCACAGACACTGAGGAGAGACCAGTGTTCCCAGTCCTGACCTGACTCACTGGGACTCTGATACTGGTTTTCCTCTGCTACTGCTCTCTCTCTCTCTCTCTCTCTCTCTCTCTCTCTCTCTCTCTCTCTCTCTCTCTCTATTCCTGAGTCTGAGTGGTGTCGGAGAGTGTCGGAGTGTGATTTGGAGAGTGGATGTGCTCCTTTTTGAAGGTTTGCTTCTTGGTGTTTCACGGGTGTTTTTCACAGTTTCGTTCTGTTCAAATTTTTCATTCACTGGTGGGGTGCAGGGGGGGACTGATCAGCTCTTTTGTGCGGTAGTAACCGGCACGCTGTTCGGTGGCATGGCCGCCACCGGCAGTAACAATGGAACCGGGGGTTTCAGGGATCTTTCCTGGCGGCATGGCATTAAAATACCGGTCGGTGTGGATCACTCGGTGGAGGAGTGTGGTCTGGCGGTTGGGGAAGTTGTGGGGTTTGATAGTTTGAAGGCAGCATCTAGGATGAACGGTGCTGTCGTGATTTTTCTCGATTCAATAGACAAAGTTGGTATTGTGGTTGAGCGAGGAATTGTTTTGAAAAATACGTTTGTCCAAGTTTTCCCCCTGGCTAACCCAGCGAAACGAATCATATTGTCCAATTTACCACCTTTCATCAGTAACACGTAGGGATGTAACGATACACTCAACTCACGACTCGATTCGAGTCACGATTTTTTGTTCACGATACGATTTTTTCACGATTTTTTAAAATCAAAATGAGCTACTGACAAATTCTGACAAAATAAAATTATCTTTTTATTTGTACGAAAAAAATCTCTCTTTACAGAAACTCTCAAACTGTTTGTGTTCTTATTAGGGCTGCCAGCAAGCAGCTGATCTGACCATTACCTTTCAGCTTGAAGTATGAGCTAACTGAAAATAAAAACAATTAAGATGATAGCTCGTTAACCCTTTGATGAGAGTCCACGGCCCCGGGAAATGGCGAGGTCCGAGCGCTGTAAACGCAGAGCCGGTCGCGGCGCACCGCCTCGGAGGAAATGCGCCCGGCGGGGACCAGCCGGCGCCGGGGAGAGGTCCCACGAGGGGATCCTCCCGCACCGTGCGGCCGTCCCTGACCCGTGCTTAGTCCCCCGTGCAGACTGCGCGGAAGTTGCGGAGAAGTTGCGGTGATTGGTAAAATTGCAACACCGCCCTGAATTCACGGGGATTCACTGAAGTTGCGTTGAAGTTGCAAATCGCAACATCGTGAATTTTCTGGAGGGTCTGTGTCATGGTATCATTTACAGTACAGTCAGGCCTGACGCCGACTACCACTACTGCGCATGTGTGTAGGGGTGTGTGTGTGTGTGTGAGACACAGAAAGGCAGACGCGGCAGTGGAAGCTGCAGCCACAACCTATTTCTAATTAAAAAAAAACTTACTCTCGCATTCGCCAAGAATCGCGATTCATTTTTTCTGTGAACCGGTGCGAGTCGTCACGCATTTGTACCGATTTTAATCGTGTCACGATGTATCGTTACATCCCTAGTAACACGGTATTGGAGAGAGAGCTTTCACGGCACGGCAAGATAGTGTATGCAATGAAAATGCTCCCGTCGGGTTGTAAATCACCGAAGTTGATAATTACTAATGACGAGGATGAGCTTAATGTCGTTATGAAGTTTAAAGTTGAAGGGTTTGATTACACAATTTTTGCGACTACGGAGACGATGAAGTGCTTTGGTTGTGGGCAAGAGGGGCACTTGGTGCGCAACTGCCCAGATAGGGTGCCGCAGGCCTGTGCCAAGCGCACAGAGCGCACAGGGCGCGCAGAGTGAGAGTCAGGCAGATAGCGGGAGTCAGGCAGACAGTGGAGGCCAGGCAGACAGCCAGGAGCCAATAACCCAGGAGCCTGGCACAGATGCGCAGCAGGACAGAGAATGTGCAACCACATCTGCGGCAGTGGACAGTGAGCTGAGTCAGATCGGTGTTGGAGAGGGACAGGAAGAGATCAATATTGACGAGCTTATAGATGGTGGGGAGAAAAGTGTGCTGGATGATGGAAACATTTTTAAAGTGCCATCCTCTAAGAGGAAAACAAGGAGAGACTCAAAAACAGTTAAATCAAAGAAAGGAAGTGTTGTGGAAATTTTCTCTTCTGCTGCTGGTGAAGAATGAAATAGAGACTTCTGCCGGCCGACAAGGTTTTATTTTCTTTGCAAAGAAAAGGTCGATCAACACGCGAGCGGTCAAAGTGAAGAAGGACCCCGAGAATGGGGAGACCTGAACATTTATACTCTCCAGAACCATGTGAATGCCCTTCCAGAAACATGTGTTAGATGTTTTACAGTCCTTTGTCTCCTGTGGGTGTTGGCGCCCGTCAGGCCATATGCTTTTCACCTAAGGTGTCCTGCAGGATCTTGCATTGATGTGTAGATCTGAGTCTGGGCAACGCAATTTACACAAGACAAAAGGCTTGATACCTCATGTTTAAGGAGGGTGGGGTTTGCATCTGTAGTGGTTGAAACAAAGGCTTAAATTTACTATTACAGAAGGAAAAGTGATACAGACGGTTTCTCTGATACTGACAGTGAGCGTGAGTTTTCAGATGCGTCTATTCCTGATGGCCAGAAGAGTAATGGCTACAGTCTTGAGCAAATCCGAAGTTTCTTAGAAGTGACCAAGGGGAAAAGAGATGTGGCTGTGGATGAGTTTTTTCCAAACCAGTCGTTGTTTATTCAATCTGCTCAGTGGTTAATGAGACAGAGAGGTGCTGATGGGCTGAAGGACACAGAGATTTATCGTCTTAGGAAACTGGTTCATAAGGTGAAAGCACAACGCTACAAATGAATCAAAAAGTTTCATATAATTTTTTTTTTCTGACTACCTTATGTTTGGTCATGAGTAGTTTTAGAATTGCATCTCTAAATCTTAATGGAGCAAGAGATGTTAAGAAAAGAACAATGTGCTATGATCTTTTAAAGACAAAATGTATTGATATTGCTTTTGTTCAAGAAACCCACAGTAATAATGAAAAGGAAGTTGAATAGAAGAGGGAATGGGATGGGAATATTGTTTTAAGTCACAAGAGCACAGTGAGTGCTGGGGTAGCAATCCTTTTTTCAAAGAGTTTTCTGCCTATTTCTTTTGATTTACAAGAGATCGTTAAAGGGAGATTAATTAAAGTGGTTGCTAAATATGAGAAGTCCACCCTAGTCTTGTTAAATGTATATGCCCCAGTGAATCCTGGTGAACGACACATTTTCCTCGAAGAACTAGAAAACACCTTGTCAAATTGCGCCTCAACAGATATTTTAATTGTAGGAGGGGATTTTAACTGTACGACTGATGATCTGGACAGGAATCATTTAGAACCCAATGCTCAGTCAAGGAAGATGTTGAAACGGATTATTGAGACTTATGAGTTGATTGATGTGTGGCGATCTAAGCACAGGGACACAAGGCAGTATTCCTGGGCACACAGCAAGGATAACTGTGTCTCTTTAGCGAGGCTGGACAGATTTTATTGTTTTAAACATCAAGTGCAATTTTTTAGGTCTTGTTTCTTGTGTCCAGTGGTTTTTTCAGATCACTGTTTGGTAATAGGGAATGTTTTCTTAAATGGGGTCAAACCTAAGAGTGCATATTGGCACTTTAACACTGTGCTGTTAAACGATGGGCATTTTAGAGAATGTTTTTGTTTTTTTTGGCAACAATGGAGATCTGCAAAGTCCCAGTTTTCATCTTTACAACAATGGTGGGATGTTGGCAAAATACAGATACAACAGTTTTGTAAACAATACAGTTTTAATGTCACAAGAGAGACCACCCAGTCGATTAGAGAGCTAGAAACTAGTATAATGGAGTTGCAGAGTTTAAGTGCTTCCACAGGAGATCGAGGCCACTTTCAGGCACTCAAGGTTAAAAAGGCTACTTTGGCGGATCTGCTGGGGCTTAGAGCACAGGGGGCATTGGTTCAATCACGTTTTCAAAATATTTCTGAAATGGATGCTCCATCTAAGTTCTTCTTTAACCTTGAAAAGAAGAATGGTCAAAGCCGGCTCATTCATTGCCTCGGATCAGTTGATGGGAAGGATCTCACTGAATCATCTGACATAAGAAAAAGAGCAGTGCAGTTCTTCTCCCAACTCTATGCCAGCGAGTACAAAGATGATCAGCTGATGTCTGAGGTTTTTTTTGACAATCTGCCACAAGTAGCAGCAAAAGACAGCACACAACTAGAAGGTCCACTGAAAATGCATGAGCTGCAGGTGGCGTTGATGAGCATGGAAAATGGCAAAACTCCAGGTCTGGATGGTCTTCCTATTGATTTCTATAAGTCCTTTTGGTCCATATTAGGGAAGGACTTGTTTGAGGTCCTAAGTGACAGTATGTCCGGGGGTAGATTGCCTCTCAGCTGTCGGAGAGCAGTCCTTACTCTTCTCCCTAAAAAAGGAGACCTGTGTGAGATCAAGAATTGGAGGCCAGTGAGTTTGTTGTGTGCTGACTATAAAATCCTCTCAAAAGTGTTGGCAAATAGGTTGAAAAAGGTGATGGAGCAGGTTGTTCATATTGATCAGTCATATTGTGTCCCTGGCAGATCTGTTAGAGATAATATTTCATTAATTCGGGATTATTTGGATATCTCTAGACTATTGGATTTAAAGTTTGGTCTGATTTCTCTTGACCAAGAGAAGGCTTTCGATCGGGTGGAGCACAAATACCTTTGGAAAACTCTTGAGGCTTTTGGTTTTCCCCCCGGTTTTATTGCCTTGACTAGGACTCTTTATTGTGACATGGAAAGTGTATTGAAAGTTAATGGTGGTTTAAGTGCTCCTTTCACTATAGAGAGGGGTATTCGGCAAGGTTGTGCGATGTCAGGTATGCTGTATTCTATAGCCATTGAACCTATGTTATGTCAGGTGAGGAAACAATTAATGGGAGTCAAACTAAGGGATACCCTTTTACCCTTGCATCTTTCTGCATATGCAGATGATATTATGGTGGCTGTAAATGGTGAAAGTGACATTGAGAAACTAGTAAGTATCACAGAATGCTTTGGTAAAGTCTCCTCTTCTAAGGTAAACTGGGAAAAGAGCACAGCATTGATAGTAGGAAAATGGCAGGGGAATGAGCCTAAGTTACCTGCTGGTATTAAGTGGTTGAAGAGTGGGATTAAGTATTTAGGTGTTCACCTGGGTGACCAGTCAGAGGAATTGAAAAACTGGGAGGGAGTGGTAGAAAAGGTGGAGGGGAGGTTAAAGAAGTGGAAGTGGCTCTTACCCCGAATTTCATATAGAGGGCGTACACTTATTATTAACAACTTGGTGGCCTCTACTTTGTGGCATCGCCTGGCTGTAATAGAACCTCCAGCAACTTTATTAAGAAAATTACAGAGTATTATTGTCGACTTCTTTTGGGATAAATTACACTGGATACCTCAGAGTGTCTTATTTTTGTCAAAAGAGGATGGTGGGCAGGGTTTGGTACATCTAGCCAGTAGGAAGGCGGCTTTTAGATTAATTTTTTTTGCAGAGGTTTCTCTATGGCCCGCCAGATTTACCATTGAGACAGGTTGCCGATTTTATCTTTGGACAAATTGGTGAGTTAGGTTTTAGGAAGTCACTGTTTTTTATGGATTGTTCAAATTTAAATTTGCATTGTGTGTCACCATTTTATAGCAGTGTGTTTAATGTGTGGAGACAGATGGAAACAGGCAGACTGGGCCGTGGCGCTTCCTTATATTGGCTTCTGAGGGAGCCAATTCTTAGGGGTGCTCGGCTAGGCGTTGCCTGGCAAGGAGCGTCACTGATGTATGAGACTTTTAAGGACAAGGGCATAACAACATTCCGGCATCCCTGCTGGAGCTGGCAGGAGCTCACTTGGACAATGCTGCAACTCTGGCACAAAGGCTGGAGGTCCGATCTGTTCGGGTGATTGGTCTGGTGTTGGACAGTTTCAGGAAGGCGCTGTCGAGTGAGGAGAGAGCGCTGCTGGCAGGATGGTTTGCTGGACAACTGACACCTGATGATTCTGATCCTTTTCCCAGGTTGTGTATTAGGCCTAAACTTATAGACTGTGGGGGTTCCCTGCTGGAGCAGGGTCAAACGTGGATACCACTGGACTCTGTGGGGGGAAAGAGACTCTATCAAGGTTGTGTCAAGGTCTTAAATAAAAGAAAACTTAATGGAAGAGTAGACACACCTTGGAGGGACCATTTTAAAATGGGTTCAGAGGTAAAAACCTGTTTGGGGCTTGCTTTATAAACCACCATTAACAAAAAATACTGGAGACTTGCAGTGGCGAATTTTACACGGGATTGTGGCAGTGAATGCTTTTGTGTCACTGTTAAATCCAACAGTCTTAGATCAGTGTCCTTTTTGTCCTGTCAGAGAGACTATATTTCACTGTTTTGTACATTGTTCGAGGCTATTGTCTCTTTTTGGAGCACTTCGCACTTTATTGCTGTCCTTTAAAGAGCAGTTTACTGAACAAATGTTCATTTTTGGCTTTTCGTATGGTAAGAACAAGAAGAGGAAAGGTCGATTATTGAATTTCCTGTTTGGTCAGGCAAAGTTGGCTATTTATTTAAGTAGAAAGGAAAAGTTGGACAGAGGGCAGAGGTGTGATTGTTTACTAATTTTCAAGAATTTGGTTAGAGCACGTATTATGTTGGAATACAGATATTATGTTAAGATGAAGGATGTGGGAGCTTTTCAGAATGTGTGGGATTATGAGGGTGTACTTTTTTCTTTAAATGAACTGGAAATTACTTTTGTTGATGTGTTAATTTAACTTGTTGTTGTTTTGGTTTTTGTGGTTGTTTTGTTTCTTTGTTAATTAATTTGATTTATTTGTTTTTTGTTGTGGTTTATTTATTTATTTATTATTATTATTATTATTATTATTATTATTATTATTTATTTGGTTGTTGTTTTTTGTTTTGTTTTGTTTTGTTTTCTTATTGAATTGCGCATTTTGTGGTGTAAAGGTGAATTTTTTTTGTGAATAAATGATTGGTTAAAACTCAACTCTCTGTCTCTCTGTCTCTCTCTCTCTCTCTCTCTCTCTCTCTCTGTTTCTCTCTTTCTCTCATGACATGTTTCAACATTAACGTCTTCTTGCTTGTTGATGGTTTCAACATTTTACAACAATAAAGATTTCATCATATATGTTATAAAAGTGACATGTCTTTTGACTTTTTTGACATATATTATATATTAGGAACATTAGTCAGATGAATGCACAGTAACAAGTCCATTTTCCCCAAATGACTTTTTAATGGTTTTAAGACTGTATACATTCTTCTATAGTCAATCCAGTTTGATTTATATCAGTTATCATTGGTAACAACACTGGACTCAATGGTGACTCACAAAGCTATCTGTTATTACTAAGATCCGCCCTTAAAGCAGATCCATGTGTTATGTTGTGTTCCTAATTTGGACCTAAAACTGATTCAAACTATCTGAATAAAATATCTAAATAATAAAAATGATTTTCAGGATTAGAAATATAAAGTATTGTGTCGTCTGCATAAAGTGATAACTCTTTATATCTCTGTCCTGATTCTCATGGCAATAATGGTCACCACTGCCATCTAATGTTGCCCTAAAGTGGTGTGTGTGTGTGTGTGTGTGTGTGTGTGTGTGTGTGTGTGTGTGTGTGTGTGTGTGTGTGTGTGTCCTCAGTGAAGTGTATCAGACTCTGCAGTAGCCTCCAGCTGCAGCAGTCAGTTCAGTTTCTGTTCAGTCTGACCGAGGGAGGTTTTTGTACGACGCTTTTTCACTGTGTGAACACCCACAGACTGTTGATGTATTTATAGCCCATGCAGTAGTAAACTGCTGCATCTTCAGTCTGAACTGCACTGATGGTCAGAGTGAAGTCAGAGTTTGATCCACTGCCTGTAAAACGAGCTGGAATCCCTGATTGTTGAGTGCTCGCAAAGTAAATGAGCAGTTTAGGAGTTTCTCCATCTCTCTGTTGGTACCAGGATAAACAGTGCTTTTGCTCATGAACATGAATATTCTCGCTGGTCCTACAGTGGATGGTGATGGAGCCTCCCACAGCAGAGCTCACTGCTCCAGGCTGAGTTGCTGTGATCTGGCCTCTGGACTCTGAGGATACAGACACAAAAACATAAAGCAGCGTCATGGTTTTGTGGGCTTCATTTCAGAGGGACGGATGTTCATAGAGGAGAGGAGTTTGATGCTCTGGACTTTACCTGTGAAGCAGCAGCAGAGGAGAGTCCAGATGAGGACAGAGATCAAAGTCATGTTTTTGATGAGGAGGATTTCTGTGGCTTCTGTTGTCATGAAGGACAGCTGTCAGTCATCCAGTGTTCAACTCTCAGGACTATAAACCCTCCCAGAGCACTGGAGCATGGTGCTGCTGATGCAAAGTGGCTCTCTATGGAAATGCTCTGACTGACTCCAACAGGGACTTGGATTACTCTGATCATGCTGTTTATCAAAGGATCAATCACTATCAGAGTATTGATTAACAGTCAGTCATCATTTTAAGGTGGATTTGGTTTGATGACTGTGGATACATTTTTTTTAAGAACGTCTTCTGTCTTGTTTCATTTAATGTGAGAACAAATCCACTTTGACTTTTAGACAGATGTGAACTTCTATCTGTCAAAATGTGACTAATTTTGAACAGTTGTGTCACTGTTAGATCAATATGATATAAAATAGTTAATTCTTTAAAAACAGGAAGTGTTGATGTTGAGTTTGCTTGTGTCACAGTCAGAGAGCCTTGTCTCTCTACACTGAGAGGTTTTTGTACGGCCACTCAATGACTTTGTATCACTGTGGTGGACTTTTGGTGGAGGAACCAGACTGCATGTTGGAAGTAAGTTAACCTGTTGATGTATTTTATAAATTTGTCAGCAACATTTTCTCTTTAATGCATATGTTTTCCTCTAGAAATTGAAAATTGTGATTTTACATCTTCACTTCTATTTCTTGCTCAGCAGTTGGGATAAAGAAAAGTGCAGTTTTGTATTTGAAATTAAATCATGAATGTAATTGCTATAATTACTATAATTGCTTTTTGCAGAGGAGAAGTCGGGTATTTAGATTTTTAGATGAAAGTTGAAACACGTAGTTTAAGTTTTGTCAGACAAAGTCAGAGAGCCGTGTCTCTACACTGAGAGGTTTATGTACGGCCACTCAATGAGTTTGTATCACTGTGGTGGACGTTTGGTGGAGGAACCAGACTGCATGTTGGAAGTAAGTCTCTGCTCAAATATTAAATATAATATTGTAAAGTAATGTTTGAATTTCAGTTTTTGGATGTTTGAGGCAGATAAATACATCTTGTTTTAATTTGAACACTTTAAGTTTTCATGTTATTATTTCTCCTCCTTCATCATGGAGGATAACTCAGAGCAGCTTTACTAAACATGTCTTTACACATTCCTGTCAAACTGAAATTTAAACAGTTTGAAGTGAAGAACAGATTTTAAAATGTTTGACAAGATTCATTTCTAATTTTTTTGAAACAAATTCAGAATCGATTATTCCAATAAAACTGAACAGAGTGAAGATAAAGATGGGATCAGAAAATGTGACAAATCTCTTCATTGTGTCACAAATTGTTTTAAAGTTTGAAAATGTTTTGAACAGTTTGGAAAAGATGATTGAAATCCACATGAAGAACATTTTAATGTCGTCAGATCATTTTCTGTATTTGTTCATGTTTCCACTAAAACCTTTAAAGTCATGTATCGTTCAGGTTTTGGATGATTTTGATGAGAAAGTTTTTGATATTTTATTTCCAGTGCAGTTAGATATATTTCAGGTCATTGTGTATGATTATTCTCTCTGTGCTGACATGCATGACAGGCTTCTTGAAGGGAAGTGAAACAATGTGTGAGTGAGTGACTGGTGGAGCAGAAAAATCATCTGACAGAAACTCCTTAAAGGACAAAATCAACTCTCACACAGTAAAAGTGTCTGCTGCTTGATTGACAGCTGTCCTCTAATCTGATTGGTGTCTCCTAGGTGATACCGCCCCCACCCTGACGGTGCTGCCCCCCTCCAGTGAGCAGCTGCAGCAGGGGAAGGCCACGCTCATGTGCCTGGCCAACAAGGGCTTCCCCTCAGACTGGAGTCTGGCCTGGAAGGTGGACAGCAGCAGCAGCATCAGCTGGGAGGAGAGCAGGAGCCCCGTGGTGCTGGAGAAGGACGGCCTCTACAGCTGGAGCAGCACCCTGAGGCTCGATGCAGACCAGTGGAGGAAGGTGGACTCTGTGACCTGTGAGGCCACCCAGGGCTCCCAGACTTCACTCTCACAGACACTGAGGAGAGACCAGTGTTCCCAGTCCTGACCTGACTCACTGGGACTCTGATACTGGTTTTCCTCTGCTACTGCTCTCAGTCTGCTCTCTCTCTCTCTCTCTCTCTCTCTCTCTCTCTCTCTCTCTCTCTCTCTGTTTCTCTCTTTCTCTCATGACATGTTTCAACATTAACGTCTTCTTGCTTGTTGATGGTTTCAACATTTTACAACAATAAAGATTTCATCATATATGTTATAAAAGTGACATGTCTTTTGACTTTTTTGACATATATTATATATTAGGAACATTAGTCAGATGAATGCACAGTAACAAGTCCATTTTCCCCAAATGACTTTTTAATGGTTTTAAGACTGTATACATTCTTCTATAGTCAATCCAGTTTGATTTATATCAGTTATCATTGGTAACAACACTGGACTCAATGGTGACTCACAAAGCTATCTGTTATTACTAAGATCCGCCCTTAAAGCAGATCCATGTGTTATGTTGTGTTCCTAATTTGGACCTAAAACTGATTCAAACTATCTGAATAAAATATCTAAATAATAAAAATGATTTTCAGGATTAGAAATATAAAGTATTGTGTCGTCTGCATAAAGTGATAACTCTTTATATCTCTGTCCTGATTCTCATGGCAATAATGGTCACCACTGCCATCTAATGTTGCCCTAAAGTGGTGTGTGTGTGTGTGTGTGTGTGTGTGTGTGTGTGTGTGTGTGTGTGTGTGTGTGTGTGTGTGTGTGTGTGTGTGTGTGTGTGTGTGTGTGTGTGTCCTCAGTGAAGTGTATCAGTCTCTGCAGTAGCTTCCAGCTGCAGCAGTCAGTTCAGTTTCTGTTCAGTCTGACTGAGGGAGGTTTTTGTACGACGCTTTTTCACTGTGTGAACACCAACAGACTGTTGATGTATTTATAGCCCATGCAGTAGTAAACTGCTGCATCTTCAGTCTGAACTGCACTGATGGTCAGAGTGAAGTCAGAGTTTGATCCACTGCCTGTAAAACGAGCTGGAATCCCTGATTGTTGAGTGCTCGCAAAGTAAATGAGCAGTTTAGGAGTTTCTCCATCTCTCTGTTGGTACCAGGATAAACAGTGCTTTTGCTCATGAACATGAATATTCTCACTGGTCCTACAGTTGATGGTGACGGAGCCTCCCACAGCAGAGCTCACTGCTCCAGGCTGAGTCGCTGTGATCTGGCCTCTGGACTCTGAGGATACAGACACAAAAACATAAAGCAGCGTCATGGTTTTGTGGGCTTCATTTCAGAGGGACGGATGTTCATAGAGGAGAGGAGTTTGATGCTCTGGACTTTACCTGTGAAGCAGCAGCAGAGGAGAGTCCAGATGAGGACGGAGATCAAAGTCATGTTTTTGATGAGGAGAATTTCTGTGGCTTCTGTTGTCATGAAGGACAGCTGTCAGTCATCCAGTGTTCAACTCTCAGGACTATAAACCCTCCCAGAGCACTGGAGCATGGTGCTGCTGATGCAAAGTGGCTCTCTATGGAAATGCTCTGACTGACTCCAACAGAGACTTGGATTACTCTGATCATGCTGTTTATCAAAGGATCAATCACTATCAGAGTATTGATTAACAGTCAGTCATCATTTTAAGGTGGATTTGGTTTGATGACTGTGGATACATTTTTTTTAAGAACGTCTTCTGTCTTGTTTCATTTAATGTGAGAACAAATCCACTTTGACTTTTAGACAGATGTGAACTTCTATCTGTCAAAATGTGACTAATTTTGAACAAGTATCACTGTTTGATCAATATAATATGAAATAGTTCATTCTTTTAAAAACAGGAAGGGTTGATGCTGAGTTTGTTTGTGTCACAGTCAGAGAGCCGTGTCTGCATGTTGGACAGACTGCATGTTGGAAGTAAGTCTCTGCTCAAATATTAAATATAATGTCATCAGGTTTTAATTTCTGTGTCTGAACATTTGCAGCATTTGATTAACTTTTGTCCTTTTGATAAAAATATATTTTATTTTAATTATTTCCAGTGCAGTTAGATATATTTCAGGTCATTGTGTATGATGATTCTCTCTGTGCTGACATGCATGACAGGCTTCTTGAAGGGAAGTGAAACAATGTGTGAGTGAGTGACTGGTGGAGCAGAAAAATCATCTGACAGAAACTCCTTAAAGGACAAAATCAACTCTCACACAGTAAAAGTGTCCAAGTGTCTGCTGCTTGATTGACAGCTGTCCTCTAATCTGATTGGTGTCTCCTAGGTGATACCGCCCCCACCCTGACGGTGCTGCCCCCCTCCAGTGAGCAGCTGCAGCAGGGGAAGGCCACGCTCATGTGCCTGGCCAACAAGGGCTTCCCCTCAGACTGGAGTCTGGCCTGGAAGGTGGACAGCAGCAGCAGCATCAGCTGGGAGGAGAGCAGGAGCCCCGTGGTGCTGGAGAAGGACGGCCTCTACAGCTGGAGCAGCACCCTGAGGCTCGATGCAGACCAGTGGAGGAAGGTGGACTCTGTGACCTGTGAGGCCACCCAGGGCTCCCAGACTTCACTCTCACAGACACTGAGGAGAGACCAGTGTTCCCAGTCCTGACCTGACTCACTGGGACTCTGATACTGGTTTTCCTCTGCTACTGCTCTCAGTCTGCTCTCTCTCTCTCTCTCTCTCTCTCTCTCTCTCTCTCTCTCTCTCTCTCTCTGTTTCTCTCTCTCTCTCTCTCTCTCTCTAAAGATTTCATCATGTATGTTATAAAAGTGACATGTCTTTTGACTTCCTTTCTTTGACATATATTATATATTAGGAACATAGTCAGATGAATGCACAGTAACAAGTCCATTTTCCCCAAATGACTTTATAATGGTTTTAAGACTGTATATATTTATTCCATAGTCGATCCAGTTTGATTTATATCAGGTACCTTTGGTAACAATGGTCAACTTCCAGGTGGCCGGAATCATCGTGAACAGACTTAAGCACTTTAATACGATGTTCATTCTGTTGCTTCTCTTTCTGATCTTAGCAGTTTTGTTAGACCAGCAGAGAAGAAGCTGTGGACTCAGAATAACTGCTTTTAGAAGGAGGGTGCGTGGTACGGACCACATGATAAACCATGACTGCCAAAGAAATTGTATCCATGCTTTGCAAAACTCTCACATTGTTTGGATCATGTCTCAAAAACAGGTATGTATGCAGTCATTCAGGCTGATTGGTACACAAAAGGTTTTTCCACCTTTGCAGCAGATTTTTGCAGAAGTTGCCTGATCTGTGCCAACATCTGATGATGGATTTCATTGAACTCAGCCCAGCTGAAGGGAAGAAATATTGTCTAACTGTGGTTGATATGTTTTCTAAATGGGTTGAAGTGTTTCCGTCAAAACATGCTACAGCATCAGTTGTGGCAAAAGCATTATTCACAGAAATAATTCCTAGATGGGGAATTCCAGAGAAAATTTCATCAGACAACTGTGCCCGTTTCATGAACGAAGCAATGGCACAGCTCTCTGAGTGTTTAGGTTTTGACCTCAAACCTCACTGTTATTATCTTATTATCCACTAGCAGGTGGCGCCATTGAACGTTAAAATCAGACCATCAAGACAAAATTGAGCAAATGCTGCAAGGAAACAGGTTTGTCATGGCCTAAAGCACTGCCTATTGTTTTGATGTACATGAGAATGCACAAGTGCGAGCGACTTAACCTGTCCTCTTTTGAGATTCTGTTTGCTTCAGCCCCCCTAAAATATTCTCAAGCCCCCCTAAATAATTTGGTGGTGTTTTATTATTATTTTTATTTATTTATTTTTCACAAAAAATGCCTATTTATGCAATACAAAGTGGCCAGAATATGAGTTTAAACCAATAATCATATAAACTGTCATTATTCACTTAAATATGATCATAAATCTCATTTCATCGGGTACGGTAGAGAGAGCCCCTTCAGTGCGTCATTATACAGTCCATTCCACTTTTTTTTTAGAGAACGCATCACTGAAATTCCAGTCCATGTTTTCCATGCGACCCTGCTCACTGCCGCTTGCGTGTTTACCTCTGAAGTACACAGAGCCGAACCTCACAGCGGCAAGAGCAGAGCACGAACGCATGGGTGAAGGATGGACATTAGAGCCTTTTTCAAGAAAGTAAGCATTCATCACTGCTGGTAGTAACACTTAGCTAACAGCAGAAAAGTTCCATGTAATTAATAAACCAAAATGTTCTGTGTTTGAATCCCAGCTGGCCAGCTCTGAAAGTTCCTAGCTGCTGCTAGCTAGTTGAGATGACTTCTGTTAATCATTCCCGCTATTCGTTTCCTGACCGTGGTCGGGAAACACAGGGGAGATCCGTCTTCTCCAGGGCCGAAGTAGTTTCTCCGGGGCGAACTCCCAAGATTCGACTCCACACTAGTGATGCGCGGGCACCTGCAATTGTTTTTATTTGTATTTTAGCACAATTTAACTGGTGTTGTTTAGCTGGTAAAGCAGCTGAAGGTGTATGGAGGCGTCATCGTCTTAGATTAATCAATTGATTGACAAAGCTTTAATTGGTGCTCTGAAAATTTTTTCGGCGCGCGCATGGCGCGCGCAATAACTTTTCTCCTCTGTGGGCTAAGCCACCCCAGTTTCTTAAACCTAGTGACGTCCCTGGACACCACTCTTTGCAAGGACCAACTGGTGTCGTATTGCATATTCTTAACCAAATCTTTCTGTGACATCAGACGACAGGTTGCCAGTGCACAGCCCTCAGCGACCCCAGGTCCTCTACATCAGTGTTTCTCAACCCTGGTCCTCGGGGACCACTGCCCTGCATGTTTTAGATGTTCCCTGCTCCAACACACCTGATTCAAATGAGTGGCTCATTATCAAGCCACTGCAGAGCTTGATGACAGGCTGATCATTTGAATCAGGTGTGGTGGAGGAGGAAACATCTAAAACATGCAGGGCAGTGGTCCCCGAGGACCAGGGTTGAGAAACACTGCTCTACATGACATTAAGCCTGGAGATTTCATGGTGGTGAAGAACTTCAGGAGAAAGTCTTTGAGACATCATCGCTGGTTAGGACCATTCCAAGTCCCCCTGGTCACTCACAATGCTGTGAAGGTCGCAGAACATGCCACTTGGATTCACGCAACACACTGCAGAAGAGTTCCACCCCCTGGGGGTACAACCACAGCGACAGTAGGAGAATTATCAGTGATGTGCTAGTAACCTCTCACTATAGACTAGGCATACAGACGTGTCAAGGCCACACATACATTCACACACACGGCCAGAAAAAGCTGAATTCAAACCCAGAAAATGGAAAGACCACACCAATGGCATCCATTCAGACATCCAGGCCTCTGTGGCATCAGAGGAACTGTGAGCATAATGATACTGTTAACCCTTCTTTTCACAGGTCCCATTCTGTGGTCGGAAAAGAGAAATGCTGAATCAGCCCTGACTGACACTAACTCTGACACACCAGACAATGTCCTATCTCTCAACATGGCTATGACCCTACCATTAGCCTGCGCCGGCAAAGGTCGGAAAAAAAAAAACGACACAGCAACCCCAAGCTAGACTAACGGATTATAAAGACAAAAGTTACAACAAAAGTTACAAGCTGCTTAATAAAATACAAGTGTGGAGGATAGCCATTTAGCAGTAGCTTGTTTTTAGTCTTCAAAAGATTTATTTCATACACGTGCAAACAAGACAGCTTGGGGTTGCTGTAACGTGTCATTAGAGGATGATATAATTGCATGATACCCAGGGCCGTTGCAGCGGGGGTGCGAGGCCCTGTGCGAATTTGAAATGCGAGGCCCTGCTCTTTGAAATGAATGCGTAATTGCGCATGAATAACAGTCACACGGACTATTCTAGTTCTATTGCACGCATAATCTCGCTGCAATACGTTTTATCAAGTAGAATAATATAGCATAATCATGCACATAGTCTCAGCTATGACCTTTTGCTATTTATTTCAAAGGGAAAAAACAACAACTGTGCAACGAGTGGTGACAGTACATCAAGTCAGTTCGGCCAATTTTTTTAAACAAGCAGATTAGGACACTTTCCATGAATTATATACATTCATTAATTACAACTATACACAACTTATTTTACTCATTATTTAACTTAGTTACAACACTAACCCGAACAAATGAGATGGACTAATCACAGAGTCACTTTCCTTGCCTTCTTGGCCGCAAACTCAGCAATAAGATCTGTATAATCCAATTTAGATGCAATGTCCTTTTCAATTGATAGCAGTGCAAGCCCGCACAGTCTCTCCTGTGACATGGAGGTGCGCAAATAGTTTTTCATTAGCTTTAGCTTTAAAAAGCTTCGCTCGCCCGATGCCACCGTTATTGGAAAAGTCAATAGGATCCGGAGCACAATCATCCTGAGATTTGGACGTGCTCAGAGCATCACTCAGTCTTGTGCACTGTCTTTGCAGGTCAGTCTCCTCCATTTCAAATCAAACCAGTTGCCAAACTCCTGCATTTGCTTAAAGCGGGTATGAAGAGCGGTGAGGGCTTGGTCCACTAAACCATTAAAATAGTCTGTTACATATACCTGCTCTGGGTCTGGAGTATATTCATTTTCATTTTCATCACGTTTGCGTTTCATTGGCCGTGTTGCTTTATCACAGGTTCAGTGTCCATATCAGAAGCGATCTCTGTTGCAGTAGCTTTTGCGGACACAAATCTAGTGTCTCTGTATTTTTGCATGAAGTCAATTAATCCATCTAGCTGCGATAAGGCCACATCAAGCTGCATGTCCGTTGACTGGAGCGTCTTACTGACGGTGTTCACGGCAAACAGAATATCATACCATATCACTGTAGACATGATAAATTCAAAGCTTTCCATTTCATTAGCCAGCGACTTGGCTTCACTTTAATTTTGGGGTTGCTACTGTCCTCTGACACTCCGAGCAATGCATCCTTAATGTTGCTTGTTTGATAGCGTATCGCTTTTACACTCTCTACCCGACAATCCCACCTTGTTTTAGAAAGAGGTTTAACCATGAGATCCGGGACTTTTGCTTTCAATATTTCCCACCGTTTAGGAGAGCCTGCGAATATGGTATAAAGTCGTTCTACTATACCAAAAAATGACATTGCTTTTGGGCAGCATTTTGCCATATCTCCTAGTGTTAAATTCAGGTTGTGGCAACCGCATGGCATGAAGTAAGGCCTCTTAAGACGCAGAATATGGGCTTGGACTCCTTGATTTTGTCCTTTCATATTCGCCCCGTTATCATATCCCTGGCCCCGACAGTCATTTATCAAATCAAATCAAATCAAATCAATTTTATTTGTATAGCCCAAAGTCACAAAGTACATTTGCCTCGGAGGGCTTTACAATCTGTACAGGGAGTGACACCCTCTGTCCTTAGACCCTCGGTTCGAGTGAGAAGAAATTTGCCCACAAAAAACCTTTAACAGGGAAAAAATGTGGAAGAAACCTCAGGAGGAGCTACAGAGGAGGGATCCCTCTCCCAGGACGGACAGACGTGCAATGGATGTCAGGTGTACAGGACAAATCAACACAAACATATTGTACAATTACAATGACTGACAAAATGACAATGAATCACAATGAATGATAAAGTGACCACAGTAGCAGATATGGTAGTAATAATAACAGTAGTAATATGTGTAGTGGGCGTTGTGCAGGATCACAGCAGCAGCCACGATCCACGAGAACCTGCTGGACGATAGAGCACAGAAACTCCGGGGAAGTTTGGTTAGTAACATGCATTAATGAGACATGTCCACAAAGAGAGACAGAGAGAGACAGAGTAGGAGGGAGGGTTTTCGGTAAGGGAGATGTGACTACATCTTTAACCAATACCGTGCCTGGCTAGGCATAACCCTGGGGAGTCCCCCGGCAGTCTAATCCTATGGCAGCATAACTAAGGGATGACCTGAGCCGTCCCTGACTATAAGCTTTATCAAAAAGGAAAGTCTTAAGTCTACTCTTAAAAGTGTTGACCGTGTCTGCCTCCCGAACCCAGATAGGTAGTTTGTTCCACAGAAGAGGAGCCTGATAGCTGAAAGCTCTGGCTCCCAATCTACTTTTGGAGACTATAGGAACCACAAGGAACCCAGCGTCCTGAGAGCGCAGTGTTCTAGAGGGATAGAAAGGTACTATGAGCTCTTTTAGATATGATGGTGCCTGACCATGAAGAGCTTTGCAAGTAAGGAGGAGAATTTTAAATTCTATTCTAGATTTAGTAGGTAGCCAATGCAAGGAAGCCAAAATTGGAGAGATGTGATCTCTGATCTTGGTTCCTGTCAGAACACGTGCAGCAGCATTCTGAATTAACTGTAAAGTCCTAAGAGACTTATTAGAGCAGCCTGATAACAAAGAGTTGCAATAGTCCAGCCTTGAAGTAACAAATGCGTGGACTAGTTTTTCTGCATCCGCTTGAGAGACAATGCGTCTGATTTTAGCAATGTTACGTAAGTGGAAGAATGCAGTCCTCGAAATTTGTTTTATGTGGACATTAAAGGACAGATCCTGATCAAAAACAACTCCAAGATTCTTTACAGTGGAGCTGGAGGCCAGGGTGATCCTGTCTAAAGTAACTAAGTCTCTAGAAAGAGAGTTTCTGAGGTGTTTGGGTCCAATTACAAGAACTTCAGTTTTGTCTGAATTTAACATCAGAAAATTTTAGGTCATCCAATTTTTAATATCCTTAAGGCATGCTTGGAGTTTAGTTAACTGATTGGTTGCATCAGGCTTGATCGATAAATATAATTGGGTGTCGTCAGAGAAACAATGAAAATTGATAGAGTGATTCCTAATAATGTTCCCTAAAGAAAGCATATATAAACTAAATAAAAGTGGTACTAGTACAGAACCTTGTGGGACTCCATGACAAACTTTGGTATGCATGAAGGATTCATCATTGACGTGAACAAACTGAGATCGATCTAAAAAATACGATTTAAACCAGCTTAGGGCGGTTCCTTTGATGCCAGTTTGATCTTCCAGTCTCTGTAAAAGAATTTATGTAGTTTATGTTCAGTCCAAGGGCCTCTAGTTCCGCCAAGAGTGCATTTGATAGCCCCTTTCCAGTTTGGTTGTTCACTAGGATAAAGTGAATGAAATGTTCTTCTATATTCACTTCTAATGATGTCATATTGACAAAACAAAGAATCAGTGACATTTGCTCCTTATGGCTCATATCTGGCATGCAGTCAAGAAACACAGAGAAATATTTAGCTCTCTTCGCGTCATTCACAATAGAGTTTTTGATGTTTGTGGCCATAAGAGAAATGAACACATTTTGGATCTAAGGTCCCAGATAATGTGCATGAGTTTCCTTGTTTCTTATGCGTCTGACATGTTCTTGCATAGTGGGATCAAATTTGGCAATCATCTCTATTAATCCCAAAAAGTTACAATTGTTCTCTTCATAAAGCTTTGCATTTGTTCCTCGAAATGCCAAATTATGCTTAGACAAATATTGCACAGCTGCTAAAATGCATGTTAAAACGTCCTGCCAGTGTGCCTTTTCTCTGTTTATCTATCTTTGATGTGACTCGTCTATAGCTGTGTGTGTATTTAATCTTTGTTTTGTCCCCATCCATTTTGCGGCATGTGTGATATGATCAGGGGACGTTTCGTGTTGTTTCAGCAGAATACTCAAATGTCTCCAATCATTATTGCCATCATTAGCTAATTTGGGCCGACTTGTACTGTTGTTAAACAGTTTGCAACAAAAGCAAAATAGCGCATCTGTTTTCTTAGAATAAACAAGCCAGTGTCTGCGAGCATCTTCACCGTTGGGCAACTTTCTAACATAGAAATGATCGGAAAAGTGTATTTTTTCCTGATTCACGGGGAAATCAAAGTTGGAGACCTTGACCGGGCCCTTTTCCACCAGCAAATCCACCTTTTTGCTATCCAGATGTACGGGCCAATTGCTGGGATCGTTAAGGTCCACAGGATGCGCTGCCGTTGATACGTCACTGTCGGACTTGGAGCGCTGCTCTTCACCAGGCGTTGGCGGGACCGCGTCTTCCAGGGCAAACTCTGATCAATTGTAATAGAAAAAAACAGAATTGATCGTGTGGTCCAGCTCAACTGACTCGGGCACAAGCCTCATTCTAAAATATTTGTCAACCACAGATAGCCTACTTATCATCCCTCACCTTGGACTTCACTGTCATCCTCACAGTGTCGGTGTGCGTGATGGAAGCGCTGACAAATTTATCCAGCGATCCTAGCAGTGACTTGTCAAATTCTTCCTTCTTTAGAATTTTTTTCCTTTCTCTCCCGTCTTCAGTAAGGGTGCATTATGTAATGACATAGCACAATGAAACACGCTTAATTTGTTGGATTTGTTTTTTTATTTATTTGTTTGTTTTTATGTGAAATGTCATTGATACAAATCATACATAACTAATGTGTTTATTTAAACAAACAAACAAACAAAAACACAGCAGGATTCAAGGCGCGAGGAGGCCCCCTAGTGGCGCGAGGCCCCCTAGTGGCGCGAGGCACAGCCTATGGGACGACTCTGATGATACCTATCCTGTGTGTTTCAGTTTAAGGAAAGTTACTTTCTGACTTAACAATATTATTTTTAACCAAACAATATGCATGATTTCTTCAGGGGCAGACAGTGATAGGAAGAGAGAGAACTGCAGGATGAAAAGGACTCAAAATATTGAGACCTTTTTCACAATAAAGAAAAAAAAGGCTGCAGATAATGGTGATCAAGGTATCAGCTACTGTATCCTGAATCAGTCACACTCAAGCTCACATACCACCTCTGCCACAATTGGGCTGGACTGTGGAATGGGCATTTTAATTTATTCATAATTATTATTTTAATTCTATTTTAATACTCTTTATTGTTGATAAGTGAAAGTGTGGTTGTTATTTTTATCAGCTAAGTTGAATCTATCTATCTGTCGATCAACCAAATATGAAGGAATAGACTAGTAGCCTATAGCATAAGAAGTTTAAATGACCTGAACAGGATATGTCTACAATGTCAAGAAAGACAGCCAGATGTCTTTAAAATTGATCACATTTGAATAAGTATTAAAAGTTCAGTTGATGTTGTACTTGTATCGACATTTTGAGTAACTAATACAACATTTCCCAGGAACTTTGCATAATGATGAGGTTGAGGGCCCATCATCTGCAATTCAGCATTTTGCAGGTAGGCTAAATATTAAAGTCATGATAGATAACCCTAAGCAATTAAATAAAAAGAGTGTGTTTAAATAACTTCTTGATTTAATAATTGAATATTTCTTTGTGTGATCAGACACTTCCCCTAGTGATCAGTTGGATCACGAAGATGCAAGCAACAGGAGTCTTATAGTCAAAGCTGCAGTGACACTGAAGAGGCCCCCCATGCTTCATACCCCACACCATCCCACCAACTGAGTATTTGATCTCTTTTGCTTTAAGATTTCATAAAACTTATACAAATCATTTATCAATGATGATCAAGTCTAGTGCATTACTTCAACAGGAGACCCAGCTTTTGTTTACAAGATTGTTATTGAATTCAGTATCACTGAATTCTACATTGTGTATTATGAATGAAAAGTCATGTATATAAATGTCTAAAAATGTATTTCTTGTTTCCCTTTTTTCCAAGACATATCTTGGTGTCCAGCAGATGGACCAACACAGCCTTTCCTGTGTTGGTGTATCCACGGACTGTGCAGGGGGATAGAAAAAAAGCCTTCAACAATTCATGGTTCACACACTTCACATGGTTAGAGTACTCACAAAATCATGACTCTGCCTATTGTTTTGCATGTAGACACTTTAGCTTGCCCAACACCACTGAAACACCCTTTATAGCACAGGGAGGTTACTCCAATTGGAAAAAGGCCATGTACGAATACAGGGGTTTGAATGGCATGAGAAATCACAAGGGCATGTAAATGCAATGTTTGCTTGGAGTGAATTAAAAAAGAATATTCTCACAGATTCTTCTATTTGAGACGCTTTGGACCAAGTGTCACATCCAGCCCCTGCTTGCCTACTCCAGTCTCCCAGTTTCCTGCTTTATGTTTGTCGCGCGCTAATCACCTGTGTATTTAAACCCTTTGTTTCCCCTTCCCCAGTGCCAGATTGTCAGTGTACCATGTGTCCTACTTTCCAGCGTTTCCCTAGTGTGCTTTTCGGTTTTGACCTTTGCCTGTTTTTGGACCCTGCCTTTGCCTTACTCCTTTGGATTGTTTGCCTGCCTTACCTGACTGATCTCCCATGTACCGAACCTTGGATGGTAATTAAAGACTGGTTACCTCCTGTATCTGCCTCCCGAGTCCTGCAGTTGAGTCCTGTGTCTGTGCCTTGCAACACCAAGCCTACAAAAAAAGTTGAGGAAAAATGGACGTACATAAGAACAATTGCTGAAGTGCTTCGTCTTACAGCCATACAGAACATTGCTCAAAGGGGACACATTGAAACTGAAGGCTCACAAAACAAAGGAAATTTCCTTGAACAGGTTGAGTTGATTGCAAAAAAAAATTAATGCATCAGACAATGCCAATTATCTCAGTAACACAATCCAGAATTGGATATGCCTGTCAGATATGGTCCGGAAATCCATAATACAGGAGGCGAAAGATCTTAAGAAAAGTAAACAACTGTCATTAGTACTGAGGTACTATTATAATGGTGCAGTCCACAACAGCTTCATAGATTTCCAAAGAGCCAGTGAATTCACTTCCTCCTCACGTTCTTAAACTTTCTCAACCAGCTTTAAAAAAATCTGTGAAACGTATGTTGTGCAATCAAGAACTGAATGTTCTGTTTATCTCTTCATAACACCTTGATGTGTGTATATGCCAGATCTATGTGTTCAGCTGTGTTCTATTCTTGAAGATGTACTTAATGTGTACTGTATGCCCTGTATAATACAGTAGCTTGCATTCTTATTCATGCTCTGTAATTGTTTCAGGAGGTTCTCTTGACAAGCCCCTTGAGGGTTTTTTTGGACCTCCTTGTATGTCCGCTGTCTATAATGTCTTTTTGCTTTTTTACCTTTTATGGATATTGTAAATAACTATGTGCTAAATAAAAAAAAAAAAAAAATTAGATGCAGCAGGGCTCAGTAAGAAAGTAATACAGTGTCTGGAAAGATATGGCCTTAATTACAAGTCTAATCTTGTAGGTCAAGGTTATAATAGGGCAGCAGTGATGTCAGGGAAATGCAATGGGGTTGCAGCAAGGATCAAAGCAGAGGCTAAACATGCCTTTTACGTTCACTGCAACGCACATTGCCTCAACCTCGTTATTGTTGATTCAGTGAAAGCAGTGAATGAAGTTGATCGTTTTTTGCATTGCTGCAAAAATTGTATGTGTATACATCTGGATCTTATGTTCATAAAAAACTGGTTGTCAGTTCAGAGGGACATGTATAAAGATGCACCAAGAGAGCTACAGAGGCTGAGTGACACGAGGTGGGCATGTTGGTACAATGCCTGCAAAAATCTCATGGACAGACTGCCAGCTGTCTTGCGTGTTCTGCATGAGATAGAGAGAACAGTGGTGAGAGATCTGTGGCAGCATGGGGTCTCCTCATCCAAATAGACTTGACGTTTATTGCGATACTGGCATTATTCAGAAAGATTCTTGGTGATGCTAAGTGTGTCTCTGACATGCTTCAGGCACCATCACTTGACCTTGCAACATGGGGTCTCCTCATCCAAATAGACTTGACGTTTATTGCGATACTGGCATTATTCAGAAAGATTCTTGGTGATGCTAAGTGTGTCTCTGACATGCTTCAGGCACCATCACTTGACCTTGCAAGGGCTGTGGACTTAATCCATGCCCTACAGGAGACTTTAGAGGACTGTAGAGCTAGATCTTGTTTTGATACTCTTTGGCAGCAAAGTGTGGAGACTGCAAATAAATGTAATGTTGCAGTTGATGCTGTTGAAAAAAGGACACAAAGAGGGAACTCCAGACTTACTGAGTATCTTTTAGAATCCACTGTTGGTCAACGCAGATCCAAGGAAGGGGATAAGTTCGGGACTGGTATATTTTACCCCATCCTGGATCGTTTGAATGCAGAACTTCAGAGACGATTCAGCAAGAACAACTGTGACATAATGAGGGGCATTCAGGCACTTAACCCCAAGGGTGAAAGCTTTTTAGAAGAGAAAACAGTCTTGGCTGTCTTTTTGACTGTGATTTGAGGACCTAAAACATGAGCTATATCAAGCAAAGAAGGTCATTTAGAGAAAGGCACAGTGTGGGACTGAACTATCCACTATCCTGGATTTCACATCTTTTCTTGAACCATACAAAGAGGTTTTTCATCAGCTTTTTCACTTGTGTGGGATAGCTATAGCTTTGCCTGTTAGCAGTGCCAGTTGCGAGCGCAGCTTCTCAGCGCTTAAGCTGATAAAAAATCATTTGAGAACAACAATGAATCATGACAGGCTTAGCAATATTGGACTGCTTAGTATTGAGAGGAGGAGGGCAAGATCATTGAACTTGGATGCTTTTGTTGAACGTTTCACACCAAAATAGGCGTAGCTGTCATAATCCTGTAAATAATATACACAAATTGTCTGTAACTGTAATATAATTTTCTGTAACTTTGTTATATACTGTATAGTAGCTATAGTTTTCTAACATGTTGTTAGAGTTGCAACAAAATCGTTCATAACTACACACAACTGGTGGTTTCTGTCTCTGTAAGTTAAGAGGTAGGCTTAGATACCAATGAAACACAGACTTTAAAAAAAAAAAAAAAGTAATTTCAGTGTGTCACCCTCCCACAGTCTGTGCCCCTAGCTTGCCCCGCCCAAGAAAAAAAATCTAGACACGCCCCTGTTGTAAGTAAATAGAATTTTATATATATATATATGTGGGCGGCTGTGGCTCAGAGGCAGAGCGGGTCGTCCACCAATCAGATGATGGGTTCGATCCCCGGCTCCTCCGGTCCTCCGGTCTGCATGTCGAAGTGTCCTTGGGCAAGACACTGAACCCCAAAATTGCTCCCGAAGGCTGTGCCATCGGTGTGTGAATGTGTATGAATGGCTAGGTCCTCAAACTGATGAGCAGTTGGCACCTTGCATGGTAGCCAAGGCCATCAGTGTATGAATGTGTGTGAATGGGGTGAATGAGATATGTAGTGTAGAGTGCTTTGAGTGGTCGGAGGACTAGAAAGGCGCTATATAAGTACAGTCCATTTACCATATATATATATATATATATATATATATATATATATATATATATATATATATATATTCTTTGCTTATAGGGTGATTTTTATAATCAAAAGGAGGGAAATGTAATGGCAAATTTATATTACATGATTGTGTGTTCTTTTATAACCATATATAGTCATGTTTGATCTCAGTAATCTTCTGTATAAGTATAACACTGTGTGCCTTATAGTCTTGTTTGGTTTCATTCAGTACCCTGCACTTAGAAATCTTTCTCATTTCTCATTTATGCAAGTTGTTTGTAGCAGTAGTTGTTTGATGTATAAACTTGGCCTTGGTTCACACGGTCCAGCAGAGCTTGTTTGAGGTTTGATAGTGATGAGCACATTCCATTGTAGCCACCTGCTACAGTTAGATAAGTAAATCATAATAATGACGAATACTCCTTAGAAGGATATAAAAATCAGCGTGGGACTGCCCCACCCTGAACATTTTCTGCAGACTGTCCTGTGCATTTGTAGAACTGTTCCTCTTGCAAGAATAAAATGACTAAACCTTTAAGGACCAATTGACTGACTCAAGATCCTTATTTTGTGTTGGTGAATTGCTTTCCAGAAATTTCAGCAACACTGTCTTACACACTCACACACACACCTGGTGTGGGAAAAAAAACAATCACACTGATCATAAAAAAATTTAAAGTTAAAAAAAGAAAGTTATGTTGAGTATTGAAACTCTTATTCATTACTTCATTAATTGCAACTGCATGTGTTGTAGTCATTGTTGCAAAACTTGTTCTGTAAATAGTTTGCTGCCTATCGTGATCAAAACCATTGATCTGAGACTCAATGCTCATGCTGTCCTGTAAATAGTTAGTATAGTTATAATAATATAACAAATAACAATTTCTGATCAGGTTTGCAACACTAAACACTGGAGAGCCTGGACTTCTGAAGACATTTTCAGGATTGCAACACTAAACACTGGTGAGCCTGGACTTCTGAAGAAATTTTTAGGATTGCAACACTAAACACTGGAGAGCCTGGACTTCTGAAGACATTTTCAGGATTGCAACACTAAACACTGGAGAGCCTGGACTTCTGAAGACATTTTCAGGATTGCAACACTAAACACTGGAGAGCCTGGACTTCTGAAGACATTTTCAGGATTGCAACACTAAACACTGGAGAGCCTGGACTTCTGAAGACATTTTTAGGATTGCAACACTAAACACCGGAGAGCCTGGACTTCTGAAGACATTTTCAGGATTGCAACACTAAACACCGGAGAGCCTGGACTAATGAAGACATTTTTTAGGATTGCAACACTAAACACCGGAAAGCCTGGACTTCTGAAGACATTTTTAGGATTGCAACACTAAACACAGGTGAGCCTGGACTTCTGAAGACATTTTTAAGATTGCAACACTAGACACTGGAGAGCCTGGACTTCTGAAGACATTTTTAGGATTGCAACACTAAACACTGGAGAGCCTGGACTTATGAAGACATTTTTAGGATTGCAACACTAAACACTGGAGAGCCTGGACTTCTGAAGACATTTTTAGGATTGCAACACTAAACACCGGAGAGCCTGGACTTATGAAGACATTTTCAGGATTGCTGAAGAAACAGTTTCTGAAACACTTGAAAAAACAATTGAAACAAAGAAAAAAACACCTCTCCTTTGTGAGACTGAAGCACAGGAAAACACTGCAACACTTATGCTAGGAGTTTCTTGTGGAGAGCCTAAAACTCTTGAGGACATTTTCAGGATGTCAAGCTCAAGAAACAGTTTCTAAAATACTTCAAATGTGTATTTCAGTTTCAGTGGGTAAGTCAAGTTAAGTGCATAGATGACACCCATGAGCAGCAGACAAGCATTTGCCACACTTCTGCAGCCCTCCAGAACCTCTCTCCCCTCTTCATGATGTGTTGACTGCAGTCATCTCTCACGGTTTCATGGCTGACATCCTGTGAAAACACATACACCCACTATTAGAAATCAATGTCTGAGACTGGATGTCAAGTACAGTCAAACGAGGTTGAATGACATGAAACAGTTAAAAATGCCTGGATTGTTGAGGAGGGTGTGTCTGCAGACCCTGAGACTGCAGATTCAGACCTGTAGTTCTGGATGCACAGTTCTACAAATTCTGAAAAAAAGTGTCAGATGCAGTATTAGTAAAAATTAGGACACTGTTAATACTGTATTGTAATTTTGTATTTCCTATGTTGTTGTCTTTGGCCCAGGTCATCACTGTAATGAGAACTAGCTCTCAATTGATTTACCTGATTAAATAAAGGCTAATAATTGACGTTTCATGTTTATGACCTTATTTATTATCCAAAAAAATAAGTATTACCCCCAGAGATAACATCACTAAAGTTACTTCCTTCAGGGCTGCTGTATCAAACTGGAGCCCCTTCTGATTGTCTTAGATAATTTTGTATTGAAGTCTATAAGCAGCAGGAATAGATCTCGCTGCACTCAGAGATATAAATACAAATCATATCAAGATGACTTAACAGACCCCAGGTACACTTGGTTGTTTCATGAACAAGTCTCCATCAGAAAAAACTAGTAGTGTACAGTGTAATATAAAGTAACTGAAAGTGAAATTACCTGACTTTCACTAAACAGAGAAGGCCATCGTTCTTCGGACAGCAAAAGACTTCTTCATTTTCTCATTAATTATCCTCCCATTGTCCTTCTTCTTTATTTCCATGAGCAAATCCAGTCTCTCCTTCTCTAATGTTTCCTCTGTCTCACCTAACGGCAGTGGTGGCAGGTAGTTGACTTCAGCTTTCTTAGGCCTTTTGATGCCTTTAGGTGAATCCAATTCATTGGAGCATCGTCTCTTCAGTTCTGTAATGGCTAGCAGGCAACCTCGTAACTTTGCCCGGTAATTGCCCATTTTATACTATCCTCTGTTGCCAGCCATATAAGCCTTTAAAGACCCTGGCTCTTTAAGGCACGGGTACTTTTCTACCAAGGTATTATATTCAATATTTGGACACCAGTTGGGTATGCTGTAAAGCAGAATATTGTCTCTGATAGCTTCTCAAGTATGCTACTTGTTACTCTTGGGTTGTTCAACAGTGTGCCTTTCTTTTCATATGCCTGATTTCCAGCTTCCAGTACAAGGTCTACATCAGGGGTCGGCAATTAGCGGCCCGCGGGCCAGGACTGGCCCGCCATCAATTATATCTGGCCCGCTAGATGACGATGATTTATTTTAATATATATATATATTTTTTTAAATATATCTTTTAAACCTCATGTTTCCTGTCAAAATACAACAATTCCACAGATTTCACAACATTTATTGAAAAGTAGCTGATAAGTAACGTGACAAAACAGCAGCCAGAACATCTACGCAGCCTCTTTACTTGACGCACGGGTCGGAACACTAATTGGCACGTGCGTGCGCTGTAACCTGTGGAAAATAAAAGTGTCCTGTGTCCCTCTTGCAACGGACAACGTGAACAAATATGTTTTATTAAATGAAAAAAACAAAACAAAACAGATCTGCGCTGCTGTATACATTAGTTACGGCAGGTTGCTAGGGCAGGTTGACTGTTTCATGACAGACGCAGTGGCCGTTTAAGGCCGTAAAACCCCTAACCACACACTTTTATACACCTTGTTACACGCATTTTGTACAGTGCTCCCTTAATAAATCAGGACGTTCAACATACGTGCGGTTCTCACACAGCCAATCAGGACGCGAACCCCCCCCCCACGCATGGTCATGGCTCGCGATGGAATTGTCAGAAAAAAATTGGCCCGGGTCCAAACTTATTTGCCGACTCCTGGTCTACATCATAAGAAAAGGGTGGTATTTCAAACTTAGTTGGCCATGGCTTAGACCTGTAAGATGTTCCATTTTCACCTTGGGGGGAAAGCAGAATTGTGTCCTGAGATCCAGATGAGTGACAAGAGCTTACATCAGAAGATTGTGGTACTAGGGATTCTATGTCTGACAAGTCCACAGGACTGAGAGTTAAGAATGCTTGTTCAGTCATTACAAGTTTGAGTGTTGCCCTTTCTTGTACTTCCTTAATTGAGGTCAACGTAAAAAACTTACCATCAAAATCCATGTCCTGATACATTACAGTGAATGATCCTGTAATGTTAAATGTCTCTTGAATAACATCAGTGAGGTCCTGAATTGTGCCCGGGAAGCCTGAAGGCAGAACTAGTTTGCGGATGTCATCCTCGCCAAAGATGATCCGCAGTTTCACTGGAGTTGCCATCACAACAGGAAGAAGGTGCTTCAAAAAACTGAGAAAAAAGACACAAAGACATTAATTAGTACAAGACCCTTCTCTACTCATGTCTTTCTTAAAAGGACAGGCAAATGTGGTGCTTCAAAGTTGTCAGTCGTCTTCCAGCAAGAGTGTATGCAGCCAAAGGATAAAAATCTTTAAGCTCTCTTTGCTCAAGTAACTGCACACTGGCTGTGTTCTCCAGCTCGTAACTCCTAAATTGTTCGTTGTGCCATGTGTTTTGTTGTCTCACAAAAAAATCAGTTTGTCACAAATCACCATTATCTGCAACACTTCGGAAAAATCAGACAATCCTGCAGTGGAGCCACAACACAACAACATTCCCACTGCAAAGTTGGTGCCTAAGAAGAACACATTGTTTGCAATGTGCACAGCTGTGAAAGATGGGAATCTGTATTTCACCAGGGGCCTCATGTACAAAGCTTGCGTACGCACAAAAAAGTGGCGTACGTCCTTTTCCACGCTGACATTCAGATGTTTCAAACGTGAAATGATCGTAGAAATGTGCGTGCCCCACGCCAATTTCATAGCTGGCGTACGCACGTTTCTACAGCTACAGCCTTTGGCGACACTTAGAGGTGAAGCTGGGAAACTGTTAATAATGTGAAAACAAGAAGTCATCAGAGTGATGTGCACATCAGAGACACACTTATGAACAATTAACACACCCACATGTTTGCAATTATATAGGTGGTTATAAAAGCATGCGTAATCTGATGAAGAAAATGATATTAACAAAGGTAGCATTAGCGCTGTTAGAGGACCTTGCAAACGTGAACGATTTAAGGAACGCGAGGATTTACTTGCAAACCATGATAATTCTCTCATAAGCCGATTTCGGTTACCAAGGCCAGTGTTACTGGAGCTGTGCGCAGAGCTGCGGCCGGCCAGAGAGCGCAACGGGGGCCGGCGAGTAGCTCGGGGTTGTGCTGACTACGCTGGGGTTCCTGGCAACAGGAGCGGGAGCTGTTTATCTAAGTAGGAAATATTTTTATTCCATCAATGTTCAAATCATATGTGATGCGCAAATGCAGCTAACTAACATCGTGGCAAGGTGGCCTGGTTCAACGCACGACTCATTCATTATGACTGACAGCATGGTTGGGAACAGGCTGGAGGCTGGCACGGTGCGCGATGGGTGGCTTCTATTCGTTTAATTGCCCTGTATGTAACGCTGGTTTACATACGGGACAATTAAATGAATAAATTTTTTACTTACCCAGAAGCCGTGCCAGTGTGCCAAAGCATATTTGGGCATGTGCGCATTCAAATATCGTGTTTTTGGTTTTCTATATTTTCTGCTGGTGAAATTAGAGCTACAGAGCTTTCTAACAACCCCCTGATTGTCTCCCTGTGTTCAGTATTCTTGTCAGTAAAAGCGGGCGTAAAATGTCAGCTGCAGCGCCACACCTGTCCACACCTGTGTGTGCGCTGCTCGGATCCTACGGCATTTACAGCCTCACACACACGCTCCCACTCACGTCTTTTTTTTGGTCATATTTATCCCTGTTGACAGGGAACCAAACAGGATCTACACTTCATTCACTAGAACCTTTAGCTCAGACTCTGTGAAATTCATTTTTTTTCTCCTTTGTTCATCACGTTATCTGATTGGACAAAGAGGTGAATCTCAGGTCCAGGGCCTATTTAAATAGATTTGCATATGTACATGGGGGCGTGGACAGGGAGGAGTTGCACGTGCGCTGAATTCCACGTTGATTGGGATGTACAAAAGAAACGTGCTTGGATCCATGCGTATGCACACTTTGATACATCTGAATTTTTTTGTGCGTACGACAGTTTCCGGGTTTTGGCGTACGCCAAGTTTTAGTAGGAAATCCACGCAAGTATTCGTACATGAGGCCCCAGGTCTTTTAGATCATCCTTAAGTACATTTAAAGAGACCTCTGTTGTTTTTGTGACTGCAAGTGATGGTTTGACAGCATGTGATTGATGGTATGCAACCATGAGCTGGTGCTTATTTGCAAGAGACAGCAAGATATTCCTGAAACAACCAATGTGCCTGACGATTCTCTTAAAAAAAACTGTTTAGCCTCAAATCTTATTGTCCAAAGGGCAGCAACAGGGCCAAATTTCCGAATGAGCTGAGGGTAATGTTCCAGGAAATGATGCTTGGGTTTGAGTGTCTCTTGGGGAAAAACAAGGAATCTGCTTCGGTGTTCTGCAATCATACTGTCCAGATAACGGATGCTTTCTTCTGTGTGGACTGGAGACATGACAAGGTCCAGAATGTCTTTCAATGTCATTAACATCTGCCATACAGGCTAATGTTCAGGTACTTTTAAACCTATGAGGCAGCAGTCGCAATAAGCACCAATTTTCATGTGCATTTCCTCAAACTGATTTTCGAGTGCTAAAGTTAGTAGGAATGAGATGAGGGTGATTGGTTTTATCACTCCACCTATATGGGAAATCACGGATGGCATTATTGAGTTCCATGAGTGAAAAGTATTTTTTCTTGATCAGGATATCAAATGACAAAGCTAGTTCCACAGGAACAACAACCCTCCAGAGTATCGTCTAAAACATCTGAAGGGTAACCCGATGTCACATGAAAATGTTCACGTTTTTCTGACAATGCACACTGTTCTTTTCACACCATAGCAAGGTGTGTTACTTGGACTAGACACAGCTGTCTGTACATGCAGTGTATGCTGATCTTTAGTTCTCACTTCACTGGACTGAAACATTGATCGCTCCCTAACACAAAACCGGCAGACGTAAGATCCTGTGAAGCCCTCAACAAGTCCTGCCACAGAGTGGGCCCCTAAATTATCTGCCACCACCATACTGATCACAGTTCCCTTAATGGCTTTGCCTAACTCTGGAACAAAAAGACCATCTTTCTCCAAGCTTTGAATATCTGTTAAGAGTGGCTCTAAAACTCTGTGGAATCCAAACTGCTTGGTGTCTTCAGCCTTACACAGAATTGCCAGATAGATAGAGTCCAATTTGGACCGCAAGTACACTGAAATGTTTCCCAACACCCAATAAACAGCGGTGATTTTGTGCTTTTTTTCGTCCCAAGAGGGTTACATACCTCAAAGTCATCAATATAGAGCATTAGACTGACTCTGTCAAATAATTTTTGTGATAATGAGATCCATCATGAAATGTCTGGTATTTATTTTCAGGATTTTTTCCACATTCAAATGTCTTTTCTTGAAAAGTCTTGCAATATTGCAACATATTGGAAGGTTTTGCCCTCCTTTTTGTCAAGTATGTGTTCTTCGGGTTGAACTACTAAGAAAAGTTTTTTTTAAAGAATTCTTTCCTCTTGTACCGAGTTGTGAAAGGCCTATCCTCCCCCAAGGTAGTACTTATAGGGTGTGACTCATACAGATTTTTTTACCAAATCTGAAACAACAGCTGGATCCAGATCACACTTATGGTTTCTCAAGGTGGACACAACCACAACTTTTGAAGGTGGACCAGACGCACATGTGGATATAAACTGAAGTTCATCTACTATTTCATCAATGCATTTGTTTGAGACATTGAACATACTCTCCAACTTCAAAAAGAGATGTCCAAACCTCTCTTTTATATCTTGGGTCAACTCCTGTGGTTCCCCACCCAAAAGCTCTGAGCTTTCTTCCACATGGGTCTCATCCTGAGATGAAACGGGTTCAGAGGGTTGTTTTAAGACATCTGTTTTAAAATCATCAGGGGAGTGTGAATGGTGCTTTCTCTGTCTATGGGTAGCAAATGTTGAATAAATGTTTGTGCTGAAGTTGCAGTTTTTGAAGACACATGTTACGAGCTCAAACTTTCTCAAGTGACTGCCAAGATGCTCAAAATACTGCTTCTCTGAATTAAAAAAAACAGAGGAGACAAGAAAATAAAAGAGGTCCAGTTTGTGTGGCCATCTGTGCATGCTGCCGAGACAAATGGGTCCGAAGGGCATTGTATGTTTTAAATGAACAGGGGCAATCAGTGTGTAGACAAGGAACTGGCTGTGATTGCCATGTTCATGCTTTGGTCTGTAGTGCTTTAACAATGCTCCCCTCTTCTCTGATTCAAACCTACATATCTTACACACCCATCTCATGTTGTTGCACCTGAAACATACAAATTCAATATATTAAAACTAAACCTGTGTTCTGTGTTCCTAATCATTACAAATTTAATCTTACCTTATATCAGCCGTGACTCTCCTTCTAGGTGCTGTAAAGGGGAGGAAAAAAGTGTTATCTATGTGCTTTTTAAACTAATTTTATTCATTCGTGCTTTAGAATGCACATTTAAACTTAAAAATCGCCTACAATATTTCATACATTACATTTTCTAATAATTTGATGACAGAAAAAAAAACAAAAAAGGTATGTCACAGTTGTAGACTCCTGTTAGTTGGGAGTCAACTAAAAGCAGGGGGCAACAGATGTACAACATGACGATATTGTTACCAGCCAATCAGAATTTCCACTAGCCACATTTTTTCCGTGCAAAAAAGACAGATTATGAGAGCAACTGAATTCATTCATTCATTCATTTTAATAACTAAAGCTTTAAATGAATCTTACAATAAAGTTGGGAACTTAAGTACATACAAAAAATATCCAAACATTTCATTACTCATTAACCCTTACATACTATTCAGGGTCTAATATGACCCATTTTTTGTACATAACAATAAAATAAAAACATTAAAACTTGCGAGCAGCACGCGTCAATTTCCACAGAGCACCTCGAGCGGGCGGAAGCAAGACATCGAAAAAGCAAAGAGAATCCGGCGGATTTTCAAAATAAAATACCCAGTGCAAACTGCCGGTTGTAAAAACAGACAAAAGCTAAACTAATTAACTACGTAGCATATTTACACAGGTAGAAGAACATACACCGGCAAGTAAACAAAGTCTGGCGGGCTAAGCACTCGCTTCTGGAACACTCCCAGTTGGGTTTGAAGTCGTGTGCAGGATGGGCCAAACACGCCACTCTCATGTAACGCGCCAGGAAGCCTGTTCGACCAGTGAGAGCACGCACTGTGCAGGTTCCTATAGAAACCACGATCACGCGTCCCGCGAAATAGATGGTAAAGGGCCCCATTTATCACCGGCCAAGCTGGCTAGTGAGTTTTTTGGGTTTTTTTTATACAAAATGTATTTTCACCCATTTGGCGGGTTGGCTTGTGTTAATTTAGAGCCCTGAATACACCGCTGAGTGACGGTCGATAAATTGTGACCGGGCCACACAGGCAGTGTACATTTAGTTCCCCTTTGTAGTTACGTTCCAGTCACAGGATTGGGTTTAAGACTTTTTAAGACCCCGCGGATACTGTTGTGGTGATTCAAACCACCCCGAATTCTGTAGACCTGATGTATAGCAGAGAGATATTGAGTTTAAAGAAGACAAAGACAAGTACTTCAGTTTCACCTGTTGCAAGAGAGAGAACACAGCTTTGGCAGACTCCGCAGTCCGTTCACCATCGCACCCAGCTGAGTTCTGATCTCCAACAGTTCTGGCTCAGTTTATTAAACACACAAAGCAGGCGTTACATTTCAGTAGAGTGTAGATTAATGCATGTTTTCACTCCATATATGGTAAAACAAGATATAGCAAGCTGAGCGGAGCATTGTTGATATTAAGTGTGGTTTGCATAACTGACAGTTAGACTGCTTACTTCTCACATGTAAGTGCACATGATCCTTTCAACTGCCCCCTACCCTTCAACAGTTTGCAGTACACGCACATCATTATACTAAATTGTTGTTCACACAAAAGAATAAACACACACAAAAGAATTAACACACATACACCAATAAACACTTAACACACAATATATGATTGAACATTATTACACATTCTCACAATACCCTGCTCACTGTCTCGTCTCCCCCGTGTGTCGAGTGTGTGCTCTGCAGAGCCGATGTGTTTTTCACTTCGGTGGCTTACTGTCTCCTCCTCCCTCGCATAGACATATATACATAGACGCCGCATTAATCGGGTTGGTCGTTGGTCGCGATTTGTCAACGGGTCCGCCATATTGGATGTGGCAGATCTGCCCGTAAACTAATACAAGGAAATGGACTGAACTTCATAAAGCGCCTTTCTACAAAGTTCTTTAAGTTCACGGGTCACCAGAGCAGATAGCTGCCAGTCTAGTCAATGAGACCACTCACACAGGGCACGCCGCGGAGCGTCTCAGAAGCGTCTCTCCGCGCCACGGTGCGAGCATTCCGTAGCATTTCCATTTTTGATACAAGCCGCTGCTAAACCTCGTAAATTTTAACAGAGCACTGCGCACCAGACAGGAAATCCGACACAGAATCAACGCAATAAAATTCCACCCCCTTTCAAAAAAAAACACAATACGCAGTTCATGTAGCTTATCACAACTTCAGTTGTGTCATGACCGGTGGCACCAGGTGAGCAGTCAATTGATCAAAGGGTCTCAACATGAACCATGAGAGACTAATTGTTGAAGTGGAACAACACACAATCATTTATGACACAACAGATGCTTTTTATAATCTCCTCCACGTCGGAGAAGCAAAGTCAGCTGTTTGTTGTTGTTTTTTTCTATATACACAGTTTATCGCGGGGTCTCGCATATGTCCAGGATTCTCGCGTGATCTCACGTGAATACGGACAGCTCGCTACGCTGCCATTACGCGGCTGACACGCGTCCAGTGTGAATTGACGCCAGGCAGAGGACGAAGGTAAACCGCGGTGCTTACGTCCCCTGTGTGAGTCCCGTGTTAACGTTCAAGTCGTCCAGCAGGTTCTTGTGGATCGTGGCTGCTGTTGTGGTCCTGTAAGACGTCCACTACATATATTATTACTGTCATATCTGCTACTGTGGTCATTTTATCATTCATTGTGATTCATTGTCATTTTGTCAGTCATTGTAATTGTACAATATGTTTGTGTTGATTTGTCCTGTACACGTGACATCTATTGTACGTCTGTCCGTCCTGGGAGAGGGATCCCTCCTCTGTGGCTCTTCCTGAGGTTTCTTCCACATTTTTTCCCTGTTAAAGGTTTTTTGTGAGCAAGTTTTTCCTCACTCGAACCAAGGGTCTAAGGACAGAGGGTGTCACTCCCTATACAGATTGTAAAGCCCTCCGAGGCAAATGTACTTTGTGACTTTGGGCTATACAAATCAAATTGATTTGATTTGAAGTCACAAGTAAGTCACAAGTAGTTTTTTCTTGGGCAATTCAAGTCAAGTCAAGTCACAGGCTATGTCAAGTCAAGTCCTGTAATAGGTCAAGTCAAGTCCAAGTCAAGTCACCTTTGGCGTATTGTTGTAATTTTAGCTGCAGGATCTGATCTTAATAAAGTGAAAGGCAATATATGAGTAAGTTATAATCACTGGCAAATGTGCCCAACCTGTTAAAAAATCTATATATTGTAAAGACTCATGTTCAGTAAAATACATCATGGAATCAAACAAAACAGTGATAACGTAATTATTAGTTATTTATTGATGGCAATAGTAATCTGTAGATCAAAAGCCAACTGTGTTTTACATGTCTTCAACATTGTTTCAGCATTGAGTTGAAACCAGTAACAGCTAAAACATATATATATATACACACATATATATACATACATACGTATATATATATATATATATATATATATATATATATATATATATATATATATATATATATATATATATATATATATATATATATACATCCTTCCAGTCCTTCCCTAACTCAGTGCAGTATGCACGCAGTAGAGACTTTAAAGTCTGTTGGAAGCGCTCTAACGCACTCTGACTCTGTGCATGGTAAGCAGTGCTCTGATTATGCTATACCTGAAGCTGCTTCAACACCTGGGCGAACATGTTGGAGGAAAAATTTGAACCCTGGTCAGACTGTATACGCTTTGGAATGCCGAAGATGGAAATTGTGGATTATATTATCTGAAGTGCCTAATAATCATTTAAAGATATTAAACTGTGTGATTATGTTGAACTATTGCTTTTAAGAATGTTGTATAACCAGCAGAGTGTTTTTGCAGAAGTTGCAGTTTGTGTCTGAGTGCAAGCCTACGCCTGAGGTCAGGTCTGTGTGTGAGCATAACTAGAAACTGTTACAAAGCATCTGAATCCACATGTAGCTACTCAAGTCACAGAGTGTACCAACCAAGGACAGGATGGTCCGAGAAAAGAGCACACACACAGGCAACGGCTGCACCCAGCAGATTACCATGTATGAAGATAATAACATATATGTAAACGCCCTAGACTATGTGATGTATATCCGCTTGTGTGAATTAATAAAACTAGCTGGAGGCTGTGGGACCCCAGAACTCAGCAGAGCGTGAAGGTGTACAGACCGCGGTGTCTATAAGAACTGAAAGCTGTGTTCTCCCTCTTGCAACAGGTGAAACTGAAGTGTCTTTGTCTTCTTTAAACTCAATATCTCTCGGCTCTACATCAGGTCTACAGAATTTGGGGTGGTTTGAATCACCACAACAATTTGGGGGCTCGTCCGGGATCAACTGAAAAGTTGGATCAGACCTGATTGAAACATTAATTGGGTTTCATTGTGCTTAAGGACCAGGTACGAACGGACAAAACCACTAAATTGTAACGTGTCCTAAGTCTCAGTAGTAACTTGTCCATAAATTGAGAGATAGAATTTTGAGAAAACAAAATAAAAGCTGTGACTTATTTAACGTTCTAATAAGACCAGACTTTTCATTATCTGTAAATTAACAACCTGCCTGTTATTTTATGTGTTATGCCAATAATGACAAACTACAGTAATTTACAGAAGAATTGCCATAATAATTATACAGTAGTTTTTCTGTTTTCTTAAATTATGTGCAAATGTATGTAAAATTATGATAATTGTTATTTTACGTTTTTCTTGTTATATAAAGGCTTATCTCCATACTGACAACTTAAGATTTTTTCTGCAATTTTAAAGGTAAATCTCATTAATTTTATGTGGTTTTACATTGAAGAGAGAAAGAGGGACAGACGGACAAGAGATGGAGAGACAGAGCGAGGCATCAAAGCTTTGTGGAGCAGGAAAGCAGTGCAGCAGAAACTTTTTTCTTTATGTGATTTAGTGTAGACTAGTGTACTAGTGTAGCAGAGCGTGAAGGTGTACAGACCGCTGGGTCTGTAAGAACTGAAAGCTGTGTTCTCCCTCTTGCAACAGGTGAAACTGAAGTGTCTTTGTCTTCTTTAAACTCAATATCTCTCTGCTCTACATCAGGTCTACAGAATTCGGGGTGGTTTGAATCACAACAAAATAAACTGAGAAAGCGCCCGTACCACAGACCTAGTAGTTATTGTGCGCAGAGGATACGCAGTTGGATAACGTGTACTCTGGCACATAATAGTCAATAGATACTTAGCACCTGATTTGGATGGAGGAAGAGGACCTACACAGTCAATGATCACATGTTCAAACGGCTGGCCGATCGCAGGAATGGGACACAGTGGTACCGGTTTTAATGTCTGGTTTGGCTTGTCCGTCAGCTGGCATGTATGGCATGTTTTAATAAACGCGGATACATCTCTCTTCATCCGAGGCCAAAAGAAATGTCTCAAGACACGATCATATGTTTTTTTTTTACCCCAGCATGTCCAGCTTCATCATGTGCTACTTTTAACACTGAGTGACGGAGTTTAGTTGGCAAAACTATCTGAAAAACAGGAACCCCAATGAACACTTCACTGTGCTGCAACCACTTCCTCACCAGCAGTGAGTCCTGAAGGAAATAACCACAAGCACCGTCCTGCACCTCACTTTCAGACTGAACCTGCTCCAACAGCCCCTTGAGAGAGGAATCAGCTTGCTGCTCTGCCACCAGATCACTGCGGGACATTGACAGGAAAATTAGACAAGGGCAACGAAAATCTTTGACAACCATTTTCGTTATCTGACTGTGTCAAACAAGCCACAGTCAAGTATCACCTTGTGCAATGGAACAAACAATACATTTAAATCCATCCCACGAACAGGAACTGAACTGCCAGTTTCCGACTCCTTAGACAACGGCAAAACTCCAGCCTGAATCCTACCATAGACACAAAACCTTTCAAAATAAAAGGGCCGGTACCGATCCAAATCTGCCGTCTCTTTGGTCTGTAACACAGGATCTTTAACTGGAGTGGTGACAAAGGAAACAGGTGCAGCCAAAACTACACCTTTTACTTGGGCTTCAAAGGTTGAATTTGTAGGCCTCTGTTTTAATAAATGGCAATCTGCCTTCCAATGCCCTTGTCTATGACAGTAGTTGCAAACTCTTACCTGTTTACGCAATCCACCATTACGTCTACCTCCCCCTGTAAAAGTTTTAACCTGCCGGGTAAAAGATCCAACACCACCGACAGCACCACCTTCACCAATATCATGCAGATCTACACTCTAGTCTATGCGTCAACACATATTCGTCAGCCAAGGCAGCTGCTTCACCTGCATTTTTTGCCTTCTGTTCACTGATATATGTTGCAACTTGCACAGGAATAGAGCTCTTAAACTGTTCAAGCACCATGAGTTCACATAGACTTTCAAAGTCGTTCACGTCCGATGTAGAATACCAGCGAGTGAAATGTAAATTCAGGTCTCGTGCAAACTCAAGATGACTCTGATTTTCTCCTTTCTTCCATGTCCGAAACCGTTGCCTATATGCTTCCGGAACTAGCTCATAAGCTCTTAACACCGCTGACTTCACTGCAGAGTAACTTTTACTTTCAGTATCATTTAATGCAGCGTAAGCTTCCTGCGCCCTGCCAGTCAGCACACACTGCAGCATAAGTGTGCGTGCCGACTCCGGCCAATTGCGCACTTCAGCCACTCGTTCAAACAATGAGAAAAACGACTCGGGATCCTTTTCTGAAAACTTTGGAAAAGCTGCAAGTTTTCCCAAAACGTCAAAGTCAGAGGAATTCCTATTGGCATCACCAGCTGAGTTTTCTCTCTCTAACCAACGTCAACCGAGCGTGCTCCATATCTAATTTGGCCTGCTCTGCCTGCTGCCGCATTTTCTCTTTTTCAAGTTCTGCATTCAACTTAAAGTTATCATGTTCTAATTAAAGCATTAACAGTTGTTGCTCAAACGTAAAACCTGACATCAACGTCGGAGACAACGTGGTAACAGGTGGAGCTAAAACTTTGTTTTCAAATAAATTTGACTTCAAAATAGCCTTCACTCTCTTTAAGACGTTTGTCTCCAACATCAATATCATAGTGCTCTGCTATTTTTAGTAGTTGTTCTTTAGTGCACAAATCTAAAAAGCTCCTCTGAAGGAGAATCAAAAAACTCCTCAATATTCATGTCAACTTGTGTGTGTGAAAATCAATGCAAACTATAAGTGTAGTCCACTTACCTTACGATGATTTCCAGTTCAAACACACAAGGAAAAACCTCTCACTGCCTACAAAACAAATTTTAGCCACAAACAAACCATTACCGCAACTCCCAAACAAACATGCATTTTTCCCACTATCAAATACAAGAGAAACTACACATGCAGAACACCATAGGGAATCCCCAGGGAAACCCTCACAAAGATATATATATTTTTTTTATTTATTTATTTATTTTTTATTTTTTTAAGTATATCTTTTAGACCTCATGTTTTCTGTCAAAAATACAATTCCACAGATTTCACAACATTTATTGAAAAGTAGCTGATAAGTAATGTGACAAAACAGCAGCCAGAACGTCCTCGCAGCCTCTTTACTTGACGCACAGGTTAGAACGCTAATTGGCACGTGTATGCGCTGTAACCTGTGGAAAATAAAAGTGTCCTGTGTCCCTCTTGCAACGGAATGCATTTTTGTGGCCATGCCTTGTCTTGTGGTGTCTTCTAATATTGTATTCTTTACAAACTGCAACAACCTCGTTGCAAATGAGATACGTCGTCTTGGCATTAATAAGTGCAGGCAGGATGAACGCATACCTTTGCTTCCATTCGTCTTTGTAATTGTAATTTCTGCATTCGGAATCAACTTTTCTTTTTATGGCTTTTGACAACGACATTTTGCATCAATAGCTAGCAATCTTCAGCTAATGATTTACACGGCATCCAAAACATAAAAAACTGGCAATTGTATACGTTAGTTACGGCAGGTTGCTAGGGCAGTTTGCCTGTTTCATGACAGACGCAGTGGGCGTAACAACACATAGAAGCAAATTAATATTTTAAATTCAATTAAATGCATTTTTAAAGTGAAATAACGTTTATTTTGAATATAATTGAAAAAATAGAAAAATCTTTTTCTTTTTTTTCCAGTAGGAAAGCATGGTCATGGACCGCAATAGAATTGTCAGAAAAAAAAATGTCCCAGGTCCAAACTTATTTGCACGACCCCTGCTATATAGATTGAGACTGACAGATGTAAAATCATCATATTATTATCATTACTATTATTACTATTATTGATTTTAAAACTATAGTGCACTTAAGAACTTCATAGGTGACTTTACGTAGATACCTACCCATCTGTCAGTGTCATCTGACATGCCAGGCCAGTAATAACTATAACAGAGGACTTGTCTACTTCCTTTAGCCACCCACAAATAGATCATCTTGTTGATAGTATTACAGGCTCATTACGGACAACTCTAGACTCTATTGCACCTCTGAAAAAGAAGATAATTAAACAAAGAAGGCTAGCACCATGGTATAGCCAGCAGACTCGTAAATTAAAGCAAGAGGCACGTAAATCTGAACGCAAATGGCGTGCCACTAAACTGGAAGAATCTCATCTAGTCTGGCAAGATAATCTCAGAACATACAGGAAGGCTCTCCGTAATGCCAGAGCAGCCTATTACTCTTCTTTAATTGAGGAGAATAAGAACAACCACAGGTTTCTCTTCAGTACTGTAGCCAGGCTAACAGAGAATCACAACTCTACTGAACCATCTATTTCTTTAGGTTTAAGTAGCAATGACTTCATGAGCTTCTTTAATGATAAGATTATAACTATTAGAGACAAAATCCATCACCTCCTGCCCTCAACAGGCATTGATCTGCATTCTGATACAGCAAGTTTTGAAACAGCTGTAAAACCTGTTATGTATTTAGACTGTTTTTCTCCCATCGACCTTCATCAAATAACTTTAATCATTTCTGCAGCTAAGCCGTCATCCTGTCTCTTAGACCCCATCCCAACCAGGCTGCTCAAGGATGTTTTACCTGTAGTTAGTAATTCGTTATTGGATATGATTAATCTGTCTTTATTATCAGGATATGTACCAGAGTCCTTTAAGGTAGCTGTAATTAAACCTCTTCTTAAAAAGCCCACTCTAGACCCAGAGGTTTTAGCCAACTATAGACCGATATCAAACCTTCCCTTTGTGTCTAAGATACTTGAGAAAGCTGTAGCTAATCAGCTGTGTGACTTTCTCCATAACAACAGTCTATTTGAGGATTTCCAGTCAGGATTTAGAGTGCATCATAGCACAGAGACCGCATTAGTCAAAGTTACAAATGACCTCCTAATGGCATCAGACAAAGGACTCATCTCTGTACTTGGCTGACTTGTGCTGATTTGACACCATTGACCATCAAATTCTTTTACAGAGACTGGAACATCGAATTGGCATCAAAGGAACCGCCCTAAACTGGTTTAAGTCCTATTTTTTAGATCGATCTCAGTTTGTTCACGTCAATGATGAATCCTCCATGCATACCAAAGTTTGTCATGGAGTCCCACAAGGTTCTGTACTTGGACCACTTCTATTCAGTTTATATATGCTTCCTTTAGGGAACATTATTAGGAATCACTCTATCAATTTTCATTGTTATGCTGACGACACCCAATTATATTTATCGATCAAGCCTGATGCAACCAATCAGTTAACCTAAACTCCAAGCATGCCTTAAGGATATAAAAAGTTGGATGACCTACAATTTTTTGATGTTAAATTCAGACAAAACTGAAGTTCTTGTAATTGGACTCAAACACCTCAGAAACTCTCTTTCTAGAGACTTAGTTACTTTAGATGGGATCACCCTGGCCTCCAGCTCCACTGTAAAGAATCTTGGAGTTGTTTTTGATCAGGATTTGTCCTTTAACGTCCACATAAAACAAATTTCGAGGACTGCATTCTTCCACTTACGTAACATCGCTAAAATCAGACGCATTGTCTCTCAGGCAGATGCAGAAAAACTAGTCCACGCATTTGTTACTTCAAGGCTGGACTATTGTAACTCTTTGTTATCAGGCTGCACACATCTACCTTACCAAAAACCCTCTCTCTCTCTCCCTCTCTCTCTCTCTCTCTCTCTCCCCATCTCTCTCTCTCTCCATCTCTCCATCTGTGGATGTGTCTCATTAATGCATGTTACTAACCAAACTTCCCCGGAGTTTCTGTGCTCTATCGTCCAGCAGGTTCTCGTGGATCGTGGCTGCTGCTGTGATCCTGCACGACGCCCACCATATTATTACTGTCATAATTACTATCATATCTGTTACTGTAATCATTTTTATCATTCATTGTGATTCATTTTGTCAGTCATTGTAATTGTACAATATGTTTGTGTTGTTTTGTTCTGTACACGTGACATCCATTGCACGTCTGTCCGTCCTGGGAGAGGGATCCCTCCTCTGTGGCTCTTCCTGAGGTTTCTTCCACATTTTTTCCCTGTTAAAGGTTTTTTGTGGGCAAGTTTTTCCTCACTCGAACCGAGGGTCTAAGGACAGAGGGTGTCACTCCCTGTACAGATTGTAAAGCCCTCTGAGGCAAAATGTACTTTGTGACTTTGGGCTATACAAATCAAATTGATTTGATTTCATTTGATTTAACACCGCCTGCCAGTTGCGTCCTGGGTTTTCTTTTGCCCGCAGTGTGCCTTTGAATATTTCTTCAGCTATATCGGGCCCACACACCACCTCAGTGACATCACCCTTCTTTTTGTAGAACAGTTTTTTAATCTTTGGAAATAAAACAAGCTACATTAGTATTAAATAAAAAGCATCAGCTGAGAAACAGACCAAGACACAGCCTCACATCCTGTTTCCACACCAAAACAAAGGGTCAAAAACACAAAGAGCAGTCCAAAAGCAGGTAGATTCACAGACAAAGAGAGGACAGAAAATACAAACAGGCAGGGTCACAGTCCCTCGACTAATCTCACCCTCATCCCTCCCTCTGTGACACTCTATCACTCCTGTATCACATGGTTCTCCACTCTACAATAAACTACTTCAAATACATCTTATTGTTGGGATCTTTTGTTAGTGAAACGTACACACATACACATACAAACAACTGATAAGAGTCTTTTGTGATAAAACTGGTATGCTCCAAAAGAAAATTAGAGCAGTTAATCTCCCATATCTGCTCAAGAGAAAGACCTGCTAAGTGCAAAAGGTCACACTTAATACTTTTCACTTGAGCCTATTTTTTCTGAAAATAATAATATTATTTACAAATTTATGAAGGTAGATTAGTGCCATATATCTGAAGAAGAGCAGACTATGATTTGCACTTGTAAAACCCGTAATTCGCAACTTGTGAATGCGCATCTCGCAACTTGTGAACGCGCATCTCAGAGTTTGTAAGTGTAACTTCAGATCCACACATCTGCAAAAAGCAAGCTGCAAGCATATTTCACAACTTGTGAAAGCGCAGTCTTCGAATATTGCACTTGTAACTTCAGATCTGCAAAGCTGCACAACATGATTTGCATGCGCAGGTTCCTATTTGCTCGCTCAGTTGCGTCATCCTTCTCACGTGATTTTTGGCACGATTCACTCGGATGGATTTGAAGGAAACGATTTGCGCGCAGAGACCAGGAATGCCTGTTTTACCACTCTTGTCCAAGAGGTGGCAGTGTGGTTATTGGCCATGCAAAAGTCGGGGATTATCTCAATAAACGGCTGTCCATGAATCATGGTCTGCGACACACGGCGCCACGAGAACATGTTCTCATGGCGCCGTGTCGTAGACCAAGAGTCATGGCCAGCCACCCACCACCACCACTGAGCTGTTTATTAAGTCCATTTTAAGATTTTCCACAAGATTTACCCTACAAATGTTAATATTTCAAAATATACTGACATAGACCTAGATTTACATTGCTCTTTTTGTAATAAGGAAGATGAAACACTTGTACATTTATTTTTTGAGTGCGATACTGTTAAGAAATTTCTAATAGACCTTAGTTTTCACCTTTTTGCACAACAGGGCCATTATGTCTTCACTCTCAAAGACATCTTCTTTTATTATGAGAACTCTACAGATTCATCATTTGAATTTTTAGTTAACTTTTATGTTCTACAAGCCAAATTTCATAAACAGAAATGGCAAAAGAATCAACCTCTCTTTGATATTTTTATTTTAGAAATTTCCTCTCTTCTCAAATCTCTCAAACTTGTACATAATAAGAAAAACACAAAGCTTCTAAATGTTCTTTAAGATATATTCCTCTTGTATGTCTATATATGTTTTTTATCTCTTGTTTTTTTTGTTTTTTTTATTTTACTGACTTTATCTTGATGTAATGATCAGCAATTTCTGTTCTACCTGTCACGTGTCATTGTAATACTCTGTCTTATTGCAATAATAAAAAAAAAAAAAAAAAAAAAAAAACGGAGCCGTTTATTGATATATTATCCAATAACCACACTGCCACCTCTTGGACAAGAGTGGTAAAACAGGCATTCCTGGTCACTGCGCGCAAATCGTTTCCTTCAAATCCAACCGAGTGAATCGTGCCAAAAATCACGTGAGAAGGATGACGCAACTGAGCGAGCAAATAGGAACCTGCGCATGCAAATCATGTTGTGCAGCTTTGCAGATCTGAAGTTACAAGTGCAAATTCGAAGATGCGCTTTCACAAGTTGTGAAATATGCTTGCAGTTTGCTTTTTGCAGATGTGTGGATCTGAAGTTACACTTACAAACTCTGAGATGCGCGTTCACAAGTTGCGAGATGCGCATTCACAAGTTGCGAATTACGGGTTTTACAAGTGCAAATCATAGTCTGCTCTTCTTCAGATATATGGCACTAATCTACCTTCATACAAATTTCCTTTATTATCTGGTTGCCTTGGCTACTAACAATGAGACTGACAATTGGCCTACCAGAGGCAGGTAGAGTAGACAAAAATTGGACAGGACTATTTTTTACTTTAGAACAATATTAGGCTCCTCAAGTATCAATAAAAAGTAATCATCCTACTCACTTGGGTGAGAGTAAAAAAGTATTTGATGAAAAAACTACTCAAGTACTGAGTAACTGTTGAGTCATTTATTTGTGGAGTCTGATTTATTTGTCAAATAAGAACATGAATGTAATCAATCAATCAAAGTAATGATCTGCAAATACACGTTTTTAAAAAATACCCCTTTAACTAAAACAAAACCCTGAGTATTGTTACTTAAGAATGACATTACTCAAGTAAAAGTAAAAAGTATCGTTCATCTAAAATGTTACTCAAGTAATTGTAACAGAAATTAATGATACACACATTACTGCCCATCTCTGGGCCTAATCTTGCTACAGCAATTACTAATGGTGGAGAAGAGGAGTGCACCATGCGTGCATAATAAATGTCCTAACATAGTCTGACCTTGCACAACAAAGGTGTTGGCCTTTCGAAGGAATTTAGTTTTTTAATTTCTGGAATATCCATCTGGATATGTCCCATTTATTTTATAATTCAGTGTCGTTGTAGACGTGCAGATCCATTTTCAGTCTCATGGGAACAGTTGCCTGATGGATTATGATCAGTTAGCCTAACCTATGGTGTCGTTAATTGCGAGGTGCGTACCCATGTGACTTCAAAGCTTTCTGTATTCCTCTTATCCTCATCTCTTACTATCAATAATTTAATAATAATAATTTTAAATAACTATTTTTTGGTTTAAAAACATTTCAAATAAGAAAAATTATTTTATCCTTTTTAGATTGTATACTGTACATGCGTTCACCTTATTGTTATACATAATTATTTCACAAGTATCTGACATGCGAGGGAAGGCAATCTTACTGCTGGACAATAATCTGACTGTCCTTAATGTTTCCCTTGACAACACAATTGTTTCTTTATTGTTGGAAGCACTTTGACATTAAGGCTAGTATTTTTTACATTCTTTTCTGCATTTATTTCCTAATCTTCATAAAATCATTGAAACTGAGGTATTAAAATATAACTTTAGTTATAGATCAAATCAGTTTAAAATCACATTGCAACAACAATAACAACAATAACAATAAAAGTGGCAAGGTAAAGCATCTACCCCCTAATCAATTGTTGACAGCTAGCCTACATTATGGAAACATCAGGTTACTTTTTTTTTATCTGCGCCGTTCCTTTCCCATAGCATCTTCACTCGGGCTACAGGACATTTCTATTGCACATTGAAAAAACATTTCTCTCCGTGCTGCACCTGCCAGCTGACCCGTATATTATATCTACGAGTAGACCTACGCTCACTTCCTCTCAACTGTTTTTCGGCAAGAAGTCTCTTTTCGGCACTACAGTTGTTGGTGGTGACCCGGAGCACAAAGTTACATAGTGTGAGAACAGACGTACGAATGACAGAGACACCATTCACCTGATTACAAGTCAGTGTAGCATCAGCATGATTTTAAATTTGTTACGCAATTCTGCTTTAGTGATAATAATAATAATAGCATCGTGAGTCATCTTCAGATTAACACTTTCAGTACAGTTTCACATGATGTATTGCAATAATGTAATGACAACAGGAGTAGTGTTGTCTTATACAATAGAGTTCTCTCAGAAACAGACACAGCATAATAATACAGTATATTTATGTCAAAATTTATTGAATGTATATATACATGTCCTGGAGGTTTCTGTGTGGTTTGCATGTTCTCTCCGCGTACTCCGGCTTCCTCACACAGTCCAAAGACAAGAACCATAACAGGTTAATTGATGGCTCAAAATTGCCAATAAAGTGTGAGTGTGTTTGTCTCTATATGCCTGTGATAAACTGGCGATTTGTCCAGGGTGTCTCGCCCACAGTCAGCTGGGATACACTCCCGCCCCACTGTGACCCTTATGAGGATAAGCAGTTACAGATAATGAATGGATATAGATTTAAAACATTTATTGTGCATGTTGCACAATTTGTTTCTGTCCTGTCATATTCATGTGTCACCAGCAGAGAGGGATGTTGGATCAGTTTTTAGTTACTGCACAGCTCTAGTGTATGTGCCTGTGTTTCTGTGCAGCAGAATTGTGTCCATCCTTACCTAGGCTGCTGTGTTCTAGCATTATCTCTGATTCAACCAATAATAACTATGATCAGACCCTCACCTGACTCACACAGGTACAACAACATTCTTATTCAGAATCAACTGCAAAGTTCATTCAGGTTCTGAGGTCATCTGGAGTCACCTGCTTCGCATTCACACTGTGGATTTGTTCCCTCATCTCTTGTATTCGTTTAATTTTAGGAAGGGATCAACATCTGGGCCAGTATGAACATTTAAATAAATAACAATGAATGACAACATCTGACTAGAAGTTGATTCTAAGAATAATATCCAGTGAGCATTTCTCCACTGAAAAGACATTTAAAAAAACTCTGACATCTAAGAAACTGCAAATCCTGGTCTTGAAATCTCAAATCTCAGGGGGCATTTCATGGGTTTTGAGATTGCATTTCAGCCAATACAACAACCAAAGCCTGCTCAGACATGACTGTGGTCCATCCTTAAAAAACCTGGACTCAGCCCTGACTACATGTTAAACTTTCGCCCCATGTCAGATCTCCCCTTTCTGTCTAATACTGAAACGTGCTGTCGCCACACAACTTAAAACCCACCTCTGTTTAAATGACCTGTTCAAACCATTTCAATCTGGTTTCCAGTCATAACACACTGAAACAGCCCTCTTCTAAGACACCAATAACATCATCCTCTCTGTAGACTTGGGTCATTTCAGCGTCCTCATTCTGGACCTCACTACAGATTTTGACACCATCAACCACATCTTTGCTCCCGCCTTGAATCTTCCCTCAGCATCACTGGCACTACACACTCCAGGCTGCAATCATATTTCACAGACAACAGTTCATTCACATTATCTTCACCTCTTTCACTGCCCCTCTGTCCCAAGGCGTCCCCCAGGGTTCCGTGCTTGGTCCTCTTCTCTTCATACTCTATGCTTCCCCTTGGCAACATCATTCGTCATAATAGCCTCCACTTCCACTTTTATGCTCACGACATCCAGCTCTACATTTACACCAAATCCATCACCTCCACCACTCACTCCACTCTCCAACTTTCTCAAACTCAACTGTGACAAATTAGACATGATCATCATCAGCCCCAAATCCCTCACCAAAACCATTCAGTTTTTTTTAATTACTGTTTATATACTTTACGCTGTACATACTGGTTATATTTCTCATGCTGTATATTCCATACCACTGTACATACCTTGCTCTTTATATTATATTTTATTAGATTTTTTATTTTTTATATTATTTTATTTTTATTTTATTTAAAAAATTGTATATACTTCAATACTGCGCTGAGCCAAATGCAACGAAATTTCGTTCTGTATACACGTGTGCATACTTGAATGACAATAAAAGGAAGTCTGAGTCTAAGTCTAAGTCTAAGTTTCTGCTTCACCACCAACAACTCCACCCTGTCTCTATCCCCTCACAGTCGCAAACCTCTAAGTCATCTTTGACAATATCCTCTTCTTTGGAAATCACAAACCACCATTACCTAAAGAACATCGCTCGACTCCAACCATCACTCTCCTTCTCTGCTGCAGAAACCCTCATTCATGCCTTCAACACCTCCAGCATCCATTACTGCAACAGCATCCTCTACAGCACACCATCCAAACCTTTAAATAAACTACAGTACATCCAAAACTCTGCTGCTCACTCACACCTGCACTCATGACCACATCACTCCTGTCCTCCAGAACCTCCACTGGCTTCAGATTCCATGGTTCAAAATTCTCCTCACATGGGTGTCGATTAGCTCAGTTGGTAGAGCATCCGCCCCATAAACAAAGGAAGGCACAGGAGCGGGGCAGGGTTCGAATATTACCTGCGGCCCTTTGCTGCATGTCATTCCCCATCTCTCTCTCCCCACATTCCTGTCACTCTTCAGCTGTCTGTCAAAAAAAAAAAGCTTGAAAAGGGCAACAAAAAAAAAATCCTATTCTTCCTTACACAAACACCATTTTTTTTAATTGATTTGAATGTTTGTTGTGTTGTGGGTTTTTTGTGTGTGTAGTTTTTGAACGTTTGATGTTTGCTGCTTTGATGTTTTTGAAGTAAAGTGTCCAGTATCCAGAAAAGCACTTGCATGCATGCTGGGATACTTCTGTCCCGCAATCACACAAGTCAGCTCCCAAAGCATCTTAAATAAAATTGGACATTGTAAGAACACATTTGGACTGACTTTGGAAAACATTGATTTCCATGCTGGCTTTGCTGTCCTCGATTGCTGAAATTTTATATTTAATGACAAAGACACAGAAATAACCTAAAAAACCATCACTGACAGCAATTTGATTGTTTTAATGCAAAGCTTAGGATATTATTGTATGTTATGTTTCTTTGTACTGCTTTTTTTCCACTATTGCTATACATGTTTTATTAAATGTTGACATTCTAATTCTGAATTCAGTGGCATTATTAATGATTAATAGCAACACCTTTATGCCCTTTACTGATTAATTCATGAAAGAAAACTACTGAATCAGTCCACTGTAGATGTTTGTAATGCTTTTAGATTGTTTTATTTAAACCATGCACTGTGTGTGTGTAAATACAGATTAGCCATCATTTAAATACAGAAAGAAATAGTATATAGTATGTGACCTTTCGTTTCTATGAATATTATAATATAATATATAGTAAATATTTCTATTATTGAATTGTGAAAATGAGAGTGAGACCATTTGTCCCATGTATCAATGCCATCTTTAGTTTAACCATGCTTGTTTGTTTTTTCCATCAGTAATCATCATTTTACATAATAGACTATCTGGGTTTGTTTGTGTTTTGTATTATGTTTGGTTATATTTCATAGTTCAACGTCTTTGGTTAAAATAAAAACTTTTACAAGTATTGTTAAATTTTTAAATCTTGTCAGAATAAGTTAAATTGGCATTTGATTTGGTTACTTACCATACTCACCATGTGGTCAGAGACAAAAGGAGGAAGCGCTGCAACATTTCCTGTATAATTAGGGGAGGTCATTGGACTAGTCCAAATGAGTGGGGGGTAAGGTGAATTTGGCCCTAGTTTTACATTTTAATTTCATGTTTCACTCACTTTTTATTGCTAATCGATGAACATGTTATAACGTAATTTTATTTTTAATTTACGCTGGACGCTAATGTCTACAAATGAGCAGTTCCACTAAAAAAACAAAGTCCAAAGTCAAAATGCAAAGCATAATGAAATATATCTGTGGTTGTAGTTTTAACTAGCTAATGTTACCTATTTATGCTACAGTATAAATATGGATGTCGTAACCATGTCACCCACAGGTTTCTGAAGATCTATACATGGATGCAATGCCATTTAGGCAGTCCTGCCTCTGCTACTTTTTGGCTAATCTGAAAATCAGCACCTGGAGCTGAGGTGAATGAAGCCTTGTTGGTCGAATGAGTTGGCTGTACAGTTGTCATGAATGGGGAAATTAGCTATAGAGACCAAAAGAGTTTTTTGTACCAGGCTGTAAACATGTTTATTTCTGCTGTGAAGTTGGACATTTTAACATAGGGGCTTATGGGGACATTTCAGGAGTTGCAGGTTTTGGCACTTCTGCCTTAGGCATATTTCAGAGCCACAGAGACTGCCCCTTGGTGATATACTAGCCATAGTCTTAAACAGCTGGACCCATACTGGAGAATCTGGAGTTACAGTATGTAACAATTTGTTAGAATAAACAGGCGAAGCAACTCAGAATGCCTGATGATGTTGATTTTTTTTATATTGTGTTTCATGTGAGGTGAAGGCTTGCATATGTTGGCTGTGTCTTGTTATCTGTTCCAATTAAAATACTACATTGGTGTGACATCACATCAGAACATTACATAACATTCTTATCCCCACGGGATATTGCACAAGTCAGTTTTCCATACCTCTCATGAGGAGAGTTACACTGTGAAGACATCACACACAAAATCACAATGATGCAATGACAGATGCAGATTGAGAGCATGCAGGAGATGATGATGGAGGTTGATGACAAAAAAAAATAAAAACACATTAATCCGCTGAAAGGTTGGATAAGACGGTCGCAGATGACAGATGTGCGTCACTTGTGTTTGTGTGTGTGTGTGTGTGTCTGTGTGTGTGTGTCAGAGAGAGAGAGAGATAGAGTGTGTTGTGAATGCCTGTATCCGTCCTATAATAAGTATGTCAGTGTCAGAGTGTGAAGCTGAACATGTGTATGTCGCTGAAGTTGCTGCTTTCTGATTGGCTGCTGCCCACACACACTCAATATGCACCCTGCTGGCACTGAGATGTGTGCATATGAGAGAGAGAGGGGGGGGATATAAAGGGGAAAGACAGGAATAATATGAGGGAGAAGAGAAGCTCAGTGGTGTAGGAATAGAAACAGAACAATCATTTGCTTTCATACCAGTGACATCACACCTCTTTAACAGCTGACAGCAGGTAAGACACCATGCTCCTTATGTTTTCTCTGCTTTTCTCTTAAAGCTTTTCTGAGGGCTGTGAAAGACATAGATAAATTAACAGCTTCTGAAAAATAGTAATAGTGCAGATATATGTTATATTCTTGTGGCTTCTTGTGAGGTTTATCCATTTAGGAGGAGATCTATATAAGGTGTTCTGTTGTGACGCTCATACCTGTGTGGATGCAACCTGTAGGGGCAAAAATATGCCTGTGAAAAATCAGATAATTTTCTCCAAGTGTTTGTGATCTATTTATTATGGAAGTCCAAACCAAATTAAGCCAAATAAGAGAGATAAAACTTTGGAAATTCTCAAGGTTTCTGCAGAATATTAACATGCACCTGCAGATAGTCAATACAATACATCTTTACATTTTACAGCTAACAAACTCATGTTGAATCCAGCAAATCAAACTGATGCTTTCAACACTACCAGTCATGAAACAACCTAATTTAACATCAGCTGTCAGTCATTCAGAATCCAGCTCAAGCTTCCTCCTTGAGAGTCCTTGTTCAACAATACCCTAAATACCTGTGACAAGTTGAATGTTGGACAGTCGTCCTTTAGCACCTCAGAAGACACTGACTGAATTTATCATTCAGAAGTAATTCATCCAGTCACATCAGTTGGTCTGTATGGTGGGGCAACAGTGCCTGCAAAATGTACTTTTAATTAAGCATCTTCTGCAATACACAGAGAGAGCGAGAGGAGACTTTTTTTATTTATTTCATTTGATGGGTTTTGTGAGCATGATAATATGTTGAATTTGAACATGTTCATTCATATTTCTCAGATTGATCAATCTTGCCCAGTCACATTTAAGTAAGACATTCTAATGTTGTGTATGTCTACAATCTTAACAAGGACTAACAAACAGGTGCCTGGATGAAGAGCATTCATGGTGTCCTGAAGGAATTAAAAGAGCTCCTTATTCGTATTCGTGTTCCACGTGTCATAATCAAACACGTGAAAAGGAAAGCCTGTTTAACTGATTGTCTTTCATCTCTGAACCTGTGGTTTCAGTTCATACATTACTTTATCCCCCGGCTTGATTGATCTGTAAGTGTGGACTACAGAAAACACTGTTGATGTTAACACGGAGTGAAATGAAGAGGAAGGGAGTGTGTGTGTGTGTGTGTGTGTGTGTGTGTGTGTGTGCGTGCGTGCGTGCGTGCGTGTGTGTGTGTGTGTGTGTGTGTTGTGTGTGTGTGTGTCTGTGTGTGTGTGAGCTGTCAGCACAGTGTCATCTGTGACCTTGTCTTACTCGTAAAAAAGCATGTAATGATTTACACTGTTGGAAAACTCACAGCATTTCGACATACATTTTGATAAAAAACCCATACAAGCAGGATCGCACACATATATGTTTGATCTGATCCTGGTCAGTTACAGGACCTCTGCAATGACATGCCATTGTGTGACAAATAAAAGTTAAAAAAACAAAACATAGATTATCAAAGTGTGTGGATCAACAATATTCTTTTCAAAGACATTCAATCATTTGAAGTTTTGATGATGACGTTGGAGAGCACTGTCTGCATACCACGCTCCAAGAAGTGATTCACAGCATATCATTGTGTCTCTCAACTTATTTATTCAAAATTTCCTTTTTCCTAATTTGTCACCTGTTGGTATTTATCTCAGACTTGAACAATCACTTAAAGATGCTTAATATCATTTAAACACCTGTGTAAATGACTGACGAGGCCAAGATAAGACTTAAGTCAAATGCTACAAAATATCGTCACAAGTTGCGAGAACTTTCTTTCATATTACTTATTTTATCCAACCAATAGTCCAACAGCAAAATTTATTCAATTTAGAATCATACAAAGACATGGAAATTTTGCCAAAAAAAACAAAAACAAAACCATTGGTAAACCAAGTAACATTAATAATGGCTGTATGCCATTTTGATGTGCCAGTTCAAGTTCCATGGTATTGTAAATATAGGCTAACTAGCATTCATTTACAATTGAAAGAGTGTGTCATTAACAAAACCCAACAGTCATGATAATTTTTAATCTTTGGAGACAAAAAGAGATGGAACCAATGACAGTATAAAGAATAGACAGCACTTGAGTGATTTCCACTGGCTTACGACATGTTGGCTGTACTGCCTCTTCCGCCTCCCTAGCTAATCTAAATATCGGCAAAGATGTGGATTATCAGTCGCCTAGAGGTGAGCCAAATGACACCTGGGTGCTCAAACAAGCCATCTGTACCCCTGAACCACCTGTCAATCAAAGTGGTCACACTCTTAATTATGCATAACTTAAGCTTCAATATCATTTGAACAGGAAAGTTAAAAAAAAACTGACTGCAACAATAATTTGTTGACGTTTTTTTTAATCTGCATTCATATGCCAAAGATTTAAGCAGAAATGTGTCTTTCTCTTCATTGTTGTGTATCGAGTTGTCAATTGGACTGCAGAGGAAGTCTGCTGGCTACAGTGGAAGCCCTAAAACATGTTTCATTACACCCAGAGGTTAAAGTGGGTTGCAAGATTGGGAAGGCACTGAGAGGAAGGGTGTCAGATCAGAAAGTGGTATACAATATACAATAGACTTGTCAATGCCAGAGCCCTAGAACCAGCTTGCCTAAATGTAAAGCAGCCATCTTTGATGTTATTTATTCCACCTCCACTCTTCCTGCTTTGACAAGTCAAAATGTCTGCTGTGTATTCTGACCACCCCCCGATCAGCAATCAGTCACAACAGGTCTTTTGCCTTTTGACAGTTGAAAAAAAAACACCTGCTGAAAAATCACTGATTGAGGTGACATTGTTTTAATCCAGGAAGAGCCATGCAGTAGCAGATTTATTTAATTAAAGATTCAGTAGAGTCCTGCCTCTCAATACCAGCCACCAGCAACTAATCCATTTCAACCATTCTAGTCAAATATTCATCAAATATTCATTATTTCTTCTATTCTTTCTATGAAGGTACTTGATCCTGATCCTGGCACAGCCATGTTTTTAGATTTACCTTTACAACACACCAGTTAGAATTCGCCCACGTAATGACTCCATGTACTGTAATCTCTACCATTAATTTGATAAAAATTTCAATCTTCAGGACAAATGGTCCAGACTGCACAGTGCACTCCAAGGTCTGTATTTACTATGAAGGGTTAAGACCAGATTGTCAGATTAGAGTCCAAGTCATTACATCAACGGTCTAGTTTGGTGGCAGTTCAATAATTATTTCAGGTCAAATCTGGGTATTGCTTCCCATAGTGTCTGTCTGCCTGTCTGTCTGTATGCCTCTCTCTAATCTGTTGTCCTTATCGAGGGTGACTGGCACCTAGTGCATTGTATGGCCTGTTCAGCCAGATGTGATCTGGTGTCCAGACACTGTAACCTTACCTCACACAGATGAAAAATAAAAAATTAAAAAAGATTTTGAATCATTTTGAGCCCTGTATGTCTGTTGCTGCACTATGTAACTTTGTGTTCCCGGTACAATCACCCACGAGTAGCATGTAACGCTTCACAGCACTAAGTCACACACCACCAACTATTTGACTGATTATGATTGATTCGGCTCCACATCAACTTTCAGTGATTTACAGACTTTCCTGACAGTGGAGTAAACTGCTGTCAACTGTAGCTGCTGTTAGCTAATGTTAGTTCAGTTTGTTCAATCGGGCTGCCCAGACTGTGAGCTCAGAGCACCGGCGGGCTGTTAGTGTTTAGTGTAGAGTAGTGTTAGAGTAGGTTTTTTAGGCCCAGGACACGGGGGAATGCTGATAGGAAGTGTGGAGCCGTTGTTGTGCCAGAACTGGAGCTGGGCAAACAGGCAATATAACCAAACTTAGCAGCTAAGAAGCTAAGAAAAGAGGAGAAAGTCTCATAAGTAAGATGCAGCAGGACAAGAGTAAACGTGGGACTAACCTTTAGTGGTTGGTGAGAGCTTGGTGAAACAAAAGACTGAAAGACAGACGCTGAGCTGGGCTGACTGCTGTTGGACTAGTCAGTGATATTAGCTGCTGCTATGTCTGCTGTTGATGACCTTGTTGATGTTTGGCTGATAGCATAATCAGAACAAATATGCGTGTACAGCTGTCCATATTTACCACAGGTATTAAACTCTGAAACTGAGGGTGCTTAATCACAAGAATACCAATTTCTATGCAATGTTGCTTTAAAGGTCATAAATTAACCAGCTGCAACGATGGCAAGAATGTTTAATATATTCTTATACAGCTGCTTTACAAATGATAAACTGCTACGGCTCCAACTGCTGACGATCACATTGGTGATATCATATGGCCAAACTACAGTAACTACTTTCCTGTTCCTTTCACCTCACACAGCATCTTTGTCTCACATCTCCCCCTTTATGTCGCCCTGTGGAGGAGCGGCTTACAGTTTGAAAACATCTGGTCTACATGTATAATGATGTTATAAAATGAATCCCATTGTGAAAAAATGAAAAACACATGCAGTACATTAAGTGAGTAAAAGCAAATAACAGTATGCGATAGCATTTTAGGGGATGTGGTCAGGGACGGATTGGCAATCTGGCATACCGGGCATTTGCCCGGTGGGCCGACGTGCTATTTGGGCCGATAAATCCTGATTTTTTTTAATTTTATTATTATTATTTTTTTAATATTGGTCTGACCGGCCCACAACGAGTAGATCACGCAGCCCAAACACACTGTTAAACAACCACTCTGTACGCTTTGGTCCCGCCTACAGGCACAAAAAAAAAAGGCTGTGCGAGACTCTTTCCTTACCACCGGCCCTTACACGCTGACTGACAGGGGACCGGCCCAATCACATCATGAAACACCTCCCCCCTTTGGCTTGATGCGCCGGTGTGCAGTTTATTGATGGGTGAAACGCTATCAGATAAAGATGGAGAGAAAACGCAAAGGTGGCACAGAAAAACTCCGTGATAAAAAGAAACTTGCTCTTCAGGCAGATGCTGCTGTGTTAAAATCACTGACATGTTTGCCACAGCAGGGCTTCATCAGCTCCCATCGCTGATGACAGTGGTGCCGGTGGCAGTGGCACTCAACATGTTGTAGAACCTGCGGTAAGCTGGACTGGACTACTGTCAGAACATGTATGAAATGCAACGAGTAGGATAAAGCCACCCAACCCCTTAATGAGTATGATAAAACATACTGTCAGGAATAACGAGGCGTTATTTAGCAAACTGGCTTTTTATTGCCAACAGTCTGGTTACAGAACTTGGTGCCATAACCACGCCAGGAACACATAACAGGTCCCACTCTCCAGCCTCACTCGTGCCGTCTCTCTCCACACGCGCTCTCCCTCACCTGCTCACCCGCCCCCTTGCTCTCATACAGGTGCATTTATGGACCATGGGAAACCACAGAACTCACATTGTAACACACAACACATTACTGCAGGGTCGCTACAATACATTGTAGGCTACACTGGCTGGAAGAGAAAATAAGCCTAGCTCAGTAGCCTACTTTTTATGTCTTTTATTCTAAATAAAAAATAGTCTTTAATGTGAGAAAACGTGTTCACCATTCACCAACAATAACAAAAAGTCTAATTTCTTATTAGACTATTATAGTCTGTGGGGTGAGTACTAGGCTGGCCTATTGGCTAAGTTGCTTTTTTGTCCTGCAGATATAGCAGTTCTTTATGTAGCCTAGGTGGTAGGGACAATGTTAGCTACATAACTGATAGAAAATCTCACTTTTAAAATTATATCATTTTGTCTATGTTATGTGAATGCAGCTGCAGGTATCTGTACATTCCAGTATTTCTACCCTAGGCATATTTAAAGCCACCACTCACCAAAAATGTGAGTGAAAAGTGAAGAGTCAGCACTCTCATTTTCTTTGTTCATCTAGTAGTCCTCGGGTAAGCTCTTATTTAGGCCTGGGAAAAAAAATGGGCTGTTTTATGTAGCTAGGTGGCTAAAGACAATGTAAGTTAGCCTACAAAGAAAGAAAATAGCACTTTTTAAAATGACATAATTTTGTTCATTGCTAGTGTTATGTCAATGCAGCTGTGTGTTTGTTTATATAAATATATTATAAACAGGCTGTATTTTAGTCAGTCATTGTAATTGTACAATATGTTTGTGTTGATTTGTCCTGTACACGTGACATCCATTGCACGTCTGTCTGTCCTGGCAGAGGGATCCCTCCTCTGTGGCTCTTCCTGAGGTTTCTTCCACATTTTTTCCTGTTAAAGTTTTTTGTGGGCAAGTTTTTCCTCACTCGAACCGAGGGTCTAAGGACAGAGGGTGTCACTCCCTGTACAGATTGTAAAGCCTCAATGGAAAATGGACTTTGTGACTTTGGGCTATACAAATAAAATTGATTTAATATGATTTGATTATTTATGTCCTGTTGAGCTAGGTTGTTTGAAAGACTTGCACAGTTGCACTGAAAAAACTGAAAAAGTGTGTTATCAAATGTTGTGGGCCAGTCTGGTCCAAAATGCCAGGGCCGATTTTTTGTCCCAGTCCGTCCCTGGATGTGGTATAATTTCTCATCATTTCATTCTATGTGATTATTACACCAGTCAGAAACAACTGTTTGTCAACCAGAGATCACATATGTTACGGTGAAGTGAATTTTTTTCAGTGCACTGGTTGTTGAAAGGAGACATTTAGATGTTTTTGCGACACTAAGCGGTGAGTTTGCGTGCTTTGTGTTGTGTTGCCATATCGACTTTCTGTCTGGAAAACTGCACACCCTGTGCTATGAGTGAAAGAGCACAAAAAACGGATGCATCAATATTTACTGAAAGCATGCCAGATGAGACGGATATTGGCCTGTATGGTATTGGATTCAGCAGAATTTTGTCCTCACTTTAAAGCAACATCTCGTAGAAATTATTTATTGCCCAGAATTTCAATGTAATATTTCAGTGGAAAATATGGACAGCTGTGAATGTGTATTTGTTATGAGTATGTTAACATCAAGCAAGGTCAACAACACAAGACATAGCAGCCAATATTACTTACTAGTAAACACTAACACTCCCTCGGTGCTCTGAGCTCACCTTCCAGGCAGCCCGGCTAACAAACTAACTAACATGAGCTAACAGCAGCTACAGTTGGCAGCAGTTTACTTCACTGTCCATCAGGAAACAACATTTTCTCCATAAAATATGATTCAGTTTCACCAAAATCAGTCAAATAGTTGGTGGTGTGTGACTTAGTGCCATAAAGCGTTACCTGATTAGAAATAAGTGTAGCTGTAGTTAAAATCTGTTGTTTGATGGTAGAAAAGTTATACAGTAGGGTCAAGTCTTGGATATAACATGAACGTAATGTGCTTGTTATAATACTTTGAACTGAAGGAATATTCTGGAACAGTTTACTTTATTTTGTTTACTTTATTTTGTTTGTCTTTATTTATTTATGAGTGTTACAAAAGCATAACGTCACCAAAAACTCCACCAATCAAACCGTGAATTAAGTGAGCGTTGCATCCCTATAGGCCTAGCCCACTTGTTAAGATGGCGATGTTTTACAGCGCTAGAGCCTGGAGGGAGGGAACGGCCGGATGCAGCACGCGCGTGCAGGTAGAGGGACACACACACAGAGAGAGAGCGAGAGAGAGAGAGAGAGAGAGAGAGAGAGAGAGAGAGAGAGATGTACAACAGTCTGCCAATCCAAATTTATCTCTTCTGCTCTAATTCACCGGCAACATAATAGCACAGGTCGATATTTCCTTCCTCTCTCTCTCTCTCTCTCTCTCTCTCTCTCTCTCTCTCTCTCTCTCTCTCTCCACCACACACACACACACACACACACACACACACACACACACACACGCACATCGTCAAGCTTGTATGCGTCCCTCCTCGCGCCAGCGGGTGGCCGCCTGGCTGCTAGCGCTGCCGTTGGGGAGAGGTGGAGAGGAATGCGCGCGCCGCGGCCGCCTGGAGATGATCTCGTTTTGGCTGCTGTGCTGGAAGCTGTTGGTAGGTAAATGAACGAATCAACGTCAGCAACGTCTTTGGAATAAATCAAGGGCACTTCTTTTTTTCCCTGGGATTTGTGGCCCTCCTCCTCCTCCTCGTGCGGCGGAGATGTTTTTTTTTTTTTGGCGGCCACCACGTAGCTTGAGCGCGAGGTGTCAGCGCGAGCTCTTTGGCTTTAGCTCGATATGACCAAAGCCCGGTTTTCTTGGCTTCTGTAATGTCCGCTTATCTGTCACGGTTCTGGTGCTTTGCCCGGTTTTAGGATGCTGTGTTATGTAACACATTATGCTGAGCAGTCACCTGACACACAGTCAGAACAGAGTGTTGTCTGTCATTACAGTGTAATTACACTGTATAATGAACAGAAGAGATGTGATAGTGGAAAGAATAGAACAGTGAATTGTTGAATGCGAACTGAGGCAGCATAGCTTCACTTATATGTAATATTTGAACACACACACACACACAGACACTGATTAAATGATGTTGCCTCCAGCTGTTGATGGGGGCCAATTACAGGTCTGAGAGTAGAAGAGAATTCACTTGAGGGAATTGTGTTTCCCCGTAGAAACTGGCTTTCATGAGTTTTTAAATGAGAAGTTCAGAGTGAAGCTGACAGAGGTGACAGAGGTCTGCCAATAATCCAAGAGGTCTCCAGGTCAAATGAAGACAGGCAGCGATCAAAGCGTGGATTAGAGCTGAGAGCTGCTGCCTAACTAATAACTCTGCAATCCTTCCTCATATGTACTCTGAAGAATTGGAAATGTGTCTCTATTGAGAATAAATGGACTGGATGACCGCAGAAGTACCTTTACACTTATTCATCTGTCTTTCAAACTTATTAAATCTCCCTTGTACTTCCTTTAATGGACGTGTTAATATTGAATCTTTGATGCTCTCTATATTTGTACTTATGTCTTATTATGACAGTGAGTGGTGCTTTCATCCAGTCAGCTGCACAGAGGATTCACACTGATGCTTGAGGGATAAAGAAATCCGGTACTCGTCGGTTATGCCATGTACATGAAATGAAAGCTGTCACGAGATAATGCCTATTGAGCTTTGTGAGGCTGCAACTAGAAATCATTTGAATTATTGATGAATCTGTCGATCATTCAGTCAACGTTTTAATTAGAACATAGTGAACAATGTTGATCAGTGTACACAAACCAGAGGTATTCAGTTTATTGTCACAGAGAACTAAAGACAACAGAAAACAGTTGGAATCAGAGAATTTTCTACGAAAAGCAATAAACTATTATCAGATTAGGTGGTAGTTGATTTATTTGTTGACAACTAATTGATTAATCCACGAATCGTTGCAGTTTGAGAGACTTGCCATCACAGTTAATTGAGGGATTAAATTAAAGGATTTAGGGTTTAAAGGAAATTAAATTTATACAAGTAAATATCTGAAATAATGAGAGAGGTTTCAAGGGATAAACACAACAGTAATTATTATTTCTGACTTAACTTTGGCTGAGTAAAGAATAAATATAGAGGATGACAAAATCCATTCAAACGCCCTCTAAGCAACATGTAACAATCCTGTAACACAGTTTGCTTCCTAAACCAGGCCGATTGGGGGAAGCTGTTAGCGTGTTGTAGATGTGTTGGCAGTCATTCACTGTTTCTGTTGACACGTATGAACGTGTGTCACCGATGCAGAGGCATTACTAATCTTTTCATAAATATTATAATTTAGTCTTTCAAGGCTGGCGCGTGTCCTGCAATCATTTTAGCCTTCATGTTTGTAAATGTCTTCGGGTTAGCCAGCAGCAAGACCGGTGTTCCATGTCATCACACCGTTATAACTCATCATTCAAACTCAGATAGACAATTAAGAATTGTTGCTGTTTGATGTGTGATTAATTTGATCGTTCTTCACCTACTGTGATTTAACAGAGAGAGAAACGACTTTAGCAGCTTGCCAGCCTCTGCTTCTATACTTAGTGTTGCCATAGCAACACCACCCGTCTGTCACCAGCACATGCCTGGCACGACAGACCATAATAATCTGCAAACCCACTCACAGCCAACGCATTGCCACCATGGAAACGATATGAAGGCTTGAGTTTAGCCCATCAAATATATACAGGGCATATACACTGCCTTAATCTACACTATGTGTGGGTGTGTATCTATATGTGCATAGAACTGTACGTAACTGAAAGGTCCAGTGTGTCAGGTTTAAGGGACTCACAAAATACAATACTCAATTTCATTTTATTTTTATAAAATCAAATCATAACAGGAGTTATCTAATGACACATTCCATGTAGAGTTTACTTTATAATATTATTTACAGGGACTCAACAGTGCCAACACCGGCAAAGAAAAAATGATCTTTTAAGATGCAGAAACCTCGAACAGAACCTGGATCATGGTGGGCAGCCATCTGTCGCAGCCAGTTAATAACAAGAATTGTTGTGTTTTTGATACCTTAGAATGAACCTTTATAAACAAACACCACGGGTCCTCTTCCACAGAGTCTGCCATGTTGAGCCTACAGTAGCCCAGAATGAGTAAACTGAACAATGGCTCTACAGAGCATTCATTTTTAATTAGTTAATTTTCACAATGGGTTTAGAAAGAAATTCTTCAAATCCCATTTATGCAAGGAAAATAAATATAAATACTAAAGTTGAATCAAGTTGTACTATATAGAGAAGACATTTGAACCCTTTTCACAGCAGCCATTTGGACATGTAATAGTAGGTAAACTCAGGTGTTAGCAATGATGTAAATAAGGTTCAGTTCCATCCAGGTCAAATAGAGTCAGGGTGCTGTTGTGGTGCATGTCGTGCATTCTGGAAAGTATCTGCTGCAGTGAAACACTGAGACAGTGTTTAGTTTGTCTGTATTAATAAAAAGGGTTTGTTCCAAAACATAACAATTCTGCCTTTTTTTTTGTAATTAACTTTTTTTTATTGATTCCATTTAGCATTGTCCCATCAGCATTTTACATCTTATACATATGTTTTCCAGATATATATAACATACAAAGTTAAAAAAGTTTAAAGTTTAGTAGATCAGAGATGAGTTTCACTTCTATCCTCATTTTCATTCCCCTCTTGTAAAGCAAGAACACAATCTTGTGAACAATGAACATTTAAAATTTGTAGCAAGAACCTAGGGGTGGGCGATATATCGAATTACTCGATATAATTCTCCTGGGTTTTGCCTGTGTCATTCACTCCTGCTGCTCACAGCAGCGGTGTGAGTTGACGCAGGGCAAAGGACGCAGCCGTTCTAACAGAAGGGTCTACTTGAATCATCATACTGATGTTATTTTTTGCAATAAAGGGTTGAAATTAACATTCATAGTGATTTAGAGGAGAAATAAAAATATCGAGATATATATTGTGTATCGCGATATAACTTAAAAATATCGAGATATTGGTTATAGGCCATATCGTGCAGCCCTACAAGAACCAAGGGGGACCATAAGATACATTGCGTTTACCAGATAAAGTCTGTTCTCAATGGTATTACAAAATCAACCCAGTTATTCCAGAAATTCCAGAAGTCAATTTTTCCATCATGTAAATGTTTTGCATTACTTCGACCCAATCCTTCATTTTAGGCACCTCAGTTTTCAGCCACTTTCTGGTGATGGCTTTAATTCTGCGATATTGTACAGGACCCCCTAAATGGGGACACACCAGACCTTTAAGTCACAATTATGTGATAGTAAATTATAACTTTGAATAAATCAAACTTTTATGGTTCTGATTTAGTGATCTGAATTCAAATTTGATTTTCTGAACAAAATTCTGAAAAGTATCTCATTATTTGACCTAAATTCATTTTATTTTGAGCTTATCCAATTGTATAATCTTGATTTCAAATGTTGTCTTGTTGTGTTCCTCAGTTTAAATAAATGTTAGACTGAACTGACACTGAGGTTTTCAGGTGATAATGAAGTGTTTGTGTCCACAGAGAGCCACAGCTGGACTAAGGAGGACAACACCTGAGCTAACAGACGGTAACCACAACAACAGTACCTCCAGCAACAATAGCCCTGTCAACAACTCTCCAACTCCAGTACAGCCAACTGATCCAGTTACCATGGAGATCAGCTCATCGCCACCTCTAACTGACCTTAGCTGGTGCAGCCGGGGAGTAGATGAACCCCATTACCCAGAGATCCATGGGATGCAGCAGCCAATCAGGGGCGAGCAGGAGGAAAAGGAGGCTGCAGAGGGAGAAAATGGAAAAACAGATGGAGATGAGTGTGACTATCTTGTTTTTGAGATTGGAGAACAGAGAGAGGGAGAAGAGGAAGTAGGTAAAAGTGAAGGAGGACAAAAGACAAAAAGAGGAGGAGTGAAGGAGGGAGAGGAGGGAAGAGGAGAGACAGCAGGAGGGGATGAAGGAAGAGGAGAAGAAATAGAGATAGAAGATGAAGGAAGAGGAAAGGTAGAGGGAGAAGATGGGGGAGGAGAAATAGAAATAGAAGACGAAGGAAGAGGAGACACAGAAAGAGAGAATGAAGGAAGAGGAGAAATAGACATAAAAGATGAAGGAAGAGGAGACACAGAAAGAGAGAATGAAGGAAGAGGACAAACAGAAATAGAGAATGACGGAAGAGGAGAAATAGAGATAAAAGACGAGGGAAGAGAAAAAGTAGATGGAGAAAATGTGGAAGGAGGAGAAACAGAGGGAAAGGATGAAAGAAGTGGAAAAACAGAGATAGAATATGAAGGAAGAGGAAAAGGAAAGGGAAGTGTAAGTAAAGGAAAACAGAGAGCGAAGATTGCGGGAGAAAAGAAATTGAGGGAGAAGATGAAGGGGGAGTAAAAATGAAAGGTGAGGATGAAGGTATTGGAGAAACAGAGGGTGGAAGAGGAGACACTAAAGAAGAGAATGGGTGGATAGGAGAGATGATGGGAGAGATGAAGGATGATGCAGATGCAGTAGAGCTCCTCTTCCTCTCTGACAGCACAGTGTGTCCTTCATCATCACAGCCTCTGATTGTCACCTCAGATCCTCCAGAGCAGCCTGCAGCTGCCATGTTGCAGGGAGCCTGGGGTCATGACCTCAGCAACAGAGATGACCTTAGCGACGGTCACCTTAGCGACTGCCTCCAAGCCGAGCTTGCTATTGTGTACTCGGACAGTGACGCTGGGGAGGACCAGTGGGCAGCCTTCGCACCGTATGATGTCAACAACCAGGAAGAAGCAGGTGGAGGGATTCATGATGGCATCTGTGACGGAGAGAGCAAGGAAGAGGAGAGAGGGGGAGAGAATGAGAAGAGAGGGGAGGGAGAGACAGAAGTAGAGTCTGAGAAGAGAGAGGAGGAAGTAGAGAAGGAGCAGGAGGAGAGGGGAGGCAGGGATGATGGTGATGACGAAGAGCAGATGAGGTCGAGGAGAGATCTTTTCCTGCGGTCTCCTTCTGTCAGCTCCACGGCCAGCTCCACAGACCCCGACAGGAGGGTAAGACTTCCCCCTCTCTGTAACACAGCTCAAACTTTCTGAAGATATTTCAAACAGGATATTTAAGCTGTGACCTGGTTTGGACTTAATAGCACTTATCTTTTATGCCCTTTCCAGTAACCCGAGATATTACATTCATATTAAATTATTCTGGAGTGCACAATGTGCCAGTCCAGGAAGTAGTGTGACCTTGTCTGTAGGAAAGTGTAAGTGGGTAGTAAATCTCTATTATGTGCACTTTTTTTTATAGGTATAGGTATAGGTATATGTATGTACTTTGTCTGAGAGTGAGAAGATAGATATCATCATGTCTGTAGCTGTGTTTCCATCAATGTGATTTGATCAAGCCGCAACCTCTGTGGCTGGGAAATGAAGCCGTTGCAGAAGTGCTAAAAACTGCAGTTCTTCAAACGACCAGTTGAGGCTGGCTACAGAATGAGTCTCCATAAGACTGGATATTACAATGTCGAACTGTGGTTGGCTGCTGTTTGCTGCTGAGCAGGTCATGTACTGTCAGTTCATCAGAGCTTTTACACTGTTACAGCTGCCTTTTGAAAACAAGGTTGATGAGAAAAAAGTGTTGGGTGACAGCCAGATTTGTCCAAGCAGCCTCAGAAGTGGCAAAAACTGCAGTTCCTTAAACGGCCACTTAAGGCTGGCTACAGAGTGAGTCGGCCTCTATACGCCCCTATGTTAAAATGTCCAACTTCACAGCAGAAATAAACATGTTTACAGCCTGGTACAAAAACAGTTTTGGTTTCCCCATTAATTTAACTGTAATGGGGGTGAATTTTTATAGAACTCACATGACTGAACAGCTGTGGCTCTATGATCTATCCACGATGCTCAACACAGATCTGATGGAAGCTTCTTCACATTAATACATGAAACAAATGTAAATGTCTGATTTACAGCTTCCATTAGTACTCTTTTACAGTAACAATATGGAGAAACTGGTATTTTGTAATCCCACTGTGGTTAATTTGGACAGCTGTCTGCCTGTAAAATGAAACAAATATTAAATTAAATATTTAAACAAAGCTGGCACTGTTCTGTTGGGTGTTGTCACCCCCTGTAGGTCACTGTAGATTATTCATGGCTGATATTGGACCACATGATGTCACATACAGACAGTGCCAGTTTTTGTGTTAGGTAGTGTTATATTTTTACGCTCTCCCTTGTTCTCTGTGTTCTTGTTCTACATCTTGCATCACATTTGAGATTTAATTAGGTCTGTTAGTTAGTAATGATGTGTGTGTGTATTTATGTGCTTTTCAATGTTGAGTTGTGTTATGGAATTTTCTATCCTTAGGTAACACAAGGTCGCATGTGGGCCTTGAGGTCCTCGGCAGTATTAATTGTTTGGCTTTGACTAGGTGCCAGTCTATCTCAACACTGTGGTGGCCAGGGTCGAAGAGACCTGTTGCTGCCTTCCTAGACATAATAGACATCTGTGTCTCCAGACTAGAATATGCTGACAATAACACCTCCATGGGTAAAGACATTCTCTTTGACTAATTCTGGGCTTAAAGTATTTGTGGTGTTATCTTTGGATTTAAAGTCGATCCACCAGGATGAGTTGGGCAGAGTGTCTCTAATTCTCCATGTTCAAGCGTCAATAAACAATAAAGCATAAGACATCAGAGGCTCCTGAACACTTTCTTCCTTCCTGACCTCACCATTGACCTTTGACTTCGGCAATTTCTCCACAACAGGTTCCTTCAAAAGTCATTTTGACACTGTAAACATCACCTGTATGTTTAATCCTGACTGTCATCTGTCCCATCAGCTTCCTGTAGATTTCAGTGTCCGCCAAGATGCCCACAGTGAAAATGTCTCCACCGAGCATGTGGACTTCCTGTTGGCCCGTCAGCAGTGGAGGAAGATGGAGGAGGAGGTCAAGGGTCAGCCAATCCCTAAACCAGGGCTCAGAGCTCAGGGAAGCTTCCAGGGCACCCACACTTCACTGTACCCCCCCACCCGCAGCCCCCGACTTAAACACAGGTAGGAAATACAGGACTCACTGAAAGTTTGACTTTTCTTTTCTTTTGAGCTTTCTTACACAGAATTCTTTTCTTTTTACAGTGATTCAAACTTTGAATTCATCTATGCAACAAACTGAACTTGAATTTTTCTTTAATTTTTCTTTAAAAGGGAGATCCATCCACCAGTGCCAAGGGAGCCCCCTCTGTCCTCTACCCTGTCACCCAGTTCAGAGGACTCAGGCCTGGATGATTTATCATACCGCAGCCCCCTGGAGGAGCCGGAGACTGCTGTGGAGAGAGAGATCCGACTGACTCTAGAGAGAGAGGAGCGACATCGCAGGGAGAGGGGGATGATTGCACAGGGCCTGGCTATACCCAGGTAACTCTTTATATTTCCATGGCGCCACTTCAGTTCAGTATTGTACACAGCTGATAAACTTGATGATGACACATTAATTACAAAGATTTGTTAAATACTGCATTGTAGTTAATAAGTGCTTATCATGTCATTAGTTCTAGAGTTTGGAGAACATGCTTCAAATAAAAAATGTTATAAAATTGTTATGGCTAATTCATGGACATTATTTATGTTGGAGTAAAATGAAAATAAAGAAAATAAAAAAGGCTAAAATTTCCTCAGACCTGAGGGGGAACTGCAGAGTAGGTGATAATTAATCTCGTCACTGTGAGCAAAAACTTACCATAGACTCAAATTACATCTGTCCATTTGATCCGCTAATAATGTATCACATGGAATTTTGCACTAAATATCCTAAACAGGATTGTACTGTACATTGAAAGTACAGTATTTTTATGATCTTGTATCTACTGTTACCAGGTAAATTAAACCAAAATAAAACTTAATTGCTATTTTTCTGTTGTTCAGACCATCCACTCTGCAAACAGGACGATCCCCACCCAGACCTCCGGCCTGCCGCACCCCCACCTTATCCATCTCTCCATCCCCTTCCTGCCCCTCTTCCCTTCCCCGATCTGTCTACCATGAAATGACGGCCAATAACGTCATTATCTTGGAGCCCGACTGCTCCAGCTCCGCCTCCAGGAGCCGCCTACTCTCCACTGCCATCGGAGGCCTCTCCGATTGGCCGACAAGTCTGGATTCGACCCCTTCCGCAAACGTCATCGTGGTGGAAACTTCTAATCTGATCATTCGCAGTGCTTCCGAGTTCTGCCTGAGCTCCGCCCCCGTGTCCATGGAAACCCAGGAGAGCACTTTCTCGTCGAATCCGTTTTTTAAGCTACGCTCCCTCAGCAGCCAGTCGCTGGTGGAGCAGGAGATCCGCATGGTAAGGCAGAGGGAGGAGGAGTGGAGGAGGCAGAGGGAGGAGATGTGGAGAAGGAGGAGGGAGGAGGAGTGGAGGAGAGGAAGAGAGAGCTACGACACTGTGCTGGTGTCCCCGGGCCTGAGCGATAACGTCAACGGTACGTGGAGTCATGGAGCCTATAAAACAGTCCTGTTGTGTTGTAGTTATCAAACCAACTGAACTGCTGCTACCTTCTGACGTCAGTGTACTCCACGCCATTTAGTGACGTCTTAGTTCTGTGAATTTATAGGGAGTCAAAATAGTGTCAGTATTAGCCAACAGTTTGCAGACGATGGTGTGTTTTCACCAACAGAACGGAATTTCACCATTTCACACTCTTTATGAAAATATGCTTTATGCTTGAATATATTATTATTAAATGATATTTTATTTTTTACTCTTTCATGATGAAATAGTCTTTTCATAACCTTTGTTTTCATTTCAGTTCCAGAGGTTTCAGACAGATGTGTCTCCTCCCCATCGTCCCCCTCCAGGACCCGCAAAATGGAACGATCCAGTTTGTCTTGTGATCACAAGGTTGGCTGATACATACACATACATTATGAACACACACACACACACACACATACAGACAAAGGCCTTGTTGCATCCTCTGTATCAAAATTCTGAAAATGGTTATTGATTAACTGAGAGGACAAATCGAGTTTCAAAAGCACTTATCAGCAGTACAACCTGACACATCTATTTATCAATCAAAATTTACGAGAGAAGATTCCAAACAATCAATAATCAATATGTTAGCTTTGGTTGAAACAGGGATTTTGACTTGGGACTTGGTTGACTTGGACTAAAGGGCTCACAAATCAAAAATAGAGCCTCAAGAGGTTTTACAATAAGTACAACATACAACAATCTTTAAGAAGCTGACGACACAACACTGACATACTGACAACAACAAAACAGTCGACTTCTTACACCAGCTCACCTGACAAACGTCAGTCCAATGTTTACTCTCCTTGTAGCTCTCTTTTGGTCTCCTCAGCTTCATGTCCACCTCTAAAACGCTTCATTTTGATTGGTGTTTATGTAGAAATATTGACAAGTGTAGTGAAGTGTAGATTTAATCAGTCATAATAAAGCAACATCTAACATTATAATAATATTTCATTCTCCTCACTTACACATTTAATATCTCTCCTGATACAAACATGCAGATATGAAGCTGTCTGTGTGCTGTTTCTCTGTGTTTAATTGCTTTATGTATCAGTACAGTTTAAAAAGTCATATTCAGTTGTTTTCTTTTATAATTTCCTTGTTTGGTAATTGATTTCTTACTGTACTCATTCATTCATTTCTTACCTTTATTAATTGTGAACTCTCTAAATTGTTAATCAGTTGGACTGATTAATTTTTGAATCTACTGATTTACAATTTAGCAAAGATATTCATATTCAGCTCATTTTGTTCATCTCCACTCATACATTTATCTTTTTAATACTTCCTCCAACTTTCCCATCCTCTGTTTCTCTGTTACTCCATCTATCTGATGATCCATCCAAACATGAAACCATCCATCTATCCATGACCCATTGTAGCTCCAGTGGTTTAGCTAAATCTCCCCCCCTCCCTCCAGTTCCCCCCTTCCTTCTCCTCCGTGCCACGACGACAGAACACCATGGCGCAGCGATGGGAGGCCTCCCTGTTAGCCAATCAGAAGAAGGAGTGAGCGACTGCAGCACTCAACTGTCAGCCATTTAAAAGCCAAAATGAAATCTTACGCCTCCGTTTATTCCTTCTCTTCAGACAATTCATACAGTCCTATTCTGTCAGCAGCTAATGTCTACTGCTATGTTTGTCAGAACTCTGGGTTAGTGCCAGTGGGTCACAGATCTGTTTCCTGTGGGATGCCACAGGAGAAAAGGACTGTTTTCGTTCATTGAGATTGGTTTTAAAGATTTAAAGATTTACATAGTTTGTGTTTCTGTGACGTTTTGACGGCTGAAAAAGTCGAAGTCATGCTTTCAGAGTCAAACTGGTCTTTTGCATGAAGTCTGAAACAGTACGACACAGTGGAACTGCCTGCCATGTTACACTTTAAACATTTCCCTTCTATATATGATAACCTTGCGGAGGTATATTTCCAGGAGGTGTATCACAGTAATAAGTAGGAGTATACAATTGCAATCATAATAACAGACACCACTGTTTTTGACAGGTGGCCTATATTTTATGTAATCTTTGGAAGCACATGTCAAAATCTGTGGTGTTCTCCTTTAATATTCAATATTTACAGCACTTTGATTTATAGATGTTAATTATGGTCCTAGTACAACTGTTTATTGATATATATAATGATTTTTAATGACTGCAGTGCAGTGATTTTCAAACTTTTTCTGGGCAGTCACATTTTCATTTCAGATATTCCTTTAATATATTTTAAAGTGACTCACAGCATACAGCGTTTTCGAAATGTTGTAGCTATGCATAGCAGAGATTTAAAAATATGCAAAAATGATTTAGCACGTTGCTGTTCATGTGTTTTAAATGTGCTATCCCAGACTTTGAAAATCACTGCCTTGGTGGAATGTTATAACAAGCCATTGATCAAGAGAGTTTGGATGTCGCAGGTTTCCATGTCAGCCACGTTGGCTAAACAGTGCTCTCTGCTAACTGAGTACTATTTGGGTCACAGTCACGCAGGAGGTCAGTTGTAACCCAGATACACTTCCAGATCGGGGTACGGTGTTATGGGCTCCTTCTAAACAATGTGGAAAGAGAAAATACAGCTGCTACTTTTCTTTGCTCGTTCAACAGCATGTGATGAAGGTGTTGAACCTAAAATCTGTCATTTCTTTGCACTCCATCATATGATTGTAAGACTCCCAGAAACATAAAAAAATGCCATGTAGAAGTAACCCTTTGTTAAGACAGTACTCATTGGATAAGGGTTCTGATGTTACATTAAAATTTACTGGTGACAGAAAAAAAAAATCCAGTATGGATGCCAGAGAGAAGAACAGGATGTGAGAGCAGTGTGTTCAGACTGAATGCAAAGTGAACTCCAAAAGTGACACTCCACAGAGTCTGTGAGCAGGGTCAGTGTTTTTTCTTCAATAAAAAAAACTAATCAGAACCCACAAAACATAAAACCATTACATACGCAATAAAAGACACATCATAAGCATACAAAGCTTTATTTCTGCATCAAATAACCAAAGATAAAATGTTGGACAAATAGGCCATCATAGCCCAGATTCCTGAAGAAATGAACCTCTGGAGTACAACTACAATGATGTGATTAAAGACTGCCATGAAATATGAGTCACAAGAAAACCAGATCCTGTTATAAATAAATAAAAAAACATAAAATGGCTTACTGTCTGTGTCGCACACATGCGCAGACAAATCGCTTTTCAAACTGATCAGTTAATGGCTGAGAATTCATCAACTTAACAAAATCAGTCTCAGTACAAATAGACTTTGCTAAAATTGCTTTACCTTTATGCAGAGGTCTTTCCTTTAAAGCTGAAGAATGTTCATAACTTGCACAGTCACTGCCAGTCAGGTAAGCTGACTAACACATGGGGTGAATCTGATCTCCCCAACAACTGCTGGGAAATTTTCAGAGTATCGGTCCATCCATTCCTGCCCAAGCCAGAGTGCACATCCATAATGCTGAGAAGAAGCAGTGTTTCTTTTAGCATAAAATGACAGCTGTTTGGTAATATTGATTTTACAATACTAACAAATAAACAACAACAAACAAATGCTATTTTTTGCCCTGCTAGTGTAATCACAAGTAGCCTAAATGGATGGAGACCTAGCTAACCAGTCATTACATTAGCCTGTAAAGAGACTGTAAAACACTGCAGCTGTCAAATGCATATTAATAACTCAAATTCAGTCTGAACACACCTTTATAATGAGCTGCCTGTCACCAGGGCGGTTTGATGGATCAAATTTTAACTTTAGAAGTGTGAACATGGTGCTTAGAGTCAAATACAGACAAATGTTGCATTGGATTTATAGATTGATTGATCTGTGGATCTGATGTTTTAGCCAAGCGACTTGAGCATTTCTGAAAGAATCAGATTGTCTACTCCTGAAGTCTAAGTCAAGATTTTTACATATTTTTATGTCCTGTCTTGATTCCTAAAAAGAGAGATTTATTGTATTGTATTTTTGCTGCATATATTTATGAATTGAGCAACGCTTCTAACTCCTTAAAGCTTTTATTTGTAAAGGTTTATAATATATTGTGTCAGAATTACTATTTGAAGTCTGCCATGTTTTTTAGGAGATGTGTGTGGTGTGGTGTGTGTGTGTGTGTGTGTGTGTGTGTGTGTGTGTGTGTGTGTGTGTGTGTGTGTGTGTGTGTGTGTGTGTGTGTGGGTGTGTGTGTACGAGTGTGTGTTTTATAGTAATCCGTCCTCTGTTTGTCAGCTAGCCGGAGCTTCTTTTTCATTTAACAAGCTCACTCACTGGTTTCCCCGATAAAGCTCAGCCTGACTCAGCTGTGGACTAAAGGTGCATTCAAGTCAGCTCACAAATGAGATGATATTAACTGCCAGGGTGAAATAGTGCCAGCTGAGCGAACGCTGACGGCATGCGTCATGATATTTTGATTGCACTATAAGCTGTGATGTGTTTGCACTACTGTGTGACAGTATAAAATATACTACAGAGGATCTAACCACTTGCGTAGCTACAGTAACTAACTGCATTTGAGCTGTGAGTCACTGTGTATCCTGAAGCTGTGTCTATACATGTGATGTAGCCTGCATCTGTTTTCATGGCCTTAATGTTGAGAGGCCAGGTTTGAGTCTATCTTCGTGTACGTTGAAGGAGTTGTTGGTGATTATTTTCCTCCTCTTCATACTGACTGTACAATGAATTTGCTCTAGCACGATTACACTGCAAGAGATTTGGCACAAACTAATGCAGTCTGTGAAGAAATTAAGTTAATATGAAACTTTGGCAATGGTCTAAGAATCAAGTGGTTACATTTGTCCTAGCAGAGGTGTAGGTATATTTGACTAATGAAAATAAGATTGAGGAGGCAATTGTTTGTCATTGTTTCTTAAGTTATTAAAAACAATTTTTTGGAGGAGTTATCAACCCTAACCCAAAATCTAATCAATGAAAGTGATTAACAGGAACAGGAAAGTGTGCTCCTTCCAACTGTGCATGTACAACAAAGATGAAGTGGATCTCAAATATACATTCAGTTCACGCTAGAGCCTCGACCATTATTGATCCATGAGAAGCAGAGTTGGGTTTCACCTACTTCCAAAGTGCATTAAGAAGAGCACAAAGTCTGAAGAGGTCAAAGCTACAGTAACACTTTATTGTAGACCAACATGTTTTGGCTCATCATGGTCATCAAAATAGAAGACAAGAAGACAGGTAAAGTCAGAGTCTTTGCACAGAGGGCCACAGAGAAAGGAATCATATTCTGCACTGTTCGCTGGTGGATTTGCACACTAGTGTTTTTGTCCCCATCTTTTCTAAGGAGGGATCCCTTCAGGTTCAGTATGGAGATGAGGAATGATGATTACAGTAACTGTTTTAATGTACATAAAGCATGTAAGTATTGTACTGAAGGTAGAGTTGAAAGAATCTCACGTCATGAGAGTCTGAGATGTATTGAATGCACAGTATGAACTGCGATGTGAAAAGCAGGGCGGGTTCAGCATGTCATAATGTTACTGTGTTAGATATACTGTATGATAGCACATATTACACACTACTGTACACTCAGTGTTTGCCCTGTGGTTTCATTGCAGTTGGAGTTCCATCCATACCTGGTTTTGGTTATAGTGTTGATTTTTGCATCAGCTTATCTCTGATTCTTTATTACTCCACAAAAGTACTTTAAGTTTTTAGAAGAAAATGCATTCATGCATTCATGAAGTTCTTTAACATCTCTTATTGTGTTCATGCCACTCCTCAATGAATACAGATGTTACACTGGGTGACACCACACACTGCTTGCTAAAATATTCCGTATAAACTCATATAAACAGCTGTCCTCACTGTTACAGCTTTTCCTCACTTGTGTTTATTTCTTCATTGATTTGCCTTGAGTTTCAGTCATTTAGTATTGCCAAATGAAAGGTCTGGTGATGACATCTTCAATAAAGAGAGTGACTCCTGAAATGTACTGTGTGTTCACGGTCTGTTTATTTAATGGAACCATTTGATGGGCTGATATAAGCATATTGTCTATCAATGTTTTCAAACTTTTAGGGGGACAAAGACATGGTTTTGTAAAGTCGTCCCTACCATCATCATAAATTCCTGGGTTAAGCATGATACAGTAGGTGGATTTTGATGTTTCCTAAAAACCAAACCGAGAGACCCTGACACCAAAAGTCTTTATTATCAGTCAAAGTGATGAATGTACACCTCACCACAAACACAAGGAACAAAACTCGGAGCTTCAGATAAATCCATCAGTAACTAGGGATGGGAATCGAGTACCGGTTCTTGTTGAGAACCGGTTCCGTGTGTTTCAATTCCATGAAATCATTTGGCAGTTTATCTAAGGTTTCTCTTATCGATTCCAGAAAGCACGAATTACGTCACATAACTTCCGCAAGAAGTTACGCATGCTCAATTGCAGCGAGCACGACAAATTACTGCACGTAACTTACACAAGTTTCACACGTGCAGTGCAATCAGTAGTAAACAATTGCACCCACTCGGTTCAAACGCTCCAAAGTTTGGCTGTATTTTACCAAAAAAGATGGCGACTTGCAATCATTGCAAAGTGCAGATAACAGCGTCGGGAGGGAACACGACGAACATGCAGAAACATTTGCGCACACAATATGCAATATGTCATGAGAATTTTTTTAAGAAGAATCTTTAAATAAGGAGGACTGGATTCAAAGTATCAAAGTTTAAGTTGAATTTAATATTCTTGTACAAGAAGGAGCATTTAACAGTGCAACACACAAGAGGGTTACAGAGGAAAAGGCTCCCTGTGGAGCTCTGTCAGGTAGTTTTTATACAATTCATTCAAAATGGGCTGTCTCGAACATCTTCCCACTAACGATTTCCTTTTTTGGTTTTCCCCTTAGTGATGAACATTATGTTTCTTATCCAAAATGACATTTCCTTTAGTCTGTTTCTCATGTCCTTGAACATTTTTAATTTTCCTTTCCCAGGCAGTTTCAACAAACATATGCTAGATAAGGGGAATACCCAAAATGAACAAAAAGACAAAACACACATACACTCCCTCTAAGAGTTCAAACACCTGCAGCCCAGTACAATCCTAATTTTTATAACACAATATTTTTAAATGAATGTCGTGTTTTTGACATGTTTTCGGACTGGAGCTGAATCTCAACCTAGCAGCAGCGGCAGCCAGGCTATGAACACCTCTGTGGTTACTATGGAAGGTAACTCTGGTAAGTAACACACTGCCTACTGTGTTAGCGCCATGTGCTTCTTTGTAAAACATGCTATAACAGTTAACATTAAACGAATGCCTTCTGCATTACATTTAGGAGATGACTCTTTTGACCTCGCTGTTGGTTTTGTAAGGTTGTGATACTTTAAACTAAACAAAGTTGGTGATGATCAAACTATATTGTTCTTATTTTTTCCCAAATGAGAAGCGATAAGAGATTAGATAAAGAATCCAATCGTTAAGCAGAATCGATAATGGAATCGGAATCGTAAAAATCTTATCAATTTCCATCCCTATCACACCACAATTGGTAAGACATACAAGGTAAAATGCAGTGAAGCATAGAAGGCAATCATATTCTTGGTGATGGTGCATGGTCAGTCCCAAGTCAGAACATCTCCACAGTCTATACTCTGGATAAATGCTTCTTTTGAAAACCACTGTACGTGGATCATTCTGCATAGTTTAAGGTTATACAAACATGTTTGCCAAGATCAGAAACACCCAGGCATCTTGCCAACAAGATGGTGATCAGGCATTTCAATCAATAAGAGGACAATGAGTCAAATGTTTCAGGTCTTTTGAAGAAAAGAGTGTAGCAGAAGAAGAACAAAGGGTCAGCATTCAAAATGTGAATAGATATGAATAGTTTGACATGCTGAGTGGAGACAGGGGAAGCAACATCAGCTGAAAGCATCACTGGGATATGTGGAAGCTGAGCTGGGCTCATGATGAACTTGTTTCTGGAGTCAGTCAGGGGTCACAGCAGGACACAAAGACTCAGGTGGCAACTGAAAGCTCCTGCATGTCATGGATCAACCCTCCCTCTTCACTCCTCCTCTGTACCTGATACACACACACACACACCGTCGTCAGTGCACCATTTCATCGTGCAGCTCTCAGGTCATACTGGATGTAGATGTGCTTGGTGAAATGGCGAACATGTTGTGTTTGGTTTATGGCTGTGAAATTCTGGGAATTTTCAAAGTTGGAAACTTTCCATGGGAATTTATGGTAATTAACAGGAATAAACTGGAATATCTGCTATTCCTCAATCACATGCACACAGCACAATGCTTACTGCAGGGCTACTGAGGCCACGCCCCCTACCTGCACAGGTGATTTCTGTACCTGGACCACACTTTAGAGCCAAGAGCACACAGAGACTATTAAAGACACACACATTAGAGCTGGTGGACTACATAATATTGTTCAATAAAATAATTCAAACTTGATAAAGTTCTACTTACGAATAAATCTGTTAAAATGTTAATAATTGTTTGAATTGTTATATTTTGCATGTCCGCTTATGACAATACAAAATGTTTAGATTTATGTTTGGATATCATACACTTTGTTTAAATTCAATTCATAGTTAATTCCCCAAAATTTGCATAGTTTCTATGGAGCTTCTGATTTGATAGATAGATGATCGCTGATGATTTAGAATATTCCCAGAATTCCCAAGCTTAACTTGTCATGGAAACTTTCCGTCCCTTTGTAACCCTAGTTTGGTTATACTTCAGGAATTCCACATACTAAACTGTAAAATGAAGTTCCAGATTGGATTATTTTGGAATATATGTTTTTAAATACTGCTGCAAAACAACCATAATGCTGAGTGAAGAAGTCTGCCTGCAAAAAAAAATTCATTTACATGTATGTTATATATTTTGTGTGTATGTGTGACACTTTTTCAACATTTCTATTTTGTTGAGTGCTTGAAAGACAAAAAGACAAACACCACCTAAACATTAATAACATCAAATTACTCCTAGCTGAGAAACAAAATAATGTATTTTTTATATATATAATCTAACAATAGTTCAGAAACATCACTCTGAGCTGTTATTTTTGTCATGCTCTTATTTTCTTGGTAGTTGAAAGAACAAATTTGATGTGATTGTGCTGAAAGCACCTGGAGGTGGTCGTGGTGGTGATTCTGTCTGGCAGCCATAACAATGACACTGGTGCCCTGTTCTCAATGACTAATTAATGTTGGCTGTCTGTCAGTGCTAATGATACAAGTACTGTCTTTAATGCCATTGGACCTGATGCTGTCAGTTACACGCACACACACACACACACACACACACACACACACACACACACACACACTCATTAACGCTAAGATGTGATGTTTTACATACAGATAGCGGTGTAATGAATCAATGTGAATATAAACAGCCTGATATGTAGAATGACTCTGTGAGGGACATCTGAGCTGATTCACATCACAAGAGATTTATATCGCTCTCTCTCTCACTCACACACACACACACACACACACACACACACACACACACACACACACACACACACACACACACACACACACACAGTGTAATGAGGATTGGACCAGCACAGATCAGACTGTTAGCATCCATCAGTAACAAAGGTTTATTAGTGTCATTCATCTTTACACATGCTCATCATCAGACAAACTATGTACACTTCAAACATTTGAAGTTAGTATAAAAATGTGGAAACAGTTCTTTACAAAATGTCTGTCTTTATGCATAACATACATAACATATCAAACCTGCACCAAACCTTGAAAGATCTACATTTTTTCTACCAATGGCTAATTAACTTAATTGTGTCGCGCGTATATTCTTATTGGGCTCATATCTATTAGTCAGTTGAAATGAAATTGCTGTCACAGACCAGTGTGCTACAGTCTACAGCACTATACGCCACTACAAAAGCACTTTAAAAACAGTGTTGAGCTCATCTTATAAATTCATATAGCTTTAGCTGAAATATTTCTTCATTATGTCGAGGTCCACTCATATTATAGCTGCTCATCATTATTATGAACTACACCAGCAGAGGGAGCTATAGGACAGCAGCTCACTGGAATCGTTCTGTCTGTTTAATAATCCAGATCTTTCTTCTCATTATCACATACAACAATGTTCTATTATTCAAAGTTCTTTAACACTCTGTATATAGTTTTCATATTGCATTGTACATCTGCATGTTTGTATTCATTCAAGTATGATATGTATCATTCAAGAGCACATTTTCATTTAGACAGAAGTGCACTATGCTGCAGGTGCTTAAAGCATATTTGAATATTTAGTTACCACTGAAATTCATAGCACCCTTCTGAATTGAAGCTGAACACGGTTAATGATGAAAACACAACCCTCCACGTCTGCAGAGGCTGGACTGCTTCATACTTCAATGGTAAATGTTTGTGTATATTGTTGCTTTAAGCTGTATTAGTTGATTTCTTTGGCTGATTGTGGGGACAGAACACACATGACATGCTGTTAAGGCACAGCATCCAGCACAGAGCACAACAAGCATTTATGTGGTATGCTGAACCTGTCCACTTGACTGATGTTCACTCTCCTTTCAGAAACAGATGTGTCTCTTTAGTTGTTAAATGCTTCACTGTACCAGCTACTCTCTACCTGTGTCTGTCTGCCGCCTGCGAGAAACGAGGTTGATGACAGTGAGGAGAGACTGAACCATACAGTTAAAGGTCTGAGCTGGAGTTGAAATGTTGGAAATGTTAGGTGGAAAGAATCAGCTGAGAGCTGGCTAAGAAGTTGAGTAGAGTAGCAGACTAACTGTAAGTATAGTCATTGTTTTATTAAATGGGTAAAGCTGCATTCACCCTCAGTTCAGAGGGTTGATTTGTCAGTCCCACCATAGAGACCTATGGGTAAGTTACCATGTATAGTTCAGGATCAGTAACACTAAACGTGATTGGTTCCTGCCTTACAGTTTCAGTGCTGGTGTTTGCAGTTAGTCATGAGTCATGAGTTAGTCATCAGTCTGATGCAGCCATTATTGAGTTAGACACTGAGGTGTGCATTAGTTAGCAGACAGCACAGCAGGGTTTGTGTTTCTTCTTTATCTTTTTGATACCTGGTCCCACCCATCTCTGCGTCCGTCTGTCTCCGCTTCCCTCTACACATTCCGTCTTTCCATTGGCTAAACTTCCTGCTTGAGAACTGCCCTTCGTCTCCTTCATGCTGCTGTCGTCTTCGTGGTCTTCGTTTTCCTCGATGATGACCAGTTCTGCCTTCAGGGCGCCCTCAAACTCCTGACCCGGCCCACTGTCATCATGCGCCGGCTGGAAGCCCATAAAGATAGCTGTGATTGGCTCAGTGGCATCCACCGTGTTGAGGATGGTGAAGGGGGCGTTGTCTTCATAAAGGGGGGAGGGCACTCTGTGAGAGTGGGTGGAGCCACTATACACATCAGTGCGTGGGTTTCTGTCATCACTGTTATTGGAGGCTGGACAGAAACAATAAAGCTCTTCCTCATCCACACTGATGTAATCCCTGAGAGGAATATAATTGGCTGGAGTGTAGCACAGCTGTGGTTGGTAGGCGGACACTACTTCCTGGTCATGTGATCTTGGAGGAGGGCAGCCATTGGCTCTCCCTGCATTTACCATACTATTGCTTCTGATGATGCCGTTGGTGTGGCGGCTAGTAGGCCGATCTTCCTGAGCGCAGTTTCTCACGTGGTACGAACTGTAGTAATGATCATTCTGGTTGCCGTAGTGATGTCCCAACGCCTTGTAGTTTCCCAGACGATGACTTTCCCTTAGGTTGCTTTGGTTATTTCTCTCTTCCTGCCTCCTATAATGGCTTTCCTGGTGACCATAGTGATGCTCCAGTCCTGGTTTTCTTGACCAGCTCAAGTCTTTCTCCATTGTGTTGCTTCTGAGGAGATGGCTACTGTAACGCTGTCCCTGGTCTCTGAGGTCACAGCCGTTCACTCTGCCTCTCTCATCTTGGTGGTTGTAAAAGCAATGCTCCTCCCTTCTGCTGTGAGTCTGCTGGTGCTTTTGCTGGTTTATTTGGCGATGCACTGTAGCGCTTCTCAGCAACTGTTCCACCTCGATGGCCGACAGCTCGGACACACAGCTCTGATCACGTGAACCCTAAAAGTGGAAAGGAATATGGGTCACTGTTAGGATCACAGTATCAGACAGTGTAGAGTTACTCTTGGCAACATGATGTACATTTTTTTAATTGTTATGCTGATGATACACAACTTTATGTGTCTTTATGTTAGAGTTCATGTAAAGCCTGAATTCTCACAGAACTGTCTAACTGACTGGATTCCTGAACTTCCTCCAACTCAGTGAAGAAAAATCTGAAATAATTCTGTCCAGGTCATGAAATATATCAGAATTTAAGTGTGATAACGTGGCCTGAAATGTAGCAATTATCTTCAATTTATTCTGAACTTCTTGATCATGTTAATTAACTTTGGATTGCTTCCAACATCAGACCATTTTCATCATTCTCTGACTTAGAGAAAGTTATTCTGTTTTCATCTTTTCCAGAACAGATTTTTCTTACTCTCTCTTTACCTGCCTTACCTGAGTGTTAATGGCCACATCTTAAAGTTATACAGAATACTGTAACCATGTTGAACCACCATGTTTCTACAGTAGCCCTGAACAGACAAACTAAAAACTGGCTCTACACAAAGTCGCTAATGTCTTTCGTGTGTGTTACAGGTACCATAGTTTTTTGCCAGGAAGGAGGAAAGGGGTTGCAGTCTGCAGCTGCACTGCTAGACACCACTAAATAATGCACACTGGTTCTTTAAAACTAAAGGAGGTTGTGTGTTTGCTGTCAGGATCTTGCTCTTGGAGCTGCTACCTCAATGACTTCCTTTAAATCTTGACTAAAAACTACTTCACAAACTTCCACCTGCTGTAACATTGTTCTGAAAAGTGTGACACAACCAAGGTGGTCATTTCTATTATTAATAATGATAATACCTCTTGTGAATTCAGTGCATAAACACACTTCCTGCCATCGTCGTAAACCTTGAGCCCGGTGTGTTGGTTTAAGTCGTCTGGAGGAACTGTAGCAGTAGAAAGTACTGAGCTCTCCCCAGTTGACAGGTTTTTGGTCACATTGATCTCCATGGCAAACAGAGCTGAGACACAGAAGGCAGACAGACGGACTATGTTAATATCAGCTTACATGGCCAAATCTCAAAGCTGTAAATATGATTACATCAATCCAGATTCCTCCTGCATAGCCTAAATATCATGTATCTTTTTCTATCCTAATGTCTCAATCATCATCACATAATGGTGTCACAGTAGCAGACTTTTACGTTGCAATTATTATAGCCTAAAGAATTCCCAATAACAATATTATTATTGCAATATGTATAGAAAATTTTGGGAAAAAAACATGCTTGTGCATAAGTCAAATTCATCTTGAACTTTTATTTTGTCTTTTGTCTCTTTTTTGGTAAACAGATTACACTCAAAACACGAGTGTATTGAACGTGAACCAGTGAGAATAGAAAGAAGTGGAAATATCCTGATACCTAGGGTACGTATCAGGATATCCTGGTTTCAGAAATTTTGGTGAACCCTAATCCTGGATTTGAGCCTGTGTATCAATTTAACTACGTGACTATGAGTAATCCCTGAACTTGTGAACAGATACACATCATCAAAACTTACTACAAACTACAATGTGCTTTGAATGACTTCTCAGAAACCGGAGGTAAAAATGAGCTCACTCTTTCTTGGTGTATCTGGTGGAGAGAAGGATTCTGGGACATCAGGGATCACCGTGGTGACCTGGTGTAATGGTTCTGTAAGAAAACAGAACTGCTCATGTCGACCCGTCTTTGGTGTAAAACACAAAAAAGGAAGTGACGACTTACCAGGAACAAAGCTGTCCTGAACCTCCTACAAGACAAGAGAAATCAGTACAGGCAACGTAATGGAAGCACAAAAATGTGTGTGTGTGTGTGTGTGTGTGTGTGTGTGTGTGTGTGTGTGTGTGTGTGTGTGTGTGTGTGTGTGTGTGTGTGTGTGTGTGTCTATACCTTGATAATGTCCTCTGAACTTTTCTCCACAGCCTTCAGTCTGTTGAGGATGAAGCTCTCGTTGCTAGAGATCATAGACTCCTCTCTCTCCAGAGACTCCACCTCCATTTCTATCCTGACGGGTCACATGACACAGTGCAGGTTAGCACCAGGTCAGTGTGTGTGTGTGTGTGTGGGTGTTTTGTACCTGTGGATGTTGAGCTGCAGTGCTCTGGTCTGCTGCTGGTCAGACCGAAGGCTCTGTTGCCGTGGGGAATCCGCTGCATTGTGGGAAGCTGAGTCCTGCAGCAGCCACTGTTCCCTCAGAGCTTTTTTCTGATCATTCAGAGGACAGAACACGCAGATGAAAAAGGAAGATCTCTTTAGCTGTGATTTAGATTTACACCTACGGCTGTCAACATGTGTCATTTCCTCTGATTGTTAATCAGTTAGTGGTGACATTTGTGACAAACAGATGGACAGTGATTATTCATGCCGATAACAGATTATATCCATCCAACGGTTTACCACATACCTCATCTGGTGTTATTGTTACATTTGTGAAGACAATGTTTAAAGCCCCATAATGTAACTTTTCAGTTATCATGTTGATGCTACACTGACTCGAAATCAGGTGAATGGTGTCATTCGTACTTCTGTCCTCACACTATGTAACCCTGGGCTCCGGGTATAATCACGTGCGAGAAGTACTTTGATCATAAGTATTATAATCATACACACATGTACAGCTGTTCATATTTACCACAGTGGGATTCACTCAAACTGAGGGCGCTTAATCACAAAAATAACTATTTCTATGCAATGTTGCTTTAAGTGTAAATAGTGTAGTGAACCTTTAGATGCTGCAGTTTGAGCTTCTCCTGGTCCAGTTCCAGTTTCTTCTGTCTAATGTCTTCCTGAATGCGATGCTTCTCCTGTCACATTAAACACACTTAAGTAAGTGAATGTACAGAACAGGTGACGCAGATATACAAGTGATTTTTTCAGAATCAGAATCAGAAATACTTTAATAATCTCAGGGGGAAATTATTTTTGTTACAATACTCCAGGTATACAAACAAACAAAAACAACATCTGTCAAACAAGTAATCGTCTATTAAGAATAAAATATAAAGAGTAGAGTCAAAAATTACAGTGATGGCATGTAGCCTCTCTTTCAGCAGACCAGACTCCTCCATCCTGTTTCAATGCAGACAGACAGAGAGAGAAAGAATGAGAGTGAGGACAAAGTGGACAAAAAGGATAGACACGTGCCAGACATGTTCCCACAGTGCCACACTGAAATAAAGAATGACTCCATGTTGACTGTGTGACTCTAATGCTGTCGGTGCTAAAGAAGATTTGAGTCAAACAAAGTACCTCACACTGGCCAATAATAAAAATATTGTTCAATGCTGCATCACACCCTATCATTTAAAGAAAATGAAGCTGCTTTAGTTTTTAAGTTTCCACAAAATCATTTCCAAAATATTGATGAGACACCATCTCATACAAATGTGGATGATGTATCTGTTTGTTTCACTGCACTGTTCCTCATGTTCATTCACATGTTCCTGTGCCTACTGATCACACACTAACTAAAATGAGGAACTTACAACAACAACAAGGTTGCTCACTGTTATTGTAACTGTTCTACCTCAGCATTAGCACAGTGTCCTCACTCTGTCAATCTGTTCAACCAGGAGACGACTGGATGGACAGGACCTGATTTACTACACTCTCCTTTAACCACAGCTGCTCAGTGTGTGTGTGTGTGTGTGCAGACTGGCTGTCTGCCACATACAGTCTCAATCAGCCTTTTGATCATTTTGCAAGCAGTCCTGCATCATGTTGTAGTCTGAATTTAAATCTTTGTGTTTGATGTTTCCACTATATATTAATGATACTGTCAGTCATTGTGATCGCATGGTTTCATTAAATCATTTTCACAATGTCTAGACCTGTAACATCCTCCATACATAGAGTAGATGTGTGGCGTCTTGCCTTTTATACACTGTGGGGTCAAATCTTGTATTTATATCCAGTGTCTGTCCAGCTGTTCACACTGTGATTGTCTTGTTGTTGTTTTTTCAGCAGACTGTAAAGGAAACACTAAAAAGAAAAACCACACATATCGAATGACAGGTGGAAATGTCAAATATCTTGTCTCCCTGATCTCTGGCTGGATATTTAATACTTCCTGTGTGCCAAATGTGTCTGTGGCATGACGTGTTGATCTGTAAGCTGCTGAAAACTGCCATCAGTATAATCAGTCTGTTCACTTCTTCTTTGATCATTTCAATCGTAGAATTGGAATTGCAAAACAACATTCAAGTGTCAAAGTCGTCTGGCAGCTACGGTATTTATGACAGGAGCAGAAGAAGTCAGGTGACGTTTCTTTAAAACCACCATTTACTTCAACATTGTTGTTTTTTTAAAGCATGAACGCAATTACTCCCTAACCATAACCCCCCTGTAACCATGACAACAAGACTCTCGAAACCTTAAAGCAGCCTCATTTGAACCAAAATCCTGCAGCAGGTATTATGTCACGTCATAAAATCAGTTTGTTTTTCATTTGTAAAAGTGCTCTGTCGTCGCACCGAGCATGTTGAACTGTTTGTTCCAAACATCCTGTCTCAGACACAGAACTTTCAAACAACTATCTGATAACCAAACTGGATGGATCCTTTGATACAAACACGTCTGTGTATCACAGGAACTGTTTTATTTATTACAAAATAGAAGTACATGTGAAACACACCTTCACCCTCAGAGTCAGCTGTGTGTAGCCGAGCAGTCTGTGTTTAATATAGATGTGGGTCATGAGCGTTAAAAGCAGGGTTCAAACAGTTATCAGGGGTTAAGGGGGTGGGGTATTCTTAGAAAGAAACATACACATTTACTGCTTCTATTTCAGGTCACAACGTCAAACTCCGAGTGAAACTCCAGGTGGCTGCTGTGAGGCGTGTACACGTCTCTACTGTCTCCATCAGATCTGACATCAAAGTTTGATTATCAGCCTTACATGTAAGGTCACAGTACAGTACCCTAACACATTACTGACCCACTGCCTCAGGTCAGCCAGGAGAAAAGGGTCTGTCATCTTAACAAACCGGCCCCTCCACACACAAACGGGGACTACATCTTATTCTGCCCTAACTCCCTCAAACAAGGCATCCTGCATGTCAGCCTGAGGCGAGGGTTTAACCTGACCCACCTCCAGCAAGTTGACACATCGTCCCCTGAATGAAGGAGACAACACAACCGGCCTGTCAGTACTCAGTTCCAGTTTGTCCATAATAAAAGCTGAGTGGAGTTTATATCATCAGCCTGTCAGTCAGTCAGTCAGTCAGGTAAGCAGTCAGTAAAGCAGCTAATCTGCTCATGCGGCTGTTAATCTGTGTGAAGCCATCTGCTTGCTAGCTACAGTGGCCATGTGTGTTGATGATCTGTTTGACCACCATGTGCTCAGTGTGAAGGCGCACATTCTCCCTCTCACTCCACGAGCTGCGAAAACATTTACTCCGCTAACATCACGTTATTGACAGAGCTGTGCGCTCACGTACATCTGAATGGAAACACGCCGGCGGCACAGAGGTGTCTTTGTTCAGACCAATAACATGAACGCATCTCTGTCCTAAAACCTGAAACGCTCAGATAGATTTCTACAGATATACTCCACGTGTGTGATTTACGTGAGGATTGAAGATGAAAGCTAAAAAGTTATTTTACATGGTAGGTGATGGTGGTCTTAAATATTTGGCCAACTCAATAATATCAATTTAATTAAGGAAAATAAGAAAAATGACATTAGTAAAATTTTGTGCAGATTCAGCTTTAGGCTGAAAACAGAAGAATCACCAACACTGCAGTTTAGTTGATAGAGATGAAGGATTCAGTTGAGTAATTGAGAATTCAATTGCATTGTCCTATTTGAACCTGTTTTCAATGTTGTATTCTTGTAATGTGATATACGTTTATGGTTCTTTTTGTTTGTTTCTGTTATTTGCTGTCTACTCTCATTCATTGTACGGTGTCCTTTAGTGACAGAAAGGCACCTATGAAATAAAATGTATTATTATTATTATTATTATTATTATTATTATTATTATTATTATTATAGGGAGGACATTATTATACCAGAATCATAATCAAGTTTACTGCCTTGCACTTACACCTCGCTGGAGCAGTATAAACATTAAGCAGAAAATATTTTTAAAAATTTAGGAAGCAGCAGCGCGGAGAAACTGAAGCTTAAACAGACTTAAGGACTTATCTCCACCTCTCTGTGTCTCTGTGTCCTACAGCCTGCACGGTCAGTCCTTCAGCACAGTCTGTCCATTTAAAACAGTTCTACCTATTTTAAAGCCGCCATGACTCTCCTCTGTTTGTCAGTGAGGCTGATGAGCTCAACTCAAACTGTTTTTGACCAGATGGACTCTACCTTATCTGAACACATGACGCAGTGTAGTATTTTGGTGTTAAACCTTCTTCCATATCTTCTCAGCTAGAGGACACGTCATATTTCACACGCATTAATATATTCAAATATAAACTCTGTGTTCACTTAGCTTACCTGGCTGTTGCCGCTCACTGCTCTCGCGCGCTGGGCTGTGCCTCTGTCCAGCGGGAAGCTCTAGACCACCCGGCCTCAGGTGCAGGTGGGCGGGGCCATGTGTGTGTGCGCGTATGTTACAACTGATTGACAGTTGTCTGTCCTCCTGTCAGCCAATAGCAATGTTGCACTAGAAAGTCTATTAAAATCCTCTGCTGAACTGGAGACCTACGACTCATCCAGACAAGATGTGTCCTCTGTGTACAGATATTTTTATTTAGAAAATCAAAAAAAAAAAGAGCTATTGTTTAATGAGAATAAAGTAAATTTTCTACAATAAAATGAACTCCTCTGGTCCATCAATTTTAGCAAAGTGACTGACATGAAACTTGTGGGGGAGCGGGTTGTCGAAATTTAGAAAGAATGCCGTGGGATATAAAAAAACTGCTGCAGCTCATACTGCTGCTACAATTTGAAGCTTCTGCAGTCCCCCACATCCTGTGCTAGAGGCAGGTTTATTGTCATATTTACTCTCACTACATTTCTCATTCTTGAAATAATATTAATATTAATGGTATTATTATTATTATTATTATTATTATTAATAATAATAATAATAATAATAATAATGTAAACAAATGTATGAGTCAATTTTAAAATATTGTGCTTCTTGCATTTATAAAAACATCTGAAGTTCATGAAGGAAACTACTCGTTTGAACCTGAAATGGGTTACTGGCATATATAACATTTATTTAAGAATATCCTTATAAACTCTCTCGTGGGTCTGGTGAATGGTTTTATTTGAAGCAGCTGTCGTAATAATTGTTATTACATTACATTGCATTTAGCAGACGCTTTTATCCAAAGCGACTTACAGAGGAGGACATAAGCTGAAAGAGGTGTAAAGGAGCACAGAGTAGTTGTTAGTTTTGTTAGTTTTGATAGGCAGAGAAGTCGTCTCGAAAGAGAAAGGTTTTTAAAAGTAGAAAGGGATGTTGCAGTTCTTGCAGCCATTGGTAGGTCATTTCACCATTTGGGAACAAGCACAGAGAAGAGTTTAGACGTGACCTCGCTTTGTGAGAGGCGATGGTACAACTAGACGATTTGTATGAGTGGAGCGTAACACCCTTGTCGGGACGTGAGCCTTTACTAAGACGCCGGGATAGGCAGGGGCAGATCCTGAGATGGTTTTGTAGGCTAGCGTCAGAGCTTTGTGTTTAATTCTGGCAGCTACAGGCAGCCAGTGCAGGTCGCTGAAGAGTGGGGTGACATGTGTCCAAGATCAAGATTGGTTTTTACTAAAGACTGATATTTCTATAATCTTTGGCATTGCTCTCTTTATAAGTCAGCTGCAGTGAAGTCAGTGTGCGGCAGATAGAAAGCTCGTATCATTTAATGAACAGACTCTGACTGACAGATCCTCAGCACTGAATGAATGGTCTGCTTTACAAAACTGAAGAATTATTGTTGTAGGTTATAATTATCATTATTCATAGGGTTTTATGGGGTCTCTAAACATTATGAATGTAGAATCAAGACAGCACCGTGAAATGCCTTTAAAATGTAAATTACATTTAATCTTTTGATAATCTGTTCCTACTCTGGTTTCTTGATCAACACAGAAAGTCAAACATCACTGGGCAAATATATATATATACAAAGAAGTGACTCAAATATTCAGCATGACAGAAAAAGAGTCACAGTCCTGCTTCACTGTGACAATAAATGTTATATTTAAAATTTTGCAGACAACAAAAATACAGAAAAGACTATTATTATTTATATATGAATAGTATATATATATATATATATATATATATATATATATATATATATATATATATATATATATATATATATATATATATATATATATATATATATATATATATATTATGGCATGCCGTTCAGGAAATAAAACTATTTAATATATTGAATGAAACTTTGAATATATGGAGTGAACCTTGAATATATTGAATGAAACCTTGAATATATTGATTGAAACTTCACTGACGTCAGACCTAGCGGCAGTGCCTGCAGCCATCTTGTGTAACAGTCTGTAGAAGTGAAAGACAATGAGTCCGGCCGCCCGCAATCTAGTTGCAGCGATATTAAGCAATGAGGACATGATAAATACACTGGTGAATGCGTGTTGAAATCCTCCCGAAAAAGTTCGCTCAATTTTTAACCGTATTGTTTAAAGTTTCGCCATAATCTCATTATGCATTTGTCTGTCTGTCCGCAGTCCGCTGTGTGAGTAACATCACCAAAGCTGACAATGTGTCGCGAATCATAAAATACATTCAGTACTAACCTAAATATTCACCCTGCATTGGTCTATATATGCGGGTGATGCTTGTATCTAAACAATATATGAAGAGCTTCTCTTTTCAGTTCATGAAATCCCTGTAGCCGCAGCAGCTTCTCCAGTCCCGGAGAAGTGTCGAGTCAGAGAGCAGTGCCATTACACACGGCCATTCACTGTGTTTTACCTTCATTAAATCACCTGAAAACTATATCAAGCTAACCATACAGTGTCTTGGACCCTTTCTTGTGTAAAAAAACACCGGAGGCCACCGGCCCAAATGTGGCCGAGATGGACCGGCCTATCTAGCATTTGCCCGGTAGCACAGACTGCCAGTCTGAGCCTGCACTGGGTGTTGTGGGGCACTCCTGTGAGGTTGAAGGCATGCTGAGGTTGGCCTGATGAACAGCTGTCTGGCCTATTTTATATCTGCCACTATTAAAAGAAAAAACGGTATTGATCAGGGGTATATGGGGGATTTTGGCCCGTACACGCAGTGTTAATGATGTCCTCATAGTTTAATATTGCTGCAACGAGATTGTGAGTGGACTGACACTAAATTTTAGTGTATTTGAATATTTTTGCATTACTGGGGTCCCTAAAAAGTATTGAAATTGCATAAAGTAGGTCTGACTGACACTCTTGCAGATTTAATGAGCCCAGTTGAAATTATGCCTGATGTTAGTCCACAAAAGGGCCATTTTATTGTGGTGAGATGGCTTTTTAACTTTGACCATATATAAAATGACCTATTATGACCTCTAGGACAAAATCACAGCCTGGTTTATGAGCAAAATAGACAAGAGAAGTGCTCACTGTCCAATCAGTGAAAGTGAATTCTCATAGAAGTCTACAGAAATGTCTAAAGTTTTGATCCCAAATTACAACGTGAATTTTTCTGTAGTGCTCCTCAATGTTTTGGTGTCTAAATGTGGGATTTTGGGGGATTATTGACAACTTGTATTAATTATAATGTGGTCAAAATAGTTATATTTTAATGTGCTGAGACATGCACTGATGATGATTAATATAAATTCACAATTTTAATACATGAGATATTAGATGGATGCTTTACAGATGCTGCATGTACCATTATCTACAGTACAGCATCAGTATCACATGCTTTGGAATAATTAAAGTAAATAATTGAGAAGTGACTGTTACAGTGTCTTCTGTCTGACTCTAGTATTATTGTCAAAATCAATAGCACATATGTGATAAAGTCTTTTGCTTCCTTTGCCACTTTTTAACTGTGCCTGCCAGACTTTGGGACAGCAGCACCCTCGTACGGCAGATGGAGCAGATATGAAGAAAAACTGAGCTGTCAGCAAACAGTGTGAACACAGATGTTGAAGTGTTTGTTCACAGTAATTGTACTCAGATATGCTCAATAATTAAGGTGGTAATGATTATTAATTTTCAAATGCAAAAAGGAGCTTAAATATCAACATCCAAGTATGATAGACAGGTGACTTCCAGTTCCCCTCAGTCATGTGGGGTGAGGACCCGGGCTCTAAAGAGCATAGATAAAAACAAAAAAATAAAAAATATTTGAAAAATATATTAATTATTAATTAAAATTAAGAATTAAGATCTTTTCCATCCATCCATTAAAAACTTGAGTCACTCCCTTCACTCAGTTGTTTCTGCTTTCGGTGTTTCAGTTTAAATCAATACATCAGGGGTCCGTTTCACAAAGCAGGTTTATTGAAAACTCAGAGTCTGTTAACCCTGGAATCACGGAAACTCAGAGTTTTCCGTTTCACAAAGGAGGGTCAGTCAAACCCGAGAGAGAGGGTTAACTCTAACCTGTTTCACAAAGTGAGGTAACTTAACCTCAAGCTCAGTTGCCATAGTAACAGACTCCGTGAATCTAACCTGGTTGGGACCAGGTTTTCCTGAAGAAACCCTGAGTTTCTCTCTGTCTCCGCCCACTTTCAGAGCCACATACTTAATTTGATTTCCTCATTCCTGCGCTGTCAGAACGTCCTCTAGTTCCAGAAGGCAACGTTTGGTGTCAACTTTTAGAACATGGCGTGTCCTTTTGATCACGATCCTGTGGACGAAGGTGCAGCAATCCTGCGCAGGGAATTACATATCTGTCGGCAGAGAGTACTCAGACCACGCATAGATATTTCAGCCCTCCCGGACAATTTTCTTTTTGAGCGTTACCGTTTTACTTCACAGTCTATAATTTACATACACAACCTCATCCGTCCGCACATTTCAAACATCACGAGTCGCAGTCATGCGCTCACATCGCAGCAGATTGTGTGTGTGGTGGCGCTGCGTTTTTTTGCCAATGGCAGTTTTTTGTATAACATCGGAGATGCTGAGCACTTGAGTAAGGCAACTGTATGCAGGGCCATGAGAAGAGTCTGCCTCGCCCTGAAAATACTTTTACCTATATTTGTTGTCTTCCCTGGACACAAACCTGTCAGGAGAGTTTCACAGGATCGCAGGTGAAGGATGTAGAGATCTGTTGAATTCCTTTAATATCAGGCTGCATTATGACATTGTGCTGCCACCTCAGACTTGAATTAGTAATTTTTATTATTTTTATTTGTTTTAGGATTTCCCAATGTGATTGGCTGCATAGATGGTACGCACATTCCCATCACGGCTCCCTCACATAATTAGGCTGATTATGTGAATAGGAAGTCCATTCACAGCATTAATGTGCAGGTACATGTAGACTAAGAAGTTTCACTGTGTTAAGCACTTCCTCATAATTTAACTAATATCTGTCATTCTCTGCACTGTCAAGATCATATGTGATGCTGCACACATAATTTCCTACAGATACAAAAGCTAGTTAAGTTAATGTTCCAATAGTTAACATTGAGATAATTGACATGTGACCATGCACCCACCTTTAATTTATGTTCCAGTATTTGGATTTCCAAATCTGCTTTTTTAATCTGGCGGTCGAGGTATAGCATTTCTTTATCGGTCTTCTTGTTTTTTTTTAGGAGGTGAATTTTATTTTTTACTGGTAACTGGGAATACATAAAGAGGACATAAAATTAACCTGTTGCACATGCATTCCACACAATAAATCTCTGGAGTTTCATGAACAGCTGTCTCAATGTGTCAATCTCTGCAGTTGAGGTCAGGGGAGTCTCCTGCTGCTGCCCAGCCACACTCTGAGCAAAGGATGAGAATGTGTTAATACTTCAGTGTCACTCTGTACTCCACCACAGTGGTCAGAAGTGTCAATGGGAAGAGAAATCTTGGTAACATAAAGACTCTACCTCAATAGGCCTTCCAGGATCCTCCTCTGTGAAGGCAGCAGACATTGTTTCCTCCTCATTGTCTTCGTCCTGGATGAGTGATATTTTTTACTATACTTAAACTACCATTTAGCAAAATCTTCGGAGTGTTGCCTACTTACAGTTGCAGGGTCTGCTGTGGCGTGAGGGGGCTCCACCAGGCAAATGGCACCATCAGAATCTGTTGGGATAAAATGAAAGACATGACAGGGAAAGAAATATTTGTGTGAATAGGCACCCAAAAGAGGAGTATATAGGCAGAGAAATATTACATTTTATGTAGGCACTTGTGTCTTGAGGTGGGGGCTCAGAGGATGAGCTCCCACCAGGGATTCCCTCTGCCACTGGCCTTCCCACATTCTGGCTCAGGGCTAGCTCCTCTGCCTCCGTTAGAGGTGGGGCTGCTGGGCCACCACCTGTCTTTCGGGCATCTGCCCTCTTTCTGTTGGCTGAGTAAAAATCTGGGTTAGTTTATTAGGCTTCATTGTTTAATACAATATAAAGAAGACATTTTTGAGTCTTAAAAGAGCATTATGGAAGGGATCAAAGAAGTTCAGAATCAAGTCATGCAGATGTCTGACCTGTTTGAACAATGTTTTTATATTTCATCTTAAGTTGCTGCCAAGTGCGCTTCTCCCCCGCCGGATTGCACCTACATGAAATAAATTAATAGGCTCCATTCATGCAATTTGCCCTTCAATAGTTATTGTGATTGCAAAATATTACATTTAAACTTGCGCATTGACCCGAGCAGCAATGCTCTCCCATGCCCTCTCCCTCTCTTTAGCAGCCGCTGCAGTGTTGCACTTCTTTCTAAAGACATGCTCATATTCTCCATATGCAGTCATTAATATTTCCAATTCTATTGGGGTGAAAAATGCTGCCCTCTTTCTTCAATCATCAAATCTGGGCTCCATTGATGCTGGCTTTATATGTCTGTGGAGCTCATGTTTAACTCCAGGTTAAACTACTCTGAGTTGATTAAACTAACTCAAATCAGCTGTTGTGAAACCGAAAACTCAGAGTTTCCTATCTCAGAGTAGATCAACTCAGAGTTCAGGATTTGACTCAGAGTTTGTTGAACCTGCTTTGTGAAACAGACCCCAGGACATGTGTCATCTGAGAAAATGAAAACAAACACACATGTTAAAGTGTAATATGTACGCTTTACCTGTGTAATAATGTATTTCGCGCTGGCTTCCATGATGTGATTCATTTGGTGTGAAGCCTCTTCGGTGTTAGCTGTGCCTGCATCTGAGGGACTCTGAGAAATCACAGGTCTCTTCTTAAAATACTGAACCACAAACACCGCCTGCAAGGAAGAAGAGACCTTAGTTACAGACCTGTACCATCATTTTAATCACGTAAAATGATGAATCATGTCTTGCATGACCAAAAAAGTTACAAACATGGTCATAAAACCAAAGCATACTGCAGCTAACACAAAGGGGCTTCTACGGTGGAGATATTGTGATTGTGCTGGAGGAGACGGAGCTCCATCATGTTTGTTGTTCGTGTAACCCAGCTTTTTGTCCAGACAGAGACTGTTGTGCGTGACTTGTTACACAAAAGAGGAATTCAAGTTCATTCAAGCAACAACAACGTGTGTGCCTTGTGTGCGAGTGTCCTGCAGCAAATTAGTCAATTAGACTAGTTTTCTATGAATGTTGATGGAAAGCAGCAGAGTGGTCTGACTCTCTGAAAAAGAGATTCTCTGGTTAGTTTGAAAATGACCTTAAAATGTAACAGAATGTAACACATGTGAGAGAACACTGTAATCACAGTTCAAAGAGGGACAGGTCAGTCAGTGAAAGAGTTATTCAGTTTATATATTTTTAAGGGTTTAATCATTTCTAAAATGAGTTTTTGTAAATCAATTTTTTAAACTGATTTCTAGACAGTTAACTGTAATGTTGATTTTCTTCCGACAGCAAGGAGTGCTGCCTCCCTTCATGTGAAGAAGTAAACTGGAATTCATATGTAAACTGACCATTGATTGGTGCATTTAGTTCAGTCCAAATTATTAATATGTGTATGTAGGTCACACAAGGTCATGTGTGAGCCTTGAGGTCCTCGGCAGTATTATTAGTTTGGCTTTGGTTGGGAACAGTAGGTGCCAGTCTATCTCAACACTGTGGTGGCCAGTGTCGAAGAGACCTATTGCTGCCTTCATAGATATAATAGATAGATGGCTGTTGATGTTCCAATCTGTTTAACAGACATCTGTGTTTCCAGACTAGAATATTCTGACAATAACACCTGCATGGGTAAAAACATTCTCTTTGACTAATTCTGGGTGTGTAGTATTTGTGCTGTTATCTTTGGGTCGATCCACCAGCACGAGTTGGGCAGAATGTGAGACCGACTCAGGCACTTCTGATGAACTTTGGGAGTGTCTCTAATTCTCCTTGGCCAAGCATCAATAAATAATACAGCATAAGACATCAGAGGCTCCTGAACACTTTCTTCCCTCCTGACCTCATCATTAACCTTTGACATCAGCAATTTCTCCACAACAACGCTGACCATGATAAAGAACAGCACGTTTCTTAGCATTAGCAGTATGCTACCGCCAACAAACGTCTCTGAGGGTTGAATTTGAACATTTTGTTTGAGAGCTTTGTACTTAGGGGAAAAAGAAAAAAGAAAAAAGCTTGTAAATGCTGAATGTGAACATGACTTTGATGTGCCTGAATTGAGAAATGTATTAATCCCAAAAGAATGAGCTCACCTCCAGTTAGACAATGCAGCATTTCAATTCTACATATCGTGCTATAAACATGCACTGACCTCCCTCTACAAGTTGAAACTTGGTTTTTCAGCTTTTGTTATCTTTGACTACCGCCAGCTGTATTCCTGACATATTGAGCGGTGGTCAATAACTGACTGTCCTCTACTGCAGGGGTCTTCAACCTTCTTCAGCCCAAGGACCCTTTGGACAAGAGACAAACAGAGTGTAATTAATATTTTATTAATATTTTTAAATGTGTCACATTTTAAGCCTGGTCGATAATAACTTTTATATTAACTTTATTCAACTTTTATTTCACCTTATTAACCTATTTATATACTGGGTTATTAGCCTGTATGTGTTGATGATTGATAAAAAGTTCATGCATAATTATTATTGGTTATTAAATGCCAAGAGCTGTGTGTCAGTCAGTGTGTATGTCCACTGATTTATCTGATCGCAGTGCTCCACTGTTTGCAGTTTGTCAATTATCTGCACCCTCACATTCACCATTATTTTTTGTGAAAATTGTCATTATGACAATAATTGGTGGACCCCCTGCAGTACCTCTGTGGACCCTCTTGGGGTCATGGACCCCTGGTTGAAGACCCCTGGGTTAATGCACAGCGTGCTGCTACAATAACTGACCAGAAAGACAGCGATAGCTCCTCCGATGCTTTGTCCTGCAACAACATCACTCCATGAGAACCAATGTTGGTGTTTAGCAGTCAGCGCCGGTCCTGAAGGAATCAAGTCTTTCATGAAAGTCATCAATCCGTTCTTTAATGTTTCTGCTAAAGCAAATAATTGAGGCACTTTGCAGAGTCTGAATGTATGAAATTCATCCAAACCCGTCATTTCTGAAGGGTTATCTTTCTCGTGGCCGGTGTACAATGTAATAAAACCGCTGTATGCATTGCTTTCATCTGCAGAAAATTGACCCAAAAAAGGATTTTTTATTTTTCTTATGCAGGCTATATAGAACACTGAAGCTTTGAAACTGGGTAATGTACATGCAGCTAATGTTTTATTTAAGCAGGTCATCTGAAGTCTGAAACTCACTGGCTCATTTGAAAATGAAAATGAGCATTTTTGAAGAGCAGAGACGAAATGACACATGTCATACGGAAGCTAAAAGCATCGACGGTCAGGGTCAATGCTGGGAGAAATTACAGGAGAGGAAGCTGTGGTTAGATTCTTCTTCTGTATTTCAATGCAGAGACATATGTACATCTATTTATAGCTGCTCAGGGTCAGATACTGAAATCTTTGAGTGAATCGTCACAGAAAAACAAACTATTTAGATGTTCCAGTTCAAATGTTTTGCACGTTTTTTGGACTGTGGAAGTAAAACCTAGACACACACACACACACACATGGTCTTTTCCTTCTTCACTCAGCCAGATGTTAGCATTGAGATTTCAATGTAAAAGCAAGTGTGAGAAATGTTTCTATTTGGACAGGGTTGTAGCATGCACACACACACACACACACACACACACATGCATATGCCGTGTAATGATTCCCTATAAATCTTGACTTTCTAATATAAAAATATGTTTTCTGTCCAGAATTAATGCCCTCACTCAATCTTGTTTTGTCACTTGTGAAGACATCATGAGGATAAACATGATAACACACACACACACACACCTAGACACGCGCGCACACACATGTTCTATGACAGAGTTCTGAAATACAGTGTGTCAGAGTTCTGAGTTCCATCACTGGTATATAAGCATCTCCACCGTGTGACCACAGTGAGATTGTTTGCAACTACTGAACAGTTTGCCACAAAACCTCAAACTCCAACCGAGCAAATCTGAAGACAGAAAACTCAGAAGATAAAAGAAAGAGAAACAAAACACACATACCGAGCTTATCTGAAAGATGTCTGAACAAAGACAGGTAAGTGAATGCACCATAAGAGACTTAAGGACTTTTGGTTTAGAGATAAATTTGCACATTTATTTTTCAAACATGCTAAAGGTCCAAAGGTTTTTAGTGAGACGGCATCAGAAAGTGAGTTTCAGTGTGAGCTGGAGGACAGTACCCCATAATGTGTCGATGTTAGACTGATTTAATTAGAGAAAAACACCTTTTGCCTAAAATTCACCTTTTTTATTGTTGTTTGGAAAATACAACAACTAAACAAAGTATCAATAGTAATAAAACATTTATTAGCAAAATGTTAGAGCCCTAAATCAGAATAAAAACACAAATATTGATGCAAATCATGACAGATTATCACGTGCATTGTTTGAATAATGAGTGAATATTTGAAAAAAAACATTCATTCAAACAAGTATAATTGTGCAAAAATATCTGTAGAAATGATCATTTACACATTGTATACATACAGTATGTATATAAATATATGATATGTATCATATTGTAAACAATACCTAATCCTAAATGTTTGTTTGGAGTAAATGATTACACAATATCTTCACTTGGCTGCACACCAAATAGTTGTGCAAACACCTTTTCTAGACAGCTTACAGTTTTCCGATCTTTGTGTTTCTTCACTAGATTTCCAGTTACATGGAAAAGGAGAACAACATGGACGAAAGGCCCAGCTCTCCTACTTTTTCCATGAGCTCTTTGGCCCCTGAGATCAACAACATCCCAGTCTCAGGGTTCATCAATCACACGTCATTGGATGACGATGAGCTGATGCAGTGTGATGACCTCTTAGATAAAGAGGAACTCACCTGCTTCAACATCAACGCAAACATAAGCCTGGAAAGCAGATCATTGCTCTCCGGCTCCTGGTCCTGCAGCACTGACTCAGTTCTCTCAGAAGTCATCACCTCATTTGATCAGGATGTCAATGAGGTGATTAAAGCGGTATGCCAAAGCTTTTTTGACCCTGAGAATTTGGAGACAGAGGCAGTTGATTCTGTAGAAAAAGAGGAAGTCCAGACCACGGAGAGCATATCAACCTCCAGACTGACCATCGGGTCGGATAAGAGCCTGTCTTCTTCTTCCACCGAAATGGTCATCGTTAAGGCAGCAAAAACGCTTGTCTCTTTGGTGGATGACAAAGCTGAAAATCAACTGGAGGCCATTAAGGGTTCAAAAAAACCCAAGGACGCTGATTCACTAAAGACACTGCAGTCCACTGACACTGAAAAGGTGCTGGAAGAGGTTGATCCTCTAAAGACACTGCAGTCCACTCACAGTGAAACAGTGCTGGAAGAGGCCGATCCACTAAAGACACTGCAGTCCACTAACAGTGAAACGGTGCTGGAGGACGCCGATCCACTAAAGACACTGCAGTCCACTAACAGTGAAACAGTGCTGGAAGAGGCCGATCCACTAAAGACACTGCAGTCCACTAACAGTGAAACGGTGCTGGAGGACGCCGATCCACTAAAGACACTGCAGTCCACTAACAGTGAAACGGCGCTGGAGGACGCCGATCCACTAAAGACATTGCAGTCCATTGACAGTGAAACAGTGCTAGAGGAGGTCGATCCACTAAAGACACTACAGTCCATTGACAGTGAAAAGGTGCTGGAGGATGCCAAACCACTAAAGACACTGCAGTCCACTAACAGTGAAACGGTGCTGGAGGACGCCGATCCACTAAAGACACTGCAGTCCACTAACAGTGAAACGGTGCTGGAAGAGGCCGATCCACTAAAGACACTGCAGTCCACTAACAGTGAAACGGTGCTGGAGGACGCCGATCCACTAAAGACACTGCAGTCCACTAACAGTGAAACGGTGCTGGAGGACGCCGATCCACTAAAGACACTGCAGTCCACTAACAGTGAAACGGTGCTGGAGGAGGTCGATCCACTAAAGACACTGCAGTCCATTAACAGTGAAACAGTGCTAGAGGAGGTCGATCCACTAAAGACACTGCAGTCCACTAACAGTGAAACTGTGCTGGAAGAGGTCGATCCACTAAAGACACTGCAGTCCACTAACAGTGAAAAGGTGCTGGAAGAGGCCGATCCACTAAAGACACTGCAGTCCACTAACAGTGAAACGGTGCTGGAGGACGCCGATCCACTAAAGACAGTGCAGTCCACTAACAGTGAAACGGTGCTGGAGGACGCCGATCCACTAAAGACAGTGCAGTCCACTAACAGTGAAACGGTGCTGGAAGAGGCCGATCCACTAAAGACACTGCAGTCCACTAACAGTGAAACGGTGCTGGAAGAGGCCGATCCACTAAAGACACTGCAGTCCACTCACAGTGAAAAGGTGCTGGAAGAGGTCGATCCACTAAAGACACTGCAGTCCACTAACAGTGAAAAGGTGCTGGAAGAGGCCGATTCTCTAAAGACACTAGAGGACACTGATACTCTGCAGAGGTCACAGGCGAAAAGGTGTTTCAGTAGAGACCAGAGAAAGATTCATCCAGCTCCATATTTGAACGAGACTGTCAGGTCACCCAGCACTGACTGGACAATTTTTTGCACTGGACATAGCAATCAGGGATCTTGTGGTTCTCAAGAGACAGCCACCATTACCCCCTCCAGTGGTGATGAAAGTGCATCCCTAAAGCCCGTTAAGCAAGAGTTGGTGGACCGCCTGGTGGACAAAGACCCAACTGGTGCAAACAAAGCAAAGAAAAGCAATCGCTTCTTGGACTTCTTCCGCAACATCTTTTCCAAGGTGAGGATACATTTACATTTTACTTCTTGAAGAAATTGCTTGAATCTTTTGTTCAACTGTAGATGTTTATTTATTTTTTTATTACTTCCCCAGAAAACCATTAAGAAGAAGAACAAGGTGGCTGTGGAAGAAACTCACGCCAAGCGGCCTTCTTTTTGGATGCACATGCTGCCTTTATAAGGACCAGGACCAGCTTCAGCCACTGGCCTGATAATGATTTATCCCTGCTGTTGTATTTGTAAATAAAAAAACATCAATATGATGATGTACATTGTACATTATCATATTGATGATGTACATTGCACTGTGTTTTAACCTATGCCTGTTTCTCTAAATCAGTGTTACTCAACTAGTGGTCCGCGAGCGACCTCAAGTGGTCCATGAGAGGATCTCTTAAAATATTCGAATTTCCCACACAAGTTTGTGGAGTCCTACCTAGGGATACTCGATATATCGCGGCTTGTTCTACGTGAGATGTATGAAATGACTATATCGCGACCATCGAGTACTTGTCACGTAAATGTTTTAAGCCGTCTGCATTTAAATCTCCGGGGATTCGCCTGTCACTCACTCCTGCTGCTCACAGCACGCAGCACACTGCCCCGCCCACCCAGAAACATCCCCTGCGCGCATGCGTACTTTCTGTATCAAGTGAGGAGAGGTGAAGCCAAGAGTCCAAGTGAGGTAATTGAAGATGGAGACGGACGACTTGGTTCTGAAGAAAAACAGCTGCGGTCACGCCGTCTCTCGTTTTCGCGTGGTCACGTCAGCTGCTCCAATATTTTCAAGTGCGCCCTTATTGCCGACTTTATGGCAAACACTTTTAAAAAACTGGAAAGTCAGCGCTAGCTTACTGCAGCGTGTGGACACTTTCGGTTTTCAAAATAAAACGTGGGTGTTAAATGTATTAAACGTTTATTTATAAAATATGAAGAATGGTTAAAATTTGATTTAAAAAAGTGTCTCATATGCCAAGTATGATTCTGCACTGCTTCAATGCTCATATGTACATTATGAAATATATTAAAAATTCATAAAAAATATGACAAGTGTTAAAATGCTATAAAAAAGAGTGTGTGTCGTATAGCAGGTGTAGCTCGACTGTTCTACACTGATTTTGAGCCAATAGGTCACAGGACCTGGAAGCTATTGAGCTTTAAAGCTCATATTTACATCATGAAATGTATTAAAAATTCATAAAAAATATGACAAGTGTTAAAATGCTATAAAAGAGGTGTGTCTCACAGCAAGTGTAAATCTACTGTTCTACGTTGATTCTGAGCAATTACAATGCTATCATGGAAATAATGACAATATTTATTAGAAATAAACAATACAAAACAACAACAACAAAAATATCGAAATATATATCGTGTATCGCGATATAGCTTAAAAATATCGAGATATTGGTTACAGGCCATATCAGCCCTAGTCCTACCTAACATTATTTGAAGTGTAAAGCGAATTTGTTCTCTGAACAAAAATGCAGACAAATATTTTTTTAAATATGTATAATGGATATATGAAGATAAATCTGAATTAGCAGTGCCCAAATTGTTGCCTAAGCAACCACGGCGTCTCCTATAGACAAAATCATTCCGCTGTCACGTCAGTAAGTAAGGAAAAGAAAGCAAGGAAAAGAGCAGCAAAAGCTGTGAACTTTAACTAAAACAAGGCACGGAGAGGATGGGAAACAATGATGGATAGGTGGCTGAAGACGGGGTCAGGTGGTCCCTGAAATTTTTTTTTTTTGACAAAGTGGTCCTTGGTCTGAAAAAGTTTGAGAAACACTGCTCTAAATTAAGACTTCAATATCAGTGACTCTAGTTGTTGGACACTTGCATCCTACTTTCTCTGTTACCCACAAAGCAGACTAAAGTATAGCACAGACAGACAGACAGTTATCTTATTACACACACCACTCCAGGCAGATGCTTCAAACATTTCTCTAAAATACCTATAAATACAAAGCTTGACATGGCTTAGTAGAGTCTTCAGCTCTTTCAGAAATAACACAGCCTGCAATATTGAGAAAGATTTCCATAATCTGCGAGCAGTTGTTCTTCGCTGGTATCTGGAAGAAGAAGAAGCAGAAGAGTCTTCTGCCCTCAGAATAGCTGGATTGCAAAATGACCATCTGGGTTCCTCAAAGACTACCAGGGGCATTTCTGTTTTAATTTTATTTTAGAAGATCATATGCACTGTGACTTGAATCTAATGGTAATAGGTGAGACTTGCTCAATAAGGCAATGAGGGTTTAGTTTACGATGTGTGATTGGACTTGGTGTGAAAATGGCTGAAAGCGTAGTTACATACTCATACCCAACGAGGCAAAGCAGGCCACTGCCCAGAGCCCCCAGACCTATTAAAGCCCCCAAAGCCCCCAGATCATAGTACAGATTATATACTTCCTTTTCCCTATACTCCCTAATTTAATTACTTGCACATATGTTGCAGCATGAATGTAACATAATTTCAACTGAGGCAAATCCTGCAGAATGATCTGGTTCTGTCATGTGGAGGTGTCATATGCTCACATGAAACATATTTATAAATAACATGGTGTTAAAGATATCTAATTTAACATCTTTGTGATAGTTAAAATCCTTTGCATCTCTCTCTCTTTCTACACACACACACACACACACACACCACACAGACGTCCAGCGACTGTGTTGCAAATCCACAGGAGCAGTACATCAATGGGCCACCAGGAGGAGAACACAAGCCACAAAAAGTGTTGCTGAAAATCTTTTTCTAACTGATGATCTCTACAATCCTTACAAGTACAAAACACCTTTTATTCTTTTCAATTGGTTTGGATTGGTCCTGTGGATTTGCAACACAGTCGCTGGACGTCTGTGTGTGTGTGTGTGTGTGTGTGTGTGTGTGTGTGTGTGTGTGTGTGTGTGTGTGTGTGTGTGTGTGTGTGTGTGTGTGTGTGTGTGTGTAGATAAACTGGTTGTTGGTCACCCACTGCCAGGTAAACGGCTGTATACAGACTCACTGCGGCCTCTTTGGAGGGGAAAGTCTTTCTTGCTCTCATGATGTCATCGGGGTCACCAGTACAAGCATCTGATTGACTGACAAAGAGTGTTGCATCCTCGCAGCCGAGGGCAGCGTAATTGGGCTGGCAGACGGACAGGAAGTGAGGAGCCAAACTTCCTGTGATCAGCTGACCTGCGTTGACAAAGATGTCTGTTGTAAACAGACCGAAGACGTACACACCTACGGAGAAGCACAAACAGATCAGACAGAACCGAGCTTATTGGTGGACGGTCATCAACCGTGACCTGTGAAAGAGAGAGAGTGTCAGGGACCTCATCACAGTCCTGCTCACTGAATAGTGGTCACTAGCCATGAGACCCCCATGGTGATCGTCCTCTGCTGCAATGAGCATTCACGTTCACCTTTTCCTCATAAAATAAAATCTGAACTGCATCAGTGAGGACGCCTATGATCAGCATGAGGCACTTCTGAGGAAACCACATACGATATTTAAATTATGAAGTAAAGTGGTACAGCGTTTAGTTATTTTAATCCAGTATTTTTACTCGGATTACCAAGGAAACGGAAGGTCCTGCGCAACATGGGGTTCATGTAGCAACAGTCGTCCATGACAACAACCTTCTCCTGGTCGTACAGGTTGTTTGAGTTGTAGTGAAGGAGGAAGATAACCAGCTCTACGCCTGAAATCTGTGAAACAGAATGAAAAAACACGATTACTTTTGAAGGAGAGAATCTAACTCTAAAGGGAATAAAGTTACTAGTAATGATAATGTGCTCATTACACACACATGCTCATTTTCATACACCAACTGTTCCGATTATTGACTTTGTCCTCCAAATGATCTTGAAAACAACTTTCATACCATAACTGGAATACCACAACCTGAGCACAGGAAATCTACAGCCCTGTGTTTGTTTGTCATTCAGACGTGCAGTGGACTCACAGTGATGTATGTGTACACAGAAAGTCTCTTATTTTAAATGGGTCTCAAGTTAGTGAGTAAATATTACAGTATTGTTGGAATATTAGCTTCCATTAATCGGTTAAAAAATAAAAAGTACAGTTTTATCTTGGAAAAAGACATTTATTAGGCTCTGAACTATAGCTGTCTTATGTGGTGCTACAGTTATCATTTTTCTTTTTCCACAAGGGCGAGAGTCACACCACGCAATAACCATGCTGTTTAATCAGCATCTTGATATGTCACGCCAGGTGCTGTGTATTAATGAGAATTGCTCACTAACACAGATTTGAACAAATATGTTAATCAAATTTGAGGAAAAAAAACAAAAGTGTTTTATGCTATTTATATCTTATGCTGAGACATGAGTTAATTTAAGAATATTCAGAGCAACATAAACGCTCATCTGAATATGTTCTTTTGTGGGAGTTTCTAACTACTTTTTCATACAGCTTTTGTGTCGTGTCTATAAGTGTGTTCACACTGTCAGTTATGTCAAAATGCAGTGTACTGTGAGCACCTGGACAGTACATTCATAATGGTCAAAAATTTGAACTTGACTAAAAAATATTTGTTCCCACTTTAACATGTATGACCTGGGGCTCGCTGTAGCTCTCTTTCCAGTGGCATCATGTACTATCTTCATCACAACAAAGAAAAGTCACACATTGTGTGTCTAAACTCACCAGTACAACAGGCAGTCCACCCACCACAGAGTACAGTATGACAGGCTGTATGCGGCTGTCCTGTTCAGGTCCAGGATCTGGTTTAGTTAGTCGGGTCTCTGCAGATGAAGCCCTGCTGTGCCGGACTGAAAGTGTCTGTGAACTCGCAGTAGTAAACCAGCATCACCGTAGATGCCAAAATCACCACCTGGAAGTACAGCATGGTGCGGTCAGCCTCCAACAACCTGGCTTTACAAAGTCCTGGATACTGTTATGAAGAGTCCAATCACTGCGGATGTTTTAAAACCAATGTTGCCAGTTTCTAGTGTATATCACCATGGTGACCTCTGGTTAATGTCACCCACCATGATGCTTTATAATCCAAATCTCAGAACAAGTATAATGTAAAACCTTTAGTTTGAACTTGAGCTTGTAGAATCAAATCACAGATGATGGTGGTGATACTAAAGAAGAAGAAGAAGACGAAGAAGATGATGATGATGGTGATTTGCCCCTCAGAGACAAAGAATATCACTCTTTGCAGGGTTTTCTTGTGATTCGGTGGGAGGGAAACCTTGTCCTTCCACTCCTGTGAATTTCCTGAATCACCTGACTGCATCGAAGCAGAGAATTCATTCTATGTGACTGAACAATCTCTAAAGAGCCACTTGCAGTATACTGAACACAAACTCACATCACTGCAGAATAAGAGAAGTAGAGGGCAGACAGTACACGTTTCTCAACTGATGCTGGACGCTAAAGCACTAACATTACCACCTTACAAAGCTGGTAAGGTATGGTGCAAACAGTTCATTTAGTCATGTAAATCTAATGAATGCATTGCTCTCTTTTAGCCTTGTTTTTGGTCTCATGTTCACCAGCTGGTCTCTGCTGTAAGTAACTGTGTGTGGTTGCTGAGGAGATCATCAGAGCTTTTACACTGTTAACTGTTGAGTAAAAGAACCCAAAACAGGCTAAAAGAGGCTAAAACGCCTTCTAGAGTTGTGAGAAGAGATGAGATGTCACGGACACCACGTCCATGTTTTATACAGTCTATGGACTTGCCACTACAAAAAAAGCCTCTTTCAAATTTACAAGGCTGGATTACCAACCAGGAGACTGACTTATAATTCTAAATGTGTTCAAACTTTACAGCCAGACATTAGCGTACTGGTCTCAGGATACAATGAAGCTGTCGCGTACAGACTGCTGGAGGTAACAAGGTGTATAGAATGCATTGTGTTTGGGAGGTGGGATGGACCAGTACAGGTCCACCAGTAGATGCCTGCATGAGGTCCAGAAACAGGTTCATGTAACTCCTGTACAGTCAGAAAGAGTGAGCACTGCTGCCATCCGGTGGTAATACTGCAATATAATGTAAATAACATGCATAGTGTGCATGTGTGCACTCTGCTTTATGACATAATCAGCTTTCAGTGACGACTACCAGAGACTGAGTGAGTGTGAGAGTTACAATACAACACACAGGACTGCATGTCCTACATACCTGGAAGCTGAACCAGCAGGGAGCTCCAATCAGTGACTGTAAACCTTTCAAAAGGTAAACTAGTTTGTTGTGTGTCAGAGGAACAACTCCATCAGGTCTCCAGCAACCACAGACCTGCTACACGTCTCACTGAAGTTTATCTCTTTTTGTCAACACTGTTTAACATGTTAAATCAGCTCATAGTATTATTATTATTATTACATATCATATTAGAAACACTTCTTAATTGAGTGTACAGGTGTTCCTAATAAAGTGACCATCATCCTGTCAGCCTCTGTCCGATCAGTAGGAAGCATATTCGATTTGGCTTCAGTCAGTTATTCATTTCACTGTTGTAGTTGAAGGAATCAAACTGTTTATTTTGTTAATAAGATCATACAAGATTGAATCAGATTTTTTATCCTGTGTTTTCTCTGACCTCATTCATCAAGTGTCATAACCTGTCTTTAAGTATCCAGTTTGTAGCTCCGCCTGTGGTTTTCCAACAGCTTGATCCTGATGATTAATATTAATAATAATATTACAGTGTTCACAAAGGTGGAATAGACGAGGTTAAGTTATTAGTTGGTTGTTGTTCTGTCTGATATAGTGGACACTTCTTGATGTCTCTGTCTGAGTTGAAAGTGTAGTTTAGTCTGTAACACTGCTTCTCAAACTGTGGTACGTGTACCTCGGGTGGTACGTGACCTCGCTGTAGTGGTACTTGGAGGAATTCCTGAAATACCCTTTTAAAAATTAAATAAATGAATTAAAAAACATTATAGTATCAAAATATGACATTTCAAATGAAAATAAACTCTCTGTTATGTAATGTAACATGTTCTGCATTTCCTTTGTTTTTCGATATCAGCCTGCTCTGTAATCACTGCATGTAGCATATGTGCATATATCTATTATTAGTTACAAGCTGAATGTGATGGCACGTTAGTTAGTGGACATAAAATAAACAGTTAAAAAAACTTTTTTGAAATTGTGGCTCCAAATTGGAAATATTAGAAAGAAAAGTGCAGATCAGTACAGCTGCTTTTCTTTCAGTCAACAATAAATGTTCTTGGTGGTAAAATGTTTGAGAAACACTGCTCCATAGTGTAAATGAATATCTGTATTGGACAGTCAATGTGTGCACCTTGTTATTTTAACAAAATTCAAACATTTAAACTACGCTGTCAAAGCCTCATGGGAGCTGTAGTTGTAGCTCGTGGATGCTTGCTTCATTTGTCAAATGACGGTGACCCTGATGTAGAAAACATCTTTATTATCATGTGACTGTCCATGCATACTAAAGTCCACACTGGGATCCCGCAGAAACAAAGGATGAGCTGATTCATCAGCAGCAGGCTGTTCACTCGTTTTAAAGCTGCCCTGGAGCAGGTTAGTGGTGCAGTGCCAGTTACCATGGTGACCAGCTATGTCTGACCAAATTTATAATCAGCAGTAAAACATCCACAAAAGAGACACACTCTGTGATAAAAGCAGCATGTCAGCGCCACTTCATGTGAACAGATCCAGACTTTGGTCCGGCTCAGACACACTGCTGGACCCGTCACCATGGCAACAGTCAGTCTGACGGTGCTGTTCTCTCTTCCGCCTCCGTTTGTACACGCTTGTTTTCTTCTTCTTCTCCTTTTCTTCTGACTCCCCCTTCTCTGTCTCCAGACTATGAGGGGAATCTTGAAGTTCCTGTGAGGCGGGAGGATCTGGGATTTGTAGTTTTTGTAGTTTCTCTGCAGACAGGGCTGATTGGAGATTCTGGTAGAACCTGGAGATGTAATAAAAAAATTAAATCAGAGCTCCCTGTATCTCCCTACATACCTTATATTATTTAGTGAGAACTAACTTTTTATGGCAAACAGCCGTTGCTGGTTCAACCAATCACTGAGTCACATAAAGCCAAACAGGTAACTGACCTGTCGATCCGTCTGAGATTCTCCTCCATCTTCTGATTGGCTATCTGAGTCAGGAAATGGATGTATTCATGTTCAACCAGGAGCTTTCCTTCATGGCTGAGAGGAACCTCCAGGCCGTGGGTGCTCCGGACTGCCTAGAAGGACAACACACAGCAGGGACACATCTACATCTTTTACATTGTATGTGCAACCAACACATGCAGCAAAGCAATGAAATGTAATGATGCTGAGAGAGTAACAGCAGCCAAACGTTTGTCACAAAATCTACCGTGATGATTTTCCCCGTCTTGCCGACAGTCAAACCAGAGTTCCTGAAGCCCGAGTTGATGGCCACGAAGTGCTACAAGAAAGAGAGAAGACATTTAATGACTCAGCGCTCCGTTTATTTTCTAAAGAAGATACTGCATAATAGCACTATGCTGGAAAAATGACCCCATGTGAACGTCTTATGAGATCATTCGATGTGGGAGGAATTCTGTCTGACAGTGAACTGATCACAGATTTAACGCAGATTGAGGTTCATTTCAGTACACTGTGAAATGTTCACTTCAAATTGCAATGAGCAACTCTGGATTGGTCAGATGTGATGTGAAAATATGTGGAGAGGGGTGAGAGGGGAGAAACTGGGTCAGAAAGATTTCACATCTTACTCTGTGACTTGAGCAGTTTATTTCCACCAGAGTTGTAAGTTGTAGGTTTTGGTGAGTTTGGCTGTCTGTCTGTTGAGTTTGAATAAAGTGTGAAGCAGTGATGAGGTGAAATGACTGGTGTCTTTGAACACAGCAACGTATGCTTTGAGAGATAACGTGAGGTGGATGTAATGGCACACAGACTCATCATCATCGCACCATGAGCTGTGCGTCCTCGAGCCGCCGACACTGAACGTGAAGCACAAAGGGCTCAAACTTCAACACAGCATCTCCATCGGACCTGGACACACCAGATATCTGCGGGACAAACACAGAGCACTCTTATTATTGGATCCGCTTTAAGAGATGGAATATCTAGTACAGAGGTCTGTCATGTCTCACCACGTCCTCTGGCTGACATTTGTGGTGTGAGACAAACAGCCAAACACAGTCCTGCTTCTGGACATCACTTCTGTCTGCAGCCTGGAGAGAAGAAAGGACAGCGCACTGTCAGCAGGCAGGATGCTGTGCTAAAACCCTATCTTATAATAAGTCATTATACTACATAATGAGGAGAATGTCTCTGTTTTACTGCTGTTAGGTAGCTGTAGCTCGGTGGACTGTCCTCACAGTCCAGCCCGGAGTCCAGCCTCTCTCACCCCGTCGATGAGGACGATTCTCCCGGAGCAGGAGCTGGTGGTGAAGTACTCCTCCCGGCTGTTGAGCAGAGACACGACATGCTGGATGTCTTCGTCCACAGTGCCCTTCTTACTGTGGTCCAGTTTGTTTAGACTCTGCTTCTTCCACTGGCGGAACGTTTTCTCCATGACTGATCCAGTCACAGTGACCACAGAGTTCATCTGCAGGGAGCTGTCCAAGAGCTCAGGACCGCGCAGACACAGGCGGGAAGACCTATTATTGCCTAGTATTAATATTATTATTATTAGTAGTAGTAATATTACTCCATACTGTTGTTACTTTGAAAGGAGCTAACTGCGAGCTGCTGTGTTTTCTTCTTCGGCGGTAAAAATGGCGGTAGAGATACGAGCCAACAGCGCACACTGCCACCTTCCGTCCTGGAGGACACACTACAAACTGGTATAGGAGGCGTTGTATAGATAGATAGATAGATAGATAGATAGATAGATAGATAGATAGATAGATAGATAGATAGATAGATAGATAGATAGATAGATAGATAGATAGATAGATAGATAGATAGATAGATAGATAGATAGATAGATAGATAGATAGATAGATAGATAGATAGATAGCATGTGCAGGCTGAAGTATGACATGCAGACCAAAAACACGACAGACACAATACATAACCTAGAAATACTGTTGTTCTGTTCTTAATGTTTGTCCTGGGCTGCTGCAGCAACACTTCAACATGGTGCACTCTGAAGATATAAAATGCTCATTCTAAAACATATTCATTCTTATTTTTATTAGGTGATTTTACACAAATGTAAACATAGTTATGAATATTATGTTCAATTTCTGCCATATTCTATAAATAAAGACTGTACACACTAAACATTTATCCACAGAAATTAGATCAGATTCAACTTTATTGTCATTGAACAAAGTAACAGGTACTTAGACAATGAAATGCAGTTTAGCATCTAACCAGAAGTGCAGAGTATGTACTGTACATATGAACAGGATATATAAATATAGTGCAGGTATACATTTCAATATGCTATTTATAATCTATTTTTTAAGTCAAAATAGTTTTTTAAGTTGCTGCAGCAATTATACTTGATTAATTTAAACAAATTAATTTATTTAAAACAGCTGCATCTTCAACGTACTTTAAATACTTGATCAGAAACCCCCATCATGTCCCAGTGGCTTCTGTCAGTCTAATAAGCTCACCTACGTTTTGCAAAGCATGACGGTATATATGTCATTATGACACCTGCCTGTCAATCAGCCTCGACAGACAGACTCAATATGATGAATGGTCTGGTCAGAGATAATGGCAGTAAATAAAGACTTTAGAGTTACAGAGAGAGAGAGAGAGAGAGAGAGAGAGAGAGAGAGAGAGAGAGAGAGAGAGAGAGAGAGAGAGAGAGAGAGAGAGGAGAGAGAGAGAGAGAGAGAGAGAGAGAGAGAGAGAGAGAGAGAGAGAGAGAGTTATCCCCCATTGGACTGGCATGGTTTTGCTGGCCCACAAGCTATAAGTGATAACAGTAGAGAAGTAGTCAGACAACATTCGAAGCAGATTTGAATACAGTGACACAGTGCAGGTTCTGGATCTTTGCCATGAAGACATTATGAGGATCAGACCACAGGTCAGTCTCACTTATCATCTCTCACTCCATTTACACACTGTAGTGGTCTATAACAGACTAAGCCTGAGATCACTGTGTGGTGGATAATGACTACAGCCACAGTAAAGATCACAGAGGAGTCAAAATTGTGGACCAAATCAAAGCAGGACGACAGAAGAAGACTGGAAGCAGCTTTTCTTACATGGGGTTTAGTTCTTACGAGAATGTTGCAATTATTCGGAGCACTGCCGCCCACGCTGAACCTTACAACACACCCTCAGCGCTTTAAATACAGCTGATACAGAGAGTATTCCTGTGTCTGGAGACTCACAAACGTTACAAGCAGGCCTGTTAACAGTGGTTTATACTACTCACCTCATGGTGTAAATACAGCATAAAGGCTATACTTTACATTGGAATGTTCAAGTTTATGTTGTAACTTTTGACTGGTTTTGGTGTTTTAAATTAGATAACTTTATGGTTATAAACTGAGAGATGTGTTCAGAACTTTCATTTTGACAGTGTGGAAAAGGTTCTGAAACCTCATGGCTAAAATCTGCTCTAGATGTTTCATTAGAATCACATCAAATTGCAGGTTAAGACTTTGCATTATTCTATATTTTTTATTCTTTGGACAAATCACAAGACCAAACCAACAAAGCTAACTAACTAAAGCTCATAAACATATAATCAAATTTTTGAAAAGGCTTAGTCATTCCCTAACACAGCTGGTCACTGTAGTTTTTAACACACACTCAAATCACACAAATACAGTAGGTGCAAATAGCACATTTGTTGGGATCTACTTTCAGAGTTGGATTAATCTACAGTTGGCAGCATTTCTAGCAGTGATGGTTCACATGTTCCAGCTGGTGTAAAGCCTGTTACTTTTTTGCCAGAAGGGATTTGTTCCTATTTGATGAATAATTAAGTATAATTAGGGAGTGTTCCTTCCCCTTCCACACACTAACACACACACACACACACACACACACACACACACACACACACACACACACACACACACACACACACACACTGACATTTGTCAACAATTAGCCAGTCAGTTGTACTACATTCTGCAACTCAGGAGCTGCAATTCCATCACATATTAATTATAACTGCAATAAGATGCTACAGTTACAACACACAACAGGCACACACTATACAGGCATGAGGTAACAGTATAAATAAAATAAACTCTAAGGAGGAAGAACATATGGTTCATATATATACCGCTCATAAAGTTACTTGGTTGATTGGTGTGCATTGTGAAAACTTAATTGTGAGAGTGCAATTATGAAATCAACTGTTCCAGAATGAGTCTCCTTTCTCTGCATAGTCATTATACAGAGTTATGGCAGTTGGTAGGAATGAGAATGAGAGCTGCAAGAGTCTCAGACTGAAACTGCTCTGTTGTTTAAGCAGGAGGTCATGTAGTGGATGAGACTTATTGTCCATGGTACTGAGACGTTTGTGGAGCATCCTTTTTTCCACAACCAGCTGCAGGGGCTCCAGAGCAGTCCTGTACTGTTGGAGCACAGAGTACAAAGTTAGACTTTATTTTATTAGGGAATATCCTGCACAAGAAATAGATGTATAATAGATGTACAACGTCACAGCAAGACAATTCATTTACACATAGCAGTCATCACACACACAGATATTGATTGCAACATTTGCATGTTAAACCCATCAGTAAGTTTAGCTTTATGGAATGAAGTGTTGCTACCTTTGTTTGTTGTGCAGGTCAGTGCACTATGAGTTTTTGGACACTTGTGACCGCAATGTTGACGTATCAGCACCTTCTAAGATGTGTGTATGTGTTTTTGGCTGAAAACAGCTGCCTGCTGTGGCTGTCAAAAATGACACTATGAGGAGTGAGAGTGAACCTGAGCAGTGAAGTTGAACTTACTGTTAAACCGTGAACTCACTGAGTGCCAAAGCTGTCTGGAGTAATGAATCAAATGGTGGAATTCAATGTGGATAGTGGAGGACTGTGTAATGTTTTTTTTTTCTCTTGCATCTGTTCTAGTATAAGAATTCAATTAAACATTTTTAAACACACTTAAAGGTGACACATCACATCATATGTATGGAATCAGTCTATAAACACTGCCGACATATTGCAGGCAGTGTCCTGAGGCCATAACATGGCACAGTGTTTGATGCCTGTGTGTCCTGAGGGCTGCGTGTCCCACATACCATCACGAGTACAGCTCTGCTGTGCTAAAAGGGGTTCGTTCACATACACACACGCACGCGCACCACCCGTGCGGAAAATAGGTTTTTAGCACACTAGTGACGTTGCGCCCATCGATCGGTTTTGGTTTTCCTCCTAAGATTGTATATTCAGAGGATAAGTCACTCTGTTGGTGAAATCCAAACCTGCCTGGAGAGGTGGTGATCACTCAGATAAACAGCCCAGTTTCTGAAGGGAGGGGATCATGCTCATGATGACATGTTGGCATTCATGGTTCCCTCAATAAACTGTAGCTCCCCACTGCCGTCAGCACTCATGCAGCCCCAGACCATGACACTCCCATCACCATGCTCGATTGTAGGTAGGACACACTTGTCTTTGTACTCCTCACCTGGTTGCTGCCACACATGCTTGACACCATCAGAACCAAATAAGTTTATCCTGGTCTCATCAGACCACAGGACATGGTTCCAGTACTCCATGTCCTTAGTCTGCTTGCCTTCAGCAAACTGTTTGCAGGCTTTCTTGTGCATCATCATTAGAAGAGGTTTCCTTCTGGGGCCACAGCCATGCAGACCAATTTGATGCAATGTGCGGCGTATGGTCTGAGCACTGACAGGCTGACCCCCCACCTCTTCAACCTCTGCAGCAATGCTGGAAGCATTCATACGTCTATTTTCCAAAGACAACCTCTGGATAGGACACTGAACATGTGCACTCAACTTCTTTGGTTGACCATGGCGAGGCCTGTTCTGAGTGGAACCTGTGGTCCTGTTAAACCGCTGTATGGTCTTGGCCACCGTGCTGCGGCTTAGTTTCAGGGTGTTGTCAATCTTCTTAGAGCCTAGGCCATGTTTATGCAGAGCAACAATTCTTTTTTTCAGATCCCCAGAGAGTTCTTTGCCATGTTGAACTTCCAGTGACCAGTATGGGAGAGTGTGAGAGCGATAACACCAAATTTAACAAACCTGAGACCTTGTATCACTAACGAGTCACATGACACCGGGGAGGGAAAATGGCCAATTGGGCCCAATTTGGACTTTTTTTTTTACTTACGGGTGTACTCATTTTTGTTGCCAGTGGTTTAGACATTAATGGCTGTGTTGAGTTATTTTGAGGGTACAGCAAATTTAAACTGTTATACAAGCCGTACACTGACTACTTTACATTATATCAAAGTGTCATATCTTCAGTGCTGTCCCATGAAAAGATATAATGAGATATCTGCAGAAATGTGAGGGGTGTACTCACTTTTGTGAGATACTGTAGATATAGTATCAACCTAAAGTAAGCATTGTAGTCCCCTGTAGAGTATTGCAAAGAGCAAGGCTTTCTGCTGTGAAGTTGGACATTTGGACATGAGGACTTATGGAGACTGACTCACTTCTGGAGCCAGACTCAAGTGGATGTTTGAGGAACTACAGTTTTTTTTTGGCACCTCCTGTGTTGGCTTCACAACACAGCCAAGGAGGTTGCTGACTGGGGACTACCAGAAAAGTAAGGTTTGATGTCCAGCCTTAATCATCTCCAAAACAGTGACTGTGACCAGAGCTTGGTTCTTTTCTTTTCTTGTTTATTTCCAAATGACCCGGCATCTAGGGCGCACGAGAAAAAGTTCGGCTAGGGCGCAAATGTGGCCAGGACCGGCGCTTGAGCGGGAAACAAACGTGCTAAGAAATAGTCAAGTGCGTTTATTTTGAAAACCCTGACAGGAAATGTGGTTGGTTAGTGAGGCTAACTTAACGGCGGTCACCTGCTGCAGCAGAGCAGAGCCGGAGCAGAGCCGGAGCAGCAGAGGGGTGCCCGGGGTGTCCGCTGAACAGAGCCGCTCTCACTTTCATGTCAGCACACAGGGACAACAGTTCAGGGGGAGACAGCGCCAGCCCTGCGCTGACACCGTTATCTGAAGCCTCCCGCACCCCCACCCAAAAAGGACGCATTTTAGGGGTGACCACGGAGAAATCACGTTAACGGGCAGCGGCACTTCCAGCGCACCTCTCCGGGAGATGAAGGTCCGCCGTTAAAGGACTTGTGGTGGTGGTGGAGGGTGGGGGGGTTGGGGGGCTCCGGAATTTCGCCAAAATTACGACGGGAATCAAGTACAGCTCCCTGTCTCCCGGCAACGGGAGAGACCACCGTCCGCTCGTGATGTCTCGTGCCAAGGAGAGGCTGAAAGGCGGAGATGAGACCAAGGACAGTGTCACTCTGCTGCCGTGCTTTTATTTTGTAGAGGTGAGACATCTATCTATCTATCTATCTATCTATCTATCTATCTATCTATCTATCTATCTATCTATCTATCTATCTATCTATCTATCTATCTATCTATCTATCTATCTGTGTGAAGTGACACCTTGCAGAGGTTCGTTTGCAGGCTGGTTGACTGACTGGTCAGCTGCTTGTAGTCACTGGCTGACTGCTGGGCTGCTGGTCAGTCATGTATCTGTATCTGTTGCTGCTGCTGGCGTGTCTGGTTTTGTGAGGACAGCACAGACGGGTGGATGCTGCTTGACAGATGATGCTCAGGCATCTGGCAGCATCTGTCTCATGAACATGTAGCTGTGGACTCAGTCTGAAGGCAGAAATCGGGTTACACTAATGATGTGAATAAATATGAAGTTATCATCATAACAGTGAGGCAGACGCACTGTAACCGTGTGTGCAGTTTGATAGCAGTGATGCTGAAAATTTGTATTCACCTCATCCCTGTTTACCCCGTTCTTTTTGCAGCCAGTGACACTGCAGTCTCCATCCACACGATATTATGTTTCTTTGTGTATACGGCAATTTTTGAAGGGCTAGTGCAAAGATAGATAGATAGATAGACAGATAGATAGATAGATAGATAGATAGATAGATAGATAGATAGATAGATAGATAGATAGATAGATAGATAGATAGATAGATACGGAGGGATATGTAGACATCCAGTGGCTCATCCAATACAAAACAGCAAACACACACGGGAATAGACGAAGACAAACACAGCAGTGAAGTGGCAGTCTAGCCACCAGAACTACTACAGAGAGCTGTCACTATGACAACAACTCTCCAACTATGAGCTCATACTTCATTTTCACGCCGCCAACACAATATCCATTTAATCGGCGGTATTAAGAAATTAATGCTCCCGGTTTGAGCCTGCCCCAGTCAGATCGCCGCGTTCCACTAACTGTCTCACAGTAATTGTTCCTCGCCACAGGACTAAAGCCTACAGTGATGCTGCATTTAGATCACACTCCCCCAGACTTTGGAACAGCACCTTCTTCTTTCAACACCTTTTTGAAGTATTATTGATAAATGATTATCATCAGTAGTAGTAGTATCATAGTAGTATCACCCATATTTGAATATAAATATCACAGTACTGTGATCATATGGTCATCATGGGCATCGAAGTATGAAGACAATTACAGTAGACTCTGCATCACTGTCAACATGAGAAAATCAGTTACTTGTTGTAATTTTCCACCTTTTCAACAAGTGTCAGTCTGATTCTTCTGCTTGTCTTAGACTCACTGCTCGTACAGTTCACTGCAGAGCATGACTCAGTTCTAACGACCACCTGATGATGATGGATAATGTGGCCTGGGCAGCATCAGGACAGATTTAAATGGCACGAATGATCTCGCGACTGCATTAAGTCTTGCTTGCTGCTTCTCAGACCGTGCTTGCATCACCAGGTATTGAATCTGAGGATGAAGTACAACAGAGTGAACTGACAAGCGTGGCAGCTCTCTCTCACACACACACACTTTACATACTTAGAAATCACAGAATTACTAGGCAACCTAGATTCATGTAATATGAATTAAGACATTCATGTGGTTCACAGTGGGCATATGTTTCCTGTGTGACAGTTAAATAAAAAAATCATTTAGTCCTGAAGTTTGATGAATGTTTTTTACACTTTAATATAGGTCAAGCTTAAAAACCTCTGGATCCTCAACTTCCCATAATGCAATCATGCAGTTTTGATTAGACTCTAGATGTAGGGATGAAACACATGTTGAACATGTTTTTTGCTGGTATGTCTACCTTCAAATCATAATATTGATGTCAGTTTTGTGAAAACTGAAATGAGAAATCATTTTTGCCTAATCCAGTGAAGTATACCTGACACACCTTCAGACAACAATACAGAATACTTGCCTCTTCCTGAACTGCAACATTGCCCACAATGGCCTCATCAAAGATAAGCTATTGTGATCTTCTGCCACGATAACCCCGATGACATGATCAGGATTATCTTCTCTGACTTTACACAGCTTCCCCAAAGCTGCAGAAGATATTACCCAGGCTGAGTCGTACTTACAGTGGCTAGAAAACGAACAACCATGTGTAAAATCGGCCAGTACAAATCAGTTTTTGGCAGATTTAGATTGACTTTAGAAAGTCTAAACAGCACAAACACACAGAATGTGGTTTCTGTAAATTAGTTTTAAACCACATGAAATAGGACTCAAATCAATTATCAAAGTGTCTAAACGTCACTCCCAACGCAACACACAACGACTTTGAATGACGAGACCGCTGAGCAGAATCCTGCTGCTATGAGCAAAGCAAAAAAGACAACACATGGCTTGACAGCGATTATTTGGACAGCGATATGATGGATCTCCGATTTCCAATCTTATGTGTTTGAAAGTCGTCTCACTAATGTACGTGGTTATTACGTTGTTACTACAGCAACTGCTGCAGATACATTGACGATGTTTGGACACATAAATCGAATCTGATCAACAGCGTGGACAGTCTCTTTTAAAGATCTAATTTGAGAAACAAATCTGACTGTCCTTCAGTCTAAACAAAGCAATAGTGTCCACACGAGTAAAGGTAAGTGACACATCACGTATCCCGACAGTAATTCAGCACTTACAGTAATGTTACATTACCAACACATTAGGTGTCAATAGCTGATCATAGACAAACAACAGTTGTAATAGAAGAATACCTACAGATGATGCTCCAAAAAGACAAGAGCTGCCTGGACACAAAAGGCTGGATGTCCACAAACAATGTCAGTCACTCAGTAGGTCAGTTGGTAGAGAATCCGTTCCATGTACGAAGGCTGAGCAGTGACCCAGGGTTCGAATCTGACCTGTGGCCCTTTGCTGCATGTCGTTCCCCATCTCTCTCTCCCAAAATTCCTGTCACTCTTCAGCTGTCTCTGCTACAAATAAAGCTTGAAAAAGCCCCGAAAAAATAACAATGTCAGTTACAGCAACAACTTCTGTGGAACTGTGACAGGAGTGATTGCTACTGTACTACTGAACACCCAATGAAAACGGACTGCTGGTGTCAGAATATTGGTTCATGTTTGGTATTTCTATCCGATGCAACAAGTGAAGTTGTACCCTGCCGCTGCTCATTCAAAATACAGAACGCAGGGTGACAGCTGTGACCCCTAACTGTTTGCAGCATTACTGTCACGTTAGACATTTAAATGACTGTTCATGTTCACTGTTGTCTGGAATCTTTCAACATTGTAGTGAAATTTGTGGCTGTCTTAAGTTGTATTCATGAACGTGCAAAAGCTGGAGCAGCAGGAGGGCCGTGAGAAACAGTCTGCAAAACTAAAACCAGTCATCAAAGCAGGCTAAATCACTCCACACCACTTGTGAGCTCAGTGTGCAAAGCCAGTTGATATGTAGTTGATACTGCTCAGTTGTATGATCCACATTGTCAGTGTCTCCCTGCCCTCTGCTTGGTTAGGGTTAGGCAAGTTTCCAAACCAGTCTCCAAATGGAGTCATCATATGATCCAACCATGATCCCACAAAGCTATAGGCGCTGTTGTACATATTGCGTTTGGCGCACTAAATTATGGATGACTGACTAATGAGGGAAAAGCCTATCGGCACAGAGTTTTTGCTGATTTTATGCTTTTCGTGTAATTTTGCAGTGTTAACTGTAAACAGAGTGCGTGATTAAGGACGCGCAGAGCCTGGCCTCTTTTCCAGGAATCAACAATAAACGTGAGATCTGCACATCATGTTTATTAGTGTTGGTGATAGGGCTGAGGTTTCCTCACTTTGGGCTAAAAACATTCTGAATCTATCATAATTGTTGCTCATCTCTTCTTTCTCCTCCTGACAGAGCTTCTCTGTCTCTCCCACATTTTCTCTCTCACACACTGTCACACCATCCTACCCACTAACTGGCTGCTAGGCAACATGGTCCTCTGAATGGGGTGTATTTTTATATCTGTGTGTTCAGGGCTAGAGACGTTAAGAGGAGAAAAACATCCCTACTGCAGCCTAGTTTCCTCTGTGTGCACATTGACCACTGAGGCTTTAGTTAATATATGTCTTTCAGATAATCATCACCATGTATTCATATTCATCAGATATGCATGGTATAGAGCACCCCAGAGGATATACACTCCGGAAGTGTAGTGTATATATTTTGAAGCTAAGAATTTGCAATAGCTGTACAGCATACATCAGTAAGAACATCAGACCCTGCATGTTTTTAATGCTTTGACATTATGCCTTGTTTCTGAAGGTCCTCAGTTCAGTTATTACTTCATAATTCCTTAAGACCTTGATGCTTAATTAAGTGCTTCCCTATTCACTAGCTTTCAGTTTTCAATGTTTTTTTGCCACATATTATTTAGAGGAAGCAAATCATAAAGGGCCTCAATGTGCTTCAAGCAAAGTCCTCGTCAGATTAAAGAACAGCGTCTGGAATTCCCTTTTCCAACAGTGGATTCAGGGTAACTTAAAAAAAGACATTAGAACAATTTACACATTTTATGCAATAATTGCTGTACAGATGGGAGAAAGTAAGAGAGGGTTTCATTTGTCACATAATTTCTTTAGTCTTTGACCTTGGTTTGGTTTGTTTCTCATGTGAATTCTTTTTTTTTGAATGGTTACAGGAAGTAACACAGACTAGAACCAGAACCAGAAAAAAGGGAATACAACACAACAAAAACAAAATGAGCCTCGGTGTACAGAATGAAGTTTTTAATTGAAATATGGTCCAGTGACGTTAGAAAAGTCAAGTGGGCCACAGGGCCATCCCTCTTTACCTTGAAAAACTCCTGAAGACCTCATGCTAAATCTATCCCTCTAGTACTGTCACAGTACAGAACATGTCCTAGTCGCAGTGAACCATGATTGTTTCCCTTTTTTGTAAGTCACTTTGGATCAAAGCACCAGCTAAATGACTAAATGGAAATGGAAACACGTCAGTTGAAGATGACCTCAAACATATCCTCAGTATTTCTGTTCATTTCTTGTTACTCGTTGGCCGCATATACACTGATACATACATACTTATTTTTAACAGAATGCCACACGCTGCATACCACAGCTACGCTGACTGTGACACTTTCAACCTGTGGGGATGTTTGGTCAGTGATGAGTCACTAATGATTCAGTATTTAGTGGTCTTAATGTGGCTCTTCCTGAGGTTTCTTCCACATTTTTTCCCTGTTAAATGTTTTTTGTGGGCAAGTTTTTCCTCACTCGAACCGAGGGTCTAAGGACAGAGGGTGTCACTCCCTGTACAGATTGTAAACCTCTCTGAGGCAAATGTACTTTGTGACTTTGGGCTATACAAATAAAATCGATTTGATTTGATTTGATTTAGATGGCTATGTTACAGTAGCTTTTTTATCTTCAGTATTTGTGAAGCGCTCAGAGGCTGATGCTTATTGGCTTTATTTGTTTGGATGAAGTCCATTCAATTACCTTGATAACCTCAGGGAAGTCTGCTGTGATAATGAATATTCTTCTGTTGGCTTGCTGATGAACACATCTGTTTGAAATGAACTGAAGCTGTGAAACACAGAGTTGATTCCAGCCAGCTCTCAGTCTTTCTTTGCTTTTTTAAAAACCTTAAGCATTTGGGCTTTGTTAGCTCTTTGTTTTGGTTCAGTTCTCTTCAATCGTGCTTTCAGCAGCAGCAGTTATTAGTGAAAGAGTTCTAATAAAGCCCCTGTATCAGCTTCATAAATAGTAGATGTAGCTTTGATAGTGACCTTTACATACTTTGAATAGTTTTTATTAGTTACTGTGTGTTTTTTGCTCAGAGGTGCAATTTGTCCTGTCTGAAAGCTGCTGTATATCACCAAGACTTTAATGATCTGGTCTGATCACGATACATCTACTGCGGAAGAATGTAGCTGATACAGGGAACACCATCCACAGCTAATTACTTCCAGTTAGCACCACTTTTGTAGTCCATTAGCACTCTTTCTGTCACCTGACACACCAAGTTTTGGGTCGCTGATAAACGTTGATGTTCTTCTAAACCACAAAGCCAGACTGGGGTGTCATATTCAGGTTTCACAGTCTAATAATGTGATATGCTATGTAGATTTGATATTTATGTAAAGAAATGGCAAGTGTGAAGTGTTTCCCCAGAGTTTTTTCAAAGGCAGGCTATTGAAATTCATGTAGGTGGTTGAGCAGCTTCTCGGAGCAGGAAGCAGGCTTTGCTGCAGGTACTATTGACTGGCACCCATGAAACAGTTTTATAAACCCTCCTACGCTTAGACACCGAAATAATCCAAATCAAAGTCAAAATAATAGATTAGAATGAGTTACAATTTACAAAAATACAAAAATCATTACCTGTGGACAAGGATATTAATCTAACCCTTAATTGAATGTGATGTTTCAATGACCCATGAAAACATTGCGCCAGACGGACACATATTACACTACAGTAAGATGTTGAACTTGGTTATCATGGTTATTGTCATTGTAACCATTTTGCCACACTGGTGTGGTATTTAGCTCAAAGTACCTCTGTTCCTGAGCCTCACAGGGTTGACAGGTAGACTCCCTGTCTTGTTAAGACACGGCCCAACAGAATGTACACCTTTACTTTGTGATTTTGTCAGGCTCCAGGCATACTGACTGTGAAATGTTTGGTGTTGTCATGGTGTCAAAAGGTGAAAATTGGTAAATGTCCAATGCCACAGGCATCATGAGAGTCATAACGGCCCTGTTGGGTAATCCTGGCTTGCAGGCTGTGGAAAACAGAGAGCATTTCACAGTCAATGGCAGGTCTTTACATAACTGTAGCAGTCAGAAATGTGGGTGCTGCAGGCGAAGAAGCAGATCATGTAGTTGATCATTTGAACAGCCTCTACATCCAGAAACAGCCACGTTTGGGCAATATCCATCATTTAGCAATTTGCAATCCTGCTAATACAGAGCAATGAAGTGAATGTGGTATATTATTCAGGATTGTCTGATGCATCTGACTCATATTAATATCAATGTCATCAGTTCAGGCTGATTTTTTTCTGTTTGCATTTCTAATTGTTTAGTCTATAAAATATAATAAATCATAGTTTAGCCTGAGGTAACATCCTCTTGTTTTGTCTAACCAACAGTCCAAAGATAAAAAACAACAACAACAACAAAAAAAACATTTGAGGTGCTGGAATCAAAACACGTTTGGCATTTTAGCTTAATAATTGACTAAAATGAATCTGTCATAAAGATTGTTGCTGTTAATTAATTATTTCGTCAGTCTTTTGAGTCATATGAAAGTTTGGAAAACAAACTTGTCAAGGGTAGACGGGACTTTACTTTGCTGCATTTAAAGCAGCACATTAACAAGTTTGCATTATTTTCTAAAGGTTGTCACACAAGGTTGCTGAGATGAAGTACTAATTAACTTGTGTAAGGGCAAAGTGCTTCAGGATAATGGTACAACACTGTGAAAGGGCAACAGTGTGTTCAGGGGAAACCGTCAACATGTAAATGTAATCTTTGATTTGAGCTGAAATCAGACAGAAAGAGCTGAACACACCTGATATCATGTTGTTTCAGTAAATGCTGTCGGCCACATGCTTTCTGTCACATACACACACACGCACCCACACCTACACACATGCGCAGTAGTGGTAATCGGCATCAGGCCTGACTGTACCATAAATGATACCATAACACAGACCCTCCAGGATGTTGCGATTTACAACTTCAAAGCAATTTCAGTGAATCCCCGTGAATTCAGGGCGGTGCTGCAATTTCAACCAATCACCGCGATTTTTCCACAACTTCTGCGCAGTCTGCCCGGGGGATTCAACTCGGCGGGTCACGACCGCACGGTGTTGGCTGGGCTCCGCCGGGCGCATTTCCTCCGCGGTGGCTCTGGGCTGGCATGGAAAGACTCGGGGGCGAAGGTGGCTCACCGCTCTGTCCGCGAGCTTTACAGTGCCCACACACCCGCCCCTCTCCGGGACAGTCAATTTACGTATGATCCGATTAGTCGACTAATTGAAAAAATAATCGGTGATTAGTCGACTATCAAAATAATCGTTTGTGGCAGCCCTACTTTCACGTCCCTGACCCTGTCATTTTGTTTTTGCTACTTTTGTTACTGTGAAGAGCTCTAGTTGGTGTTGGCTTTGAACCACAGGCATTTGATCGTGTACACCAGGGGTCGGCAATTAGCGGCCCGCGGGCCAGAACTGGCCCGCCATCAATTATATCTGGCCCGCTAGATGACGTTGATTTATTTTAATATATACATATATATTTTTAAATATATCTTTTAAACCTCATGTTTCCCTTCAAAATACAACAATTCCACAGATTTCACAACATTTATTGAAAAGTAGCTGATAAGTAACGTGACAACAGCAGCCAGAACATCTACGCAGCCTCTTTACTTGACGCACAGGTCGGAACACTAATTGGCACGTGCGTGCGCTGTAACCTGTGGAAAATAAAAGTGTCCTGTGTCCCTCTTGCAACGGACAACGTGAACAAATATGTTTTATTAAATGAAAAAAAAAAAAAAACAAGGTCGGCAGATCTGCGCTGCTGTGTACATTAGTTACGGCAGGTTGCTAGGGCAGGTTGACTGTTTCATGACAGACGCAGTGGCCGTTTAAGGCCGTAAAACCCCTAACCACACACTTTTATACACCTTGTTACACGCATTTTGTACAGTACTAGACATGCATGCATAAAGAAAAGTTGCTGTAGCTCTCTTGGTCCATGCATGACCACACCAGGTTAATACGACTCAGATCGAAAGATGTAATCAAACTCTGCACTTTAGTGTCCCTCTCCTGTGATTCTCTTAAAGTGTATCCAGAAAGTTTGGTGTTTCTTAATGTGGTGCCTGTGAGTGTTTTATAGATTTTTTAACACACTGAATGCAAATTGAACCACTGGTTTGGTATTCGCTATTTTTGATGATGACCTTTCCATTCAAAATTGCTGCCATTTTCTTTTTTTGCCCAGATAGAATGCTTCCTTTTTACTGGCTAACGTACTGCAGCCTGTGTCTGGATCTGTCCATTTTAGTGCAGTGCCGGACAAGAAACAGCTTATCTTCTTGCTGACAGTCTTTTCTTCTTATGGTGTGGTCAGTTAAAAACTAATTGTAATAACAAAAAAAAGCAACAACATGTTTATATCCTTTTTATTGAAGCACACATACATGTCAGCACCCTTTTTCCTTTTGTAATTCCTTATGTTTGTGTTGTTGTTGTTGTCTCTTCACTCCAGCTCCCTATCCTGGCCTCCTCTGTTGTCAGTCTTTATTTCCTGGAGCTGACTGACATTTTCCAGCCGGTGCATTCTGGGTACAGTTGTAATGACCGCAGTCTGTCTTTGCCCTACATCCTGCCCAGACAGGAAGTCTGCCCACTGCCTCTGCTCTTCAGCTTGGCATTCGCCGCTCCTACTGCCACTGTAAGTAAAGCCCGTTCCCTCTCTAGTGTCTGTACTTTACAATAATATCTACATGTGGCTGATTGGTTTGTGATTATATGTGTTATACAGAAGTGACTCAGCTGTTGTCCACACTAAGGCAAATATCTGTTACCATTAATAAAACACAAATAAATCAAGTCACTGAATATTTCGTCTAACAGGAGTAGTATGTTCTGTTAGCTGACAATAAAATGTAGACAAATATAGGCAGTGATGGGAAATCAGTGTGAAGTTTTCTCCTACATGTTGCAGCTTTGAAAATGTGCCCATTTGTGGGTGTCCGACCACACTGAGTACAAGTGGAAGCACTGAGCTGTTTCCACGCAAAACTAACTTTTGATGGGAATCAGCCAGCATTTTTATAACATGTTCAGGAGGATTCGTTTAAACTAGCTGCTATTTGTTGAGTTTAAAATGCCTCGTGCAGCTCTCAGTAATAACTTTATTTCTATTTTCAGCTCAGCATAAAGAGCCTGTTGTAGATTCACAGCTAAGGATTTATTTATCATTTTACAATTCAGTATTCAGGATCTATCCATTTTTGCAACTTTTCCTCCAGGGATATGTAGACAACAAGGTCAGAACTCAAGCCAGTACAGCCCAACCAATACTGAATCTTTCGAGTCCACACATAATGGACACAGATCTTTCTTCCCCTTAGACATATTTATTTTTCTTCCATCAAGTCTATTTTTTATTGTCCCCTGTATAGAATAACTGAGGCCACCATCAATAAGCTACCAACTAGAAATGTGCGATATGTCATTGTTTACAATATATCGTCAAAAACATTCCCCACGGTAAGAATATGTCATCCCATGATAAAAACGGTAAATTCCCATTGATGACGTTTGTATGTGCGCGACACACTTGCAGCCCAACACGCATATTGACAAACATGGCGGAAGGCATAGCAGATACGCCAGGCAGTGAGGAGCTCGTTCCTCACACTCCGGCCTCCAATCAGACACTGGGTCCAACCTCCACAGCCTAAAATGTCTCTGAAGCAGATTCCCGGACTAAACTCTGATAATACCTGTGTGTGTGTTCTCACTTTGTTTATTTCATGTACCAGCTTCTAAATCTGAGTCTGCCGCAAAATACAATGACACGAAGAAGTTTAATTTGATTTGTGTCCGATGATTAGAGAGAGAGAGAGAGAGAGAGAGAGAGAGAGAGAGAGAGAGAGAGAGAGTGCAAGAGAGAGAGACAGACAGACAACAATAACAGAGCGAGCGCAGACCTCGATAAAGTGTCATTAATCAGCGAAATAAAAAGTTATTTCCTGATTGTTTCACAGCGGTTACATTTAGCAGGTATAGACAAATATAGCACAGTTCTAGTCAAAAAGATTAGGCTCAATTGGTGTTTATTTATCGTTGTTTTTATCGTTACCGTGATAAATACCAGAAATTATCGGGTTACATTTTTTAGTCCATATCGCCAATCCCTACTCCCAACTCAGCCCCAGCCGTCGAGAAGATGAGGAAAAACTTAAAATCTTATCAGTATACCACAGACAATGCTCGGTTGGCTGAGAGAAAGAAAACCTAACTTGTTCTATAGTGTACAAACAAGAACAACAAGAACTATGTTATTATTATTTTCAATCACATCCTGGTCTTAACTTTACCATTACATTTATTCGGTGAGTTGGAAGCTTTTATAGGTTCTTCCTGTAAAAAAGTTCTGTTATACTACCTTCCCATACAAAATCAAATCCGGTTTCCTGTTTACGTGACATTTAAGAATCAGATAACTCAAAAAGTCTTGTGCAACTTGCTGGTATTTTAACGTAATTTTGATGCAACATTTCACATTTCAATGTTAAATAAAATTCATTCTTAACTGCATCTTGCATTCTTTCTCATCTGTGATTTTTCATTTTATTCATTTGTCAGTTTTTTACATTTAATCTTCTAATTATTGTGCAAACAAACTATACTCTATTTTCAGTCATGAAACCATAAATGGAGCAGTATATACAAAGTCTATCTATAAAAATCTGCATTGATCTCTTCTTTCTTTGTGTGTGTAGATTCTCATAGGAGAGGCCATTCTGTACTGCTATCTATCCAGGAGGTCAACAGCCACACAGACGGAGGCCAACATCAACGCTGCAGGCTGTAATTTCAACTCCTACATCCGCAGAGCTGTACGCTTCATAGGTGGGAGGACACATGCATTATAGTCATTATGTGCATGTTTTCAGTAACTGAAACAAACAGCTGTAACAGTAACACACTGCAACTGTAAAGGAATGGACTGACTATGAGAATATTTTTGGATAAGAATACATAGTATAAATAATAAATTATAAATAAATAATATAATATTATTATTAATATTGCAGAAGGGCTCATGTTCGACTGCTGTTGTAACATGTATTGTTTTTCACAGGAGTCCATATCTTTGGCCTGTGTGTGACGGCACTGATAACTGACATTCTCCAGCTGTCCACGGGTCAGCACACCCCCTACTGGTTGGATGTGTGTAAGCCCAACTTGACCCACATTAACATGTCCACCTGTGATGAAGCTTTTATTCTGGAGGATATCTGCTCTGGACAAGACAGCGGGCTCATCAACGCTGGGAGGTAGGGTTTTGTTTAAGAAGAGGAGTGTGGGAGTGAACTAGTGAGTGTGTCAGAGGATGTGTGTGGGTGTTTGCAAAAAAGTGTTTATGAAGTCATTGTTAATGTTTGGAGGATAATAATCGCCTTGTAATTTGCAGTCCTAGACTAGTTCTCTGCTGTTGTTATGGTTACAAACCTGCCCTCAGGAGAAGTACTGAGAAAATATGCAGCAAGTAGGACACTGTGCTTCATGTCTGCCAAGGTCATGTGCTAACACATAGACTGCTGATGGCTGCTCTACTGTGATGAGATTACAAAGCAAACATCTGAATGTCACATTTAGGACATGTTTAACAGCCATGAAGAAGAAATGGACGTAGTCTCTGTGACGTCCCCCACTGAAGAGCTATGTTGAAGCTCAGTGTATGGCTCTGGCTGCCGCCATCTTGACAGTTCTGCCTCTGCTGGCTAATCCAAAAATGGGCAAAGAGGTGGAGCGTGGGTGGAGCTGTGATGGGCAGCTCCTTATTCTGCGGTGGGTTGCCGTGGGTGTGTCTATACCTGCTAAATGTAACCGCTTAAATAACGTTTAAATAACTCTCTCTCTCTCTCTCTCTCTCTCTCTCTCTCTCTCTCTCTCTCTCTCTCTCTCTCTCTCTCTCTCTCTCTCTCTCTCTCTCTCTCTCTCTCTCTCTCTCTCTCTCTCTCTCTCTCTCTCTCTCTCTCTCTCTCTCTCGTCATCGGACACAAATCAAATTAAACTTCTTTGTGTCATTATATTTTACTAACTCACTTCTGGAGCCAGCCTCAAGTGACAGTAGATTGAAACCAAATGAATACTTGCCTCAGCCTGGCCTTGAAAGGTCTGTAAGACAAACTACAGTGGCCACAAAACTCATGGAGAATGTGAAAGTGTTTGCTCATTTTGAGCTGTAGAAAAATGGCAGACTCTGGAAGAGGAACTGCAGGGCCTGTAGATATAAAAGTCTCTTTCTAAGGTTGCAAGAACACTATCCAGATAGCATGGCAACATTGATTCAATGTTGAAATTCCATGGGAGTTATCATTATGGTTGAGGCTGAATAATTAGTGATAAAGGCAACATTGATTCAGTGTTAATTCAATGCTGGTCTGCTATCTGGGGATTGGTTTAATTAATGTTATTTCAATGTTGGTTCAGTAATAAAACAGTGATTGATTTGAAATTGAACTAACATTGGTTTTATGTCTGTTTTGATCTATTTTTCATCACTGAAATTATTTCATGGTACAAACCTGATAAAAAATCAAAGTTATATTTCAATGTTGATCAACATCGATTCAATGACAATTTTGTTGATGCATCAACATTGATTCAATGCTGAATCTATATTGGTCTGCTATCTGGGTAATGAAAACATACTTATCATGACCCATTTTTGCCATATTCTGCCAATACATCCCGACAAAACTCTGCTTCAGTAGTTTACGCGCAGAGAATCACAGTATCAGCATGAGGATGAGGTTGCTTGTATTGTACATTCTGCTTGACTTCTTTAATATTTCCTATCTTATGTATAAAATCATTTCTGCAGCTTTAACAATAACAAAAGAATTTGACGATGTCATGAAGTAGTGCTGGATCATGGGAGTCATTGTCCCCTTCAGTAACAGAACATACAACAAATGAATGCAATGAACAGTGATGGGAATAACGGCGTTGAAATAAACGCCGTTACTAACGGCGTTACTTTTTTCAGTAACGGGTAATCTAACGAGTTACTTCATCTATCGTTGTAACGCCGCTACCGGTACCAACACGCCGTTACCTCGCGTTACTGAACCAACCTACTCGTTTAGAAACTGGCACCTCACTCAACTCGCATACAGGAATGCCTTTTTTTCTCCCTTTGGTAAGGGCGGGATACGTAATGACGATTGGCTAAAGCAGAGATTTCATGTTGAGCCAACCAGAGACACCCGGTGGGCGGGTATACACACAAACCAACACACGGTCGTAGCGCGCGCGCACACACGCACACACACACACACACACACACAGCATGTCAGATGAGATGGCGAGTCCCGAGGCTGAGTCTAAGACAGCGTTTTCACGGTGGAAGTATAGGCAGTATTTTAACCTCGTCGAGGTAAAAGGTAAAAATGTACATGTTACAGGCACACTGTGTCTAAGACTAAAGACTTGTCCACATCAAATGTAAGCAACTCGAATTTAATGAAGCATCTCTCGACTGCACACGCGTCTGTTAAGCTAGTGGCCACCGGCATGCCCCACGATAAAGGCAATCTAGCTAACAAGGAAGGCTGGATTTTTCTGCTTCAGCTTCTACCCCAAAACTTACCACACAGCAAGAACTAAATAAAATTATAGGGAGGTATGTGGTTGAAAACATGCTGCCATTGAAAGTTTGTTTTAATTTGCAGCATGTCAAGTGTAAAACATGTCATATTGTTTAACTGCTTACATTTGTAAGTAAAGAAAATGCTTGAAGTTCAGTTGTAATTGCGTTGAGGTGCAATACATTAAAACCTGCATGGGTATCTGTTGTTTGCTTTACTCCAAATTATTTGGCATTTTTTAACTTAAAAAAGTAACACATTAGTTACTTTCCTGGGTAACTAGTTACTTTTATAGTGTAGTAACTCAGTTACTAACTCAGTTACTTTTTTGGGTAAGTAACTAGTAACTGTAACTAATTACTTTTTCAAAGTAATGTGCCCAACACTGGCAATGAATAATGCTGCTCTATCATGAGTTATAGTATATATACATACAACCATAGAGTAGCTAGCTACCTTCAACTTCCTTCCTCAGAAATCATCTGCTGCTTCCTGTTTTTCTGTTGTGAACAGATTTGTTGTACCTGCTTTGTAGCTTTGTACAGTATTGCACTCTAATGATGCTGGAGGTGCATACTGTGGTTGGCAGCTGTAGTTCAGATGTTAGAGGAGGTTGTCTATTAATTGGAAAGCAGTGGCTTTGAGCCCTGGTATCTCCTGTCCACATTTTAAACGCCCTTGAGCTAAACAACACTTAACAAATGGCTCATAACAAGCACTTTGGACAAAAACATCAAAAAACAAATGAATGTAAATGGACTGTACTTGGACTGTACGTAACACCTTTCTAGCCTTCCAACCACTCAAAGCGCTGTTACACTACATATCTCATTCACACACTGATGGCATCAGCTGCCATGCAATGCCAACTGCTCATCAGTTTGAGGAGCTAACCATTCATATGCATTCACACATGCGCAGCCTTCGGGAGCAATTTGGGGTTCTTGTGGGAGGAGCCAAGGATCAAACCACCCTACCCGCTCTACCTCCTGAGCCACAGCCGTTGTAATGTGACGCTGTGTTATACCAGTACCAGTTTTTAGTTTTTACATTTTGAACAGGCAGAAATAACTGTAATGAAACACTGTTGTTCACCTAAATGCAGCACAAAGACAAAGACAGAGTGTTCTTTGTAAATACACATTCTGAATTTGATGCCTGCAACAAAACACTGTGAGAGTTGTAGAATGCTCAAAAACATCTGTTTGAAACTTCCACAGGTAAACAGGTTTATTGATAACAGGTGACAGTATCATGATTGGATATAAAAGGGGCTCAGCACTGCATTAAAAACAGACATGACTGCGTGTTATGTTAGGGATGTTACTACATGGGCTCAGCAACACTTCAACAAAACTTAAGCAAAACTTAAACTTCTACAATTGCAAGTCTGGACATGATCATGCAAAGAGGAAGACAGATATCAACAACAAGTCCACATTTTATTGACACAAAATCACTGACGTTTCCCCTAGGCTAAATATTTTACACATTGTCACAACTTTATTGAAATCCAGAGTTGTACCTGTGGCAAACTGATGTCACTCATCCAACAGTCTCTCAAGCACTGAGGCATCTGATGATTTTTTGGAAACACTGTGGTTGGGGGATAACTGTATGTGTCTGTCAGTCACATTGCAAGTTAAAGCTGAAGTCTGCTCTCAATGTGCAGCTCTCATTATACTGTAAATGCCACTTCAGCTCTGGAGACCACAGTTTTTCCTGCCCACTCCATCGTCAGCTACAGTGGCAGCTTGTTTAACCGTGGCTTAGCCACATCCATGAAGCTTGTCTCCTGTGCTTCACTTCAACACAGCTCATTGTTTACTCAGCACAGACCTGCTTCTATCATGTGGCAAAATGTATTAAGACAAAGCTGCATGAGTGATGAAGATGGACTGCGTGTCCTTGGACTGCAGCAGGAAAACAAACCAGGACATGTCGAGGAAACCTGCACAGAGCTTGTGCTTGTGATCATTCTGCCTAAAGCTTGAGAGCTCAGATGGCACCGTATTTATGAACTTGCAATAAATGGGTTCGGTGGAGTCAGAGGCTGGCTGGATCGCACATAATTGTAAAAATCCATCTAGTATCCTTCAGTGTAGATTTAGTGAGATATGCTGAGGTGTAAAAACATCTTGGGCTCCTCATGGCCTAAAATATGATGTTTTATATCCTAACAAACCAGGAAGTGATGGATGCTGCAGCTGCATGACAGTAGTTCAGTACTTGCAACAGAACATTGTGACAGAACGTTAAATGGTTCTTTAAACAAGCTTCACAATCCAGGTTCATTTAAGCAAAAATGAAAACCACATAGGAAGACATGGAGAAACCCCTGCATACTTTTTTATGCACTTGGCTATTTTTGTGGCATCAGATGACCTACTTGTACTAAGAAGGATTGAGTGCTACAGCTAAGCTTGTGCATATAGAGATCAAGTAGCAGAGTACAATTTTAGTCACCCAGAGTTGCACATGTTACTACCTATTAAATGATCTCTTATCGCAAAGTGCACAGAGCAGTTAGCGATGGCAGAGGCACAAAATTACAAAAATACTGCACAAATGTGCACAATCCAACCTGTGCGGATGCTTTAATTAAACCTTCTGACAATGCAGCAGGATTTAGCAAAAATGGCACAGAATGTTCTGTGCTTCTCTCCATACCAGACTGGTGAGCAGCGTGAGCTTCTTACTTTCTTAGTTTGTACAGTAAAATTATAGCAGACGTTCTCAAGATACATCTCTTCAAAAAATCTCAGGATATGTTTTTATTAAACATCAGAACACTCATCAGTGCTCCAACTATAGGGGGATCACACTCCTCAGCCTCCCCAGGAAGGTCTTTTCGGGGGTTCTGGAGAGGAGGGTCCGCAAGATTGTCGAACCTCGGATCCAGGAGGAACAGTGTGGTTTTTGTCCTGGCCGTGGAACTGTGGACCAGCTCTATACCCTTAGTGCGGCCCTGGAGAGTGCATGGGAGTTCGCCCAACCAGTCTACATGTGTTTTGTAGACCTGGAGAAGGCGTTCGACCGTGTCCCTCGGGGGGTCCTGTGGGGGGTGCTCCGGGAGTATGGGGTTCCGGACCCTTTGATACGGGCTATCCAGTCCCTGCACTGTCGGTGCCAGAGCTTGGTCCGCACTGCCGGCAGTAAGTCGGACCTGTTTCCCGTGGGAGTTGGACTCTGCCAGGGCTGCCCTTTGTCACCGGTTCTGTTCATAACCTTTATGGACAGGATTTCTAGGCGCAGCCAGGGCGTCGAGGGGCTGCGATTCAGTGGCCTCAGGATTGGGTCGCTGCTTTTTGCGGACGATCTAGTCCTGCTGGCTTCATCGGATCGTGACCTTCAGCTCTCTCTGGAGTGGTTTGCAGCCGAGTGCGAAGCGGCTGGGATGAGAATCAGCACCTCCAAATCCGAGGCCTTGGTTTTCAGCCGGAAAGTGCAGTCTCCGGGTCGGGGATGAGATCCTGCCTCAAGTGGAGGAGTTCAAGTATCTCGGGGTCTTGTTCACGAGTGAGGGAAGGATAGAACGGGAGATCGACCGGCGGATCTGTGCGGCTTCTGCAGTGATGCGGACTCTGCACCGGTCCGTCGTGGCAAAGAAGGAGCTGAGCCGAAAGGCGAAGCTCTTGATTTACCAGTCGATCTACGTTCCTACCCTCACCTATGGTCACAAGCTTTGGGTAGTGACCGAAAGAATAAGATCACGAATACAAGCGGCCAAAATGAGCTTCCTTCGCAGGGTGGCTGGGGTCTCCCTTAGAGATAGGGTGAGAAGCTCAGCCATCCCCGAGGAGCTCAGAGTAGAACCGCTGCTCCTCCGCATCGAGAGGAACCAGCTGAGGTGAGGATGCCTCCTGGATGTCTCCTTGTTCTGATGTTCCGGGCACCTCCCTCCGTGAGGCGGCCCCGGGGAAGACCCAGGACACGCTGGAGGGACTACGTCTCTCGGCTGGCCTGGGAACGCCTTGGGGTCCCACTGGGAGAGTTGGCAGAAGTGACTGGGGAGAGGGAAGTCTGGGTTTCCCTGCTGAAGCTGCTTCCACCCGCGACCCGATCAAGGATAAAGCAGAAGAAAACGAACGAACGAACGAACAATCAGAACACTGTGTCCTCTGCATAACTAAAATATATATTTTTCCCTGTCACATAAATATTATTCTTAGAGGGAGCTTTCTTTATGCAAATGTGTAAACAGGTACAGTTATTGTTGTGGAGAAATTGCTGAAGTCAAAGGTCAATGGTGAGGTCAGGAGTTCAGAAAGTGTTCAGGAGCCTCTGATGTCTTATGCTGTATTATTTATTGACGCTTGATCAAGGAGAATTAGAGACACTCTCAAAGTTCATCAGAAGTGCCTGAGTCGGTCTCACATTCTGCCCCAACTCCTGCTGGTGGATCGACCCAAAGATAACACCACAAATACTACACACCCAGAATTAGTCAAAGAGAATGTTTTTACCCATGCAGGTGTTATTGTCAGAATATTCTAGTCTGGAAACACAGATGTCTATTTACGCAGATTGAAACGTCAACGGCAGCTATCTATTATGTCTAAGAAGGCAGCAATAGGCCTCTTCGACACTGGCCACCACAGTGCTGAGATAGACTGGCACCTACTGTTCGCAACCAAAGCCAAACAACTAATACTGCGGAGGACCTCAAGGCTCACACGTGCCCTCGAGTGACCTTGAGGATAGAAAATTCCATAACAGTTATTACCTCCATGTTTGCCCTGCCCATTGCAGCAACCTCTGTTTCTGTTAAATAAAGCCGATGTGCAAGTGCCACAAACTGCAGTTCCTCAAAGGTCCACTAGAAGCTGGCTGCAGAATAAGTCAGGCTGCATTCAGACAGGAGCCGGCACTCCCGCAAAAACTGAGTTTTTTCCATTCATTTGAATTCAGCTCAGACGGTCCGAGCAGCAGGGGTTTCAGCAAAAAACATTCTGGCGTACGGAGAAGAAGTTGAGCCAGATCTAACTTTTGGAAAAACAGAGCCTGTCACACTCTGGCTGCTCATAAGGCACTCGGGGTAAACCCTCCACAGTAAGCCTGGAGTAGAACTAAATCTATCTGAACTCTGACAATCTACCTGTGTGTGTGCTGTCTGTTTATTTCATGTACCAGCTTCTAAATCTGATTCTGACTTGAATTTTACGCTGCAAACAGTGACACGAAGAAGTTTAATTTGATTTGTCATCGGACGATGGTTTAGGAGAGAGAGGGAGAGAGAGAGAGCTCTGGCCAAGAGACATAGACAGTCGATGGCAGTGGGCGAGCGCTGGCCTCAATAAAGTCAGTTATTCAGAGAATATAAAAGTTGTTTCTTGATTGTTTTACAGCTCTACATCTCAGCTCCCCTCACCCCCCTACCAGTGAGACTGGGACTAAAAAATGGAACTGGACTTTGACCAGACCTGGCGCAAAGCAATCAGCATGCTAAAACTCATCAACAACAATGCCTGGCATGAGTATCACAATACATTAATTGTGGCTCATGATACTATACCATCCAAATTTGAGCGATAGCACTGATGTTGACTAGAAAAGCATAGTAAGCATTGTTAAAAGCATAGTATTCTAGTTTAACCTGAATACTCACATAGAAATGAAGGTATCCTCACACTGCAGTCCCTCTAGATGAAAATGTAGCAACCTGAATAACATTCCCTAACATCAGCCCTAGCAAGTAACTTTTTTTTTTCCTCTTTCATGTTCCATATTTACTTGCCCTGTATCTGTCTGTGGAACCAGCTGATCTCTCTGTCCCTCATCATCACAGCGGCTTCACTATCTAAATGTTGCGTTTCTTTCCCCCTCGCCTTCTCAGTCCCACCCTTTTCTGTCCGTTTTTTACCAGCGTTATCCATATTGTTTCTATGGTCTTCAACGTCTTTGCTGCTGCTACTACTTCTTCTTCTTCTCCTTAATTGGCGGGCACGGGCAGCTGGCATCCAACTTAAAGGTGCATTGCTGCCACCTACCGTACTGGAGTGTGAAACAGTAGATTAGCAGGGGCGAAAAAACAGGTGATGACTGCGTGGCGGGTGGTGGGCTGCTGGCCGTTCTAGAGTACCGGCCGTTCTGTGATTCTCCAGATCACACAGATGGCCAGTCTGCCCCTGCCCCCTACCACCGCACAACCCTGCTATGTGCACCTGATCCTGTCTGAATGCACACTTAGCCTCCATAAGCCCCCATGTTAAAATGTCCAGCTTCACAGCAGAAATAAACATGTTTACAGCCTGGTACAAAAAACAGTTTTGGTCTCTATAGCTAATTTCCCCGTTCATGACAACTGTACTGAGGGTGAATTTATATACAACTCACCTGTTCACATTATATTAAGATTTAAAGTTCTGCAGAATTAAGGGTGTGGCTGCTTTGATTGACAGGTAGGTTTGTTTGAGCAACCAGACTCCATTCAGCCCACCTTAGCCACGTTCCACCTCTTATCCCATTTTTGGATTAGCCGGGAGGTGGAAGAGGCCGGATTGTCAAGGTGGCGACGGCCAGAGTCACCACTCTGAGCTTCACCACTTCACAACTCTTCAAAAACCCAAGGGTGACATCACAGAGAGTACGTCCAGCTTGTATACAGTCCATTGCTGTAGTTAACCATATAACAAAACATAAAAGCCACCTCAAACATCCCTGTAGAAAACAAAACACCTCGGGACACTTCGAATGCCCTTCTAGTTGTAAATGTCATTAGATATGACTTACGTAATGTGTTTGTAGCCCAACTAAACATACTGTATATCCTTCTATCAGCATGTCAAAGTCTAATGCAAGATTCACGGTATATTTATTTATCATTCTACCAGAGAGGGTTGCACAATGAAATACTAGTTGTAGTCCCTTTGTGAGACTATTATGTATGGTGGCGTGCAGAAGATGAGTTGAGTCTTACTGTCTGAGGGAAGAAGGTTCTCTGTAGTCTGATGGTACAGCAGTGGATACTTCTGTACTGCTTGCCAGCAGGGTGAAGAGTCTGTTGCTGAGGTGGGTATCCAAACTCAACATGAATACACCTTCAGAATGGATATCTGCAGGTCCGCTGACAGGTTTGGCTGGGCCCGGGACAAAAAAAAAGCGGGTTGTCTCGTCTGATCTGAGGTCGTAGTCGAAAGGGGTTCTCTGGGCGGGCCCAGAGAAGAGCGTGGCTCTCCCTCCCCGCCTCGACCAGAGGAGGAGGAGGACGGGGAGGAGAGGCTCACTTTTCACCCGTGGGTCAGGAGCCGGGGAGGCCGGCGGCGCGACCCGCCGTCCACCCGAAGAACCCTCTCCTCTCCCCGCCGGGGCCGGCGCACAGCTGGGGCGCGGTCAGCGCGGAGACGCGGGCGTCCACCGGCAGCCGCGCCCGACTTGTGCATGTTTACTAACAGGCTCGCGCACACTGACCACTTATCGAATGCTGTCGTCTTTTTTTCTAGAAAGACCAAATCATTTTGGAATAGGGGTGATAGGGGGTTATTGGCCGTTTTTTCAAGGGCAATGAAGGCAAACATCTATAAGTCATTGTTTGAATGCAATTAAAGCACTTTTCTACCCTAAAAACCAACACATTTTGAAGTGAACGTATCATAATTGAGCCCGACGTCATGGGGGCCCAGTTATGGGCCCCCCTCTATTCCAGAATTCCCAGGGCCCGGGACAAAAAGCCCTTTAGTCCCCCCCTGTCGGCGGGGCTGGATATCTGTTTTTGGTAAGCTCTGCACCTCAAAGAGAAGAACAGTGTCCTGGTTTTTGGAAACTAGAATTGACATTTCTCGTCACAACACTTTTTTGTTGCGTTAAGGAGAAGCTGAAAAGCTAAATGAAAATGCCATCATTGTACCTACTCTGCAGAAGTGCAAGGGTTCTTATGCTCATCATAATGCAAACTTTCTTTTTTTTTTGCTGAGTGGCACATCGCCCTGCTCAAGTGTAGTATTATGCAACAACCCGAGAGCTACATTTGCCCCCATGGTAGATGTGTAAGTGTTGATTCTCAACACAAAGTGACATATAGAACTTCTTTTTGAGGGAGAAACACAACACAGCAACGATGCATGCTGCTGCTCTAAAAACAACAGGAAGTTACAGTTTTTTTGCTGGTTTGTCTCACTTCTCGACACAGTCAGAAGTTGGAGCTGGAGTAGTGGCTGTGGCCTAGCTGATAGAGGCAATGAAGTTACTTTAAAACTTAGTGCCCGATGACTGCAATTTGCATCACAATGATGTCATTATCCCCCATGTACATCATAAAAACCATAAATCCGCTCAGAAACCACAGGAAAAAAAGATGTATAAACTAGCCTGAACTTAAAAACTTGATGATTGAGTTTTTAAGTTTTCTTCAGTGTCGAAGAAGTCCAGTGATAGTCTGTACATCCATGGATACATTTCAGACGTGAACTGGTAATAGCTATTTCAGCTTACTTTTACTGGAACACTGACACTGTCCTCTTTGGTTCATATACTGCCACCAGTACACTAACTAAACCCTAAAAAATCTTTACAATCATAAGATACAAAAGTTTTATTTATTACCAGTCTATACATTTGCAATACTTCAGCTACAAAGTGGAAACACATCAAAGATCCAGAGTTGTTGGCTTTGCTGTGACCTTCATACACTGCATTTATTAAACATCTGCTAGGGCAGAGTTGCCACCAGATACACACACACACACACTTCCATAACACAAACACACACACACACACTTCCATAAAACAAACAAACATAATACACACGAACGTCCAAGGTTCTTTGAAAGTCACTTTCTTGTTGTTAATGAATATTCAGTACTGTCCTTTGCTGTCTGGTCTTGATAATTCGCTTTTTTTCTTTCTTTATAGGAAGTCTTTCCCCTCCCAGCATGCAACTCTGGCTGCATTTGCCGCTGTCTACATCTCAGTAAGTGATAAGTTAATATACACATTTGTATGTGGGATGAGACTTGTAGCTAAAGATAAAATTTAAAATGACAGAAACTTTATTTACAAATAGTTTAAATGCTTATCTAGGATGACTTTCATAATTGTGATATCATTTGTTTTTACATTAATAGATATATAGATTTAGTGATGGACTGAGTGAAATTTTGTGTTTCAGATGTACTTTAACACAGTACTGACAGACTCGGCCAAGCTGCTGAAGCCTCTCCTGGTGTTCTCTTTTGTCATGCTGGCCATCCTGGCCGGGTTAACCAGGATCATCCAGTTCAGAAACCACCCTGTCGATGTCTACTGTGGATGGTTACTGGGAGCTGCCATCGCCGTTTATCTGGTAACAAACAAACAAAACCCCCCAAAAGGGAGAAGTCATTTTATAAATTAACATTGCTTCTCAAAGTTACTTACTAATTAACAATGCCATAATGAATCCATTACATACATGAAAACTGTAGTCTTGCAGTGTGGTTTCTCATTCTGTGTCATTATTCAAATAACATCTGAAGGTGTCTGTTCATTTCTAAGTTGGATTATTGTGGAATGGATAGACATGGACATTTTTTAATAGAATTAAATTGATTCATGTTTATGGATAACCATCTCAGCTTCCCAGTAGGACGCTGCCAGTAGGACTCCGGAAATGTCGACCCATGTTGTTCAAGCTCATACCAACAGTAACTGGAGAGAAGTAGCAAGCTTAAGATTGAGCGATTTCGTCTTTGGAAAGTCTTGAGATCCCAGTGGGTCATGATATTTTGTGGCAAAATGAATTTTAGTCAGAAATGTACAATATAGAAGGAGATGGGTAAAGGCTAATACACAACAACGTATGCTGATATAAGAAAATAATGTATGAGATGTGGCCATTTCCACTGTTGAGGCTGTTATTTTCTATACTGGCACACACTTTATTACTCTGAAAGTTCTACTGATAGAAACAGGATATAATATTAAAAATTAGTGTATGTGTGTGTAATAACTTGAAAATAGGTATCCTTATGTTTTTGTTACCTTAGAATGAACCGAACCAATAAATCTACAGACCCATCATGTTGAATTGGCAATGTGTTTACAGTCTGACAAACTGGATTTTAATAGGGCCTTTCGTGTTTTTCACCAGTTTTGCAGCCTCTATTGCTTCTTCTCCTTGAATCCTACACACACACCGATCTTTTAAATTATCGCCACTTACTAAAACAAGAAATAAAGAAAGGCTGTGCTATGTTTAATTACTAACCATTTGTTGTAGTCAGTTTCATTAGTGATAGCATGTGCGATGTACGATGTTATGTGTGTATCAGTGTGTTATTCAGTTTTATGAGCTGAAAGGAGACATGGATGTTCAACTGTTGTGTAGAGAATGGTGGATATTCGCACTATGTGGTACCTCCCACACACCATCACCCTGCAGCCCACACACACTCGGATGGACATGTCCAGCATACACACAAACAGACATGAGCAGAACTGGAGCAGTTACACTTTTCTGCACCAACCACCAACACAGCCCTCTTCAACTGCCTACACATTTGTTGTTCAGTCTCCTCCTGCAGGAAGAAACGTTGGCAACAGATATGTGAGGCTGTGTTCCAAAACATCAACTCTCCATCAGAAGATGCAGAATCACCAGTTACTCAACACAGATTAAACTAGATACATTTCCCCAACCAAGGCTGCTTATTTTTATGTAAATCCAGAGAACTATGATTAACTTAAGAGAGGATAATTGTTCACATTTGTTCTCCAGACAATAGGTTTGGTTATTTTAAGGTAAGCATTGTTTGATCTAGAGGAAAAATGAAAAGAAAAGATTGGCGACCTCCGCCTCTTTCTGTGCTGCAGTGCATCACTACTGGTTTAGCAGAAAAGCAACTGATTCCAGTTACATTGTTTTCTAATGGTACCATGTCAGATGCTCTTTGTATATTGCTGATTGTGTCTCTGCTCTGGCTGTGATGAAGTAGGGATGGGGTGGTGTATGAGAAGAGATATAGAGGAGACAACTGAAAATGCTCCATAACAAAAATATAAAGAATGATAATTAGTTGTCAGAATTACCCCTTATGTTAGTAACTGTAAAATTAATATAGTAGAAATAAAAAATGAAAACGTGTGTGGATGGGTGAATGAGATATGTAGTGTAAAAGTGCTTTGAGCGGTCACAAGACTAAACAAGTACAGTCCATTTACCATTTACCGTTCAATATCGATAACATTGTGTTATCTAACAATGAATGTATAATCTTAGCTGAAATTATCTAGCAATACAATTTAAGGTTAATATTGTATACATTTGCTATTTTAACGAGAAAAGTAATTAATTGAGTAAGGCTGTGTTTTATCACATATTGATTTAGATTTTCATTTGAAAATGAAAGAATATGTTCTTTCTTTTTTCAGATGTTTCTGTGCATGGTCTTACTTAAAGTATAATACTCTACTACTTTTGGCTAATGACCTTCACTTGTTCACTGATTTTGTTGTTTATGTAATTGCATCCCACCATCAGCGAAACTAGTGAAGTCAGTTTTAAAGAGTCGGGACACAAGTTCTCTGTTGTTCATTTAACTCTTGTTAAATGATAATATCTAATATAAATGATATGATATTAGCTTCTAGGTAGCTAGCATAGCAATATCAAACAAGGAGGTTTGTGTGCGGATTTCAGCCTGTAAAACACCAAAATATTTTTGAGGACTCATGTTACACCCTGTAAAACTGAAAACAAATTATGTGGCTGTGGGCTCGTTTCTAGGGGATTTGACTAAAATCCCTCTAGTAAAGGTTTTAGTAAAGAACTGTGGAGACATGGCTGTTTCCTGCAAAATGGATATGCCAGACTCTTTTTATGCTGTGTGTGTGTGTGTGTGTGTGGTGTGTGGTGTGTGTGTGTGTGTGTGTGTGTGTGTGGTGTGGTGTGTGTGTGTGTGTGTGTGTGTGTGTGTGTGTTTACATGCAGGGTGTGTATGCAGTGGGGAATTTCCAGCCCAGTGAGGATCGGTCCAGAAGTCAACCATCTCCCCCGACCCTGAGGGAGCCCCCCCTCTCCTCCCTACCTAATATCAGCCAATCGGCAATTAGCAACAATCACCAAGGTAAGACGTGCCTGCCAGGTGGCTTTTTAGAATTTCAGATTACAACACAGTGACATGTCATCTGCTAGAATACATTTTCAGAAAAAGTATGACACATAACCCACATCATGATGTGATCTTGTGGGTCAGCTTTGCTTATTCCTAAATGTCTGAGTTTGGTCATGCTAATGAGCACAGTCACACTGTGTACAGGCCAATGACTTTGAACAAGGTGAAATTCCACAAAACTGAGGCAAAGGAGAAAATAAATGTTTGCCCTGTTAGGAAAATACTAAGCACAGAAAACAAGGCAAATAATTATAGGTCTTTGCTTACATTTAACTGTTTTTATATTAATCCGCAACATAAAACATTTTAGTCATTCGAGCAGTCTTCTATTTTTCACTGTAGTTTAAGATGTCTCTATGCGTAGTGTGCAGCTGGTAGGAGAATAATTGTTGGCATCCAGTTTTTATATTGACTATACTATTATTATATCTCATATATTATATATATATATAATATATATAATATATATATATATATATATATATATATATATCAGTACAACAGGCCTGTCTGTGTGTCTCAATGTGTTTCACTTGGAGCTAATTTGTTAATGTAGAAATGAACAATGTTGGTGTTGAATAGAGTCTGGGCTAATATACAGTAAAACAAATCAGGTTTACCTGATCTACCAGCATGTATCCTTTCGGTTTTAATGATGTATGAAGTCCCAGTAACGGGTGTTCACGAATATCCTCATGTGCTATTCTTTACACCGTAACCAGTTGCTATGGTGAGCAGCCTCAGATACAGACCTCACCATCAGGGATCCACCTTACAGCTTGAAATTGGCAAATGGAGGCCAACCAAGGGAAGCAATTGAAATTTCCATTGATGAGTCCTTCTCCATAGCCGGGTCAGCAGCACCTTCTGAACCTAACCAACATGTTCTCTTTGGAAGAGGCAGAGTTTCAAGATGCAGAGGTCTGTGGGGTAGTTAAGAAGCAGCAAGACACATTTGTGGATTAGATTTGTCCTGAGATGCTAAAGGCCCTTGACATTGTTGAGCTGTCTTGACACACCTCTTAGATGTTTTTATAAAGAGGGGCCAAAAGATGTGCTCCAGTTATTAGTATTCCACACTGCTCAGCATCCCTAGGAAAGTTTATTGCAGGCTGCTGGAACGGAGGCTTTAAACAACTGTCAAACATCAGAATGAGGAGGGAGGGGTATGTAGTTTGGAGACCTCAGAATTGTGTCTCTACTCTTGGTAGATGATGTTGTTCTGTTGGCTTCATCGGACTGTGACCTGGGTTGCGAGCAAGTCACTGTACCAAATGAAGATCTCTCAGGTGACTCAGGGTCTTGTTCAAATTGATGAAATGATACATGGCATGAATAGGCAGATTGGTGCGCTGTGTTAAAGAAAGACCTGAGCTGCAAGACAAAGGTTTCGATCAGTCATGTTCCAACCCTCACCCATGGTCATGAGTTTTGGGTAGTGACGGAAACAATGAGATTGCAAATACAAGCAGCTGAAATGCTACTCCATAGGTTAGGTACCTACCCCCAGAGTTAGGGTGAGGAGCCCAGAGCCATTGCTTCTTTGCCTCGAAAGAAGCCAGTTAAATAGGTTTTTCTAAGCAGCAAGTTTAACTCAATGTTGCTGAGAAGATGGATGTCTGGACTATCTTTTTTAGCCTGCACCCACTGCCCCAAATAAGAGTAAAAAAAATTGTTGGATGGATGGATAGACTGATGGATGGATTAGCAGTTTGACCTCTCCATGTTGTCCAATTATAGGTCACCACACCCTAGCTCCCAGTCAACCAGAGCCCATCATCACAAGGACTTCTTCCCACACTTTGTCCCCCAACCGACCAGAACCCATCCTGACACGAAGCTCCTCCTACCGAGAGCCCTCGCTGTCCAACCTGAAGAGAGCCAGTGCTGAGGTGGAGGTGATAACTCCATCCAGTCCGTTGGGCAACCATGACAACATGATGACCTTCAGCAGCAGTACACTGCCAAGGTAATATTTGTAATGTTGAGGTAATATTTGGTTTTTGAAGGGGAAACAAGGAACTAGAACTTTGCTTACTCATATTACATCATGTTTAGATGTTGTCACATACTCCTCCACCTGTTGAATGTTGTTCTGTTATCGGTCTTACAGCTCTATTTTAGGAACAGAGGACTGTATTTTAAGATAAAAAATCAATTGGAAGAAGCCACTGCAGATAAGTTGATGCTGTTTACTGCAGTGATGGCAGTTTAAGATCAGACCACATCTATGACAGAAGCACCGAAATATTAATAAGGTTCCTTATTTTTAGTACGATACATACAAATGTTAAATGAGAATGCTGAGAATTCCCAGGAAATAACAGGATGTAAATTCACAGTATTTAGCCCAAATACTAATATGGGTAAATTAATTGTGGACCTAGTGAGTATAAACTGTTTGGAAATAACCAAGATAAACTTATGATTTGTTCGGCTGTTGAGGCATTCAATCAGGTCAAAGTAACAGATTCATATCATACAATTGCCCTGGGATAAGGTTAGCCTCAAAAAGGACCTTGACCTATGAGGACCCTTGGTGGCTCAGTAATTCTCTACCCTGGTCAATCTTGCACATTCATTGGATGTAGCTTTAGCTGTGGCTACATGGAATCAGGTTAGAGGATTGGGAGGATTTTGCAGTGATTCATTT